>BLSH010262742.1:2946749-2958830 GCA_018402905.1 Glandirana rugosa
ACTTGCCCTAGTTTGAAGATGATTTTAGAACAGTTATATGGCTTCTACCGTTAATTAATACTTTTCAGACACAGTTTGAAGATGATCCACATTCACCTCCATTTTTGCATTTTTTAAGTTTTTATTTTTTTAAAAATATTTAAAGTTATTTCCCTGTCCCCATTTTTTTGTAGGGCACTTGCCCTACCCTTACCCCCATTTTACTTCCTTTTGCAGCCCTCTGGGGCTTTCCAGGACTTTCCTACAGCCATTTTTGTGCCTAAAAGTTCGGGTCCCCATTGATTTCAATGGGGTTCGTTGTCCGTGCGATCGTTCGGGTTCCGTCCGGACCCGGACCCGGACTTTGTCCCGAAGTTCGGACGGACCAGCAGAACCCGAACTTCCAGGTGTTCGCTCAACTCTAGTTCTAACCCTTTTCTTGTTATACCCAAATTCTTAGGCAAATAACATTGCACATTTTGTGAGAGAGAGAGAGGCCCTATCACTGTGAGAATATAGGAAAATGAGGCACAGCATTCACATTTAGACCCCTTTCACACTGGGTCATTTTTCAGGTGATGCGTTGCTAAAAATAGCGCCTGTACAGCGCCTGAAAAGAACCCCAATCCATAGGCCAGAGATGGACCATGCAGCAGGGCGCTGCGACTAAAGGCTAGAGAGCCAGGAGAGCTGGACAGCAGTCAAAAACACTGGTAAGCATTGCAGCGAGGTACTTCAGTTGAAGTTCAGTGAGCTTATGAACCAGGTGGCTCTGCATTTTCCAGTGTTTGTATTCTGCTAAAGCCACAGAAGATCCCCTCGGTGGGAAACCAATTTAATAAAAGGGGGCTACCAGGCCCTTAAATACCAGGTCCTGTCTGCCGTGGACTCACTATATAAACACATCTACCATGGGAGCTAACTACCCCATGCCACAATCCTCATTGCTTACTTTGTTTACCTGCATAAGAATAAAATGAAAAAGCAACCTTCCTATGGGTGGGTCTGAACTAAATATAATATTTTCCTACATTAATTACCTCGTATATTTAATTTTTGTCAAAAGTAAGGCCCCTTTCACACGGCAGTTCCGTTCAGGTCTGCCTGTCCATTTTTCAAGCGGACCTGAACGGACACTCCATGTACTTTGGTGACATGTCCGCAGACACCCACCGTTCTCCGATCCGCTCCTGTCCCATAAAGTCCTACGGATGGAAGCCCTATTTTTCCATCCGTCAGTAGAATTGGAGTGGAGTGGATGACAACAGAAGGTTGCTTTCCAAGATCTGTCTCTGCACAGTGAGCGGGGATGGATCTGTGATCCGCCGGCTCAGCAGGGATCAGCGGATCGATCCCTGCTGAGCAAAGCGGAGCCCGCACATGGACACGGCCGTGCGAAAGAAGCCTTAAGGAAAATTTGATCTATTTTTTTTGTAACTAGGGAAAACAAGCAGCTGTTAAAAGTATAATATTTTAAGACAGAGAGATGAAGCCAGAATTTGTAGATGAAATATATGTTTACAACTCTGACTACATTTCCCCATGATAAGATGAAAGAATTATTGATTTTATTATGTTTGGCAAAATTTACATTTATGTTTACCCAAAAGACAGTGTCAGTTTGTCTATGGGACATGTTGACACGACTGTGTATTACAGTTACGCATGATTTGTTTGCTTTCAACCTAAGCTATTGGTCTTACTTTTGTTAAAATATATCAGTATTACAAGTTTATGTTATGAAGAGAGATTTGAAAAGTATTTTTACTAATGCAATAGAAAAGCCAATTTATTTGCTTTTAAGAAAACGCTTGACATACATCTCCTGTGGGTTAGATTTGGAAATTTAAACAGTTACTGTGGGGTTTTTTTTCATATATAACATCAGAAAATGAGGAACTTAATGCTTTGCTTATCATTTTTTTCCATGACATGTGATAAAATCAATTAGGGTAACTTTACCCTGTTACACATTTCTGGAAATGTTGATGTTGTGTGGCCAGGCAATACAATAGTATTTATGGCCTGTCTCTGTTCCTTAATGATAGGCTCCTGATATGTCCATTGCAGTCAGTGAGAAATGATCTTGTTACACTAGAGAGCTTTGATTGGAAAGTCAGTCCAGATTCTATAGTCACTTGTTGGCAGCCAGTTAGAAACATCCGCATAACAACATTCAACACTTCATATTTTATATTGAATTTAAATGGAGAGCAAAATATAGGAAATGCATGTACTATAAGCACAGAAACAACAGGTTATAGGTGAAAGAAGTTGGGGAAGACAGAAAAGTAGAAGGGGGAATATCAAGGAAACGTAGCTTGGATCAAGAGCGTACATCGAAATTGCTAAATTGTTAACAGGGTTTGGTCAAAGTTGCTAAGCATATAGGGCTCAATCCAGACTAACCACACAATAATCCACATTTGAATATTTCTGATTGGGTCCAGTGGATACTTCAGAAGCACACATTGGCATAACAGAACAAAATAGGTAAACATCAAACTTTTTTAACAATTGTATGAACCCGAATAGTCAAAGTCAACCTTGGAAATAAAAAAAATAAAATAGAATTATAAAAGAAATGATTGTTTGTGAAAAAATGTGTGAATAGAACAGTAGTTTGCTTATTAGCACAATTTCTTTAAATATCAAGGAACATGTTACAATCTAAAATATCATGGTTGTATTAATATTCTTAAGTGGAGTTTAAACCATATTAAGATCTGTATAATGACTCATTGCTACACGTTTTATATCTGCTTGCCTCTGCCTCTTCTAGAATGAGCTGGTTTGAGTGTTATCCATGGAGAATAAAGTTATGTATGGAAGAATTGTCCAATATTGATCTTGTCATTCTGGCAGCCTAGAGCACTTAAACTTGGTAGCTTTCTTCGAAAGAGAGGAAAAGCAATACAGCATATGCTTCAAAAATCCACACATTAGTGTTTCAGTCCCTAGAGTCAGAGGGCCAAATCCCCCACATGACTTTCAGTCTAATGGCTCATACAAATGATCCGAAAATTGGATGAAAAATCCCGCTTTTGAAGCGATCGTATGATAATCGGATCGTTAGTACAGAGCTTTCGAGAGCCAATCATGACAGTTCATCCGATATTATTCGATCGGACAAACACAAAACTTTTTCTCGTATGATACCAGATCGGAAGATTTTCGTTTAACCTCCCTGGCGGTAATCCCGAGTGTGGCTCGGGGTGGAATTTCAGAACCATTAGTGGTAACCCCGAGCCACACTTGGGATTGCATTGCTGGATCCAGGCTGGGTTACTCACCTTGTCCCCTGGATCCAGCGATGTCCTCCCGCGGTGTCAGCGTGTCTGTCCCTCCGCCCGATGCCTCTGTGTGCTGGGCTCCGTTCCCTGCGAGCGTCGCGTCGCACGGGGACGGAGACCGGTGGGAAATTCAAATAGTGAAACACACAGTACACATACAGTACACTGTAATCTTACAGACTACATTACTGTATGAAATAATTTCACATCCCCTTTGTCCCTAGTGGTTTGCCCAGAGTCCGGCCTGCACTTTTATATTATATATGCCATTCTTTCTGCCTGGAAACATGAGAATGTCCATAGCAAGCAAAAAGTGTCCCTTTACGTCGAAAGTGTTATTTTATCAGCTAGAAAACACTGATGGTAAATAAGAATGATTTGCAGAATTGAGTGATACTGATTTTTGGGGGAATTTATCATCAGAAACTGAAAGTGACGAAAGCGACAATTCTTCAACTGAGCAAATTTCAGTGTTTTTGGTTTGATTACATTATTCAATACATTTTATTACTATTACGTTATTATTTCTGATAATTATTTATAGTTATTTATTATATTATAATTTATGATTTCATGTTTCAAACTTTTTCATACCCGGGATGTCTACTAGACTGTTGTTTGGACAGATTTAAGTGAGTTATTCCTAAGAATTACAGGCCTAAAATAAAACGCCAAATTTCCATGCAAAATAATCGTACCTCTTTCAGCACCAAAAATCTGAAATAATCATACCGCCAGGGAGGTTAATCAGTACAGTTGTCATCCGAAAATACAGTATCTCACAAAAGTGAGTACACCCCTCACATTTTTGTAAATATTTTATTATATCTTTTCATGTAAAAACACTGAATAAATGACACCTTGCTACAATGTAAAGTAGTAGTGTACAGCTTGTATAATAGTGAATATTTGCTGTCCCCTCAAAATAACTCAACACACAGCCATTAATGTCTAAACCGCTGGGGCGCAAGGTCTCTAACATCCACCAGCTTTGTGATATCATCATGGAGGAGTGGAAAAGGACTCCAGTGGCAACCTGAGAAGCTCTGGTGAACTCCATTCCCAAGGGAGGCAGTGCTGGAAAATAGTGGTGGCCACACAAAATATTGACACTTTGGGCCCATTTGGACGCTTTAACTTAGAGGTGTACTCTTAATGGCTATGTGTTGAGTTATTTTGAGGGGAGTTGTTTATAAAATGAATTGTACTTATTTTATTTGTATAGTTTTGGGGTCTACTTTATCAATTTTATTTATTTATTTGTGGGGATTCCTGAATGATTATTTTGACACTTCCGTCCTGGGATGTCCTTTGGGCAGAAGTGGCAGGGGAGTATTGGACGTCGCGTCCGCCATCACGTCCAGTTCCTGGTGCACTGATAGGCGAGTGTATATTGAGATTGAGGTGTGGAACGCATGCCTGTGCCATCTTTGATCCAAAGGGTGGAAATGCCCGGCAGGTCACAGTTTGAGCGGCAAAATTAGGAATTGCTAATTGGGGATTATGTCTGTATAAATATTGCGATGTTGGCACGCGAGCCCCATGCCCCAGATGATGCCCAATTGGGCGAAACGCATCGGCTGAGGCTTGGGTGCTGATCGCAGTTTGTTTTTACATTTGTATGCCGGCTTTTACTTCATTTTGTACACCTACCTAAATAAAGGTGTTGTTGGATTTACACTATGTGGAGCCTCTTTTTCTCCATCTATACTGCCTGTTTTATGATGGAGTAAGGGAGATCGTGGAGACGCCCCTCCCCACCTCTCGTGGGTCCAGTGGATTGGTCGGTTGACTGTTGCAGGTTTCATACCTGCTGGGTATATTCCACACAACCTTGATTGATTTGCTGGCCATATGGTCATGTGAATCTAACCTTTCTAGTAAGCAGTACATTTTGGCATTTTCTGTCAGTGGTGGCACTGGGAATACGGAAGTTGGATTCATCTTTTTTCATTGGATTTGTTACCTTGGAATTTCTTCACCTTTGGGACTTTTACTAGAGACTTTGGGGTTGATTTACTAAAGCTTGAAAGTGCAAAATTTGGTGCAGCTCCACACAGAAACCAATCAGCTTCAAGGTTTTATTGTCAAAGCTTGATTGAACAAGCTGAGGTTAGAAGCTGATTGGCTACCATGCACAGCTGCACTGGTTTTTGCACTCTCTAGCTTTAGTAAATCAACCCCTTTATGTTCCATCTATTTTCACCAGTTTATGCACATTGTTGATGTTATTCATTTAGACAAATTATTAGACTTCATCACTTTATCCACCGGGGCATGATCATCTTGCTCCTTGTGGTCATATTTATTTAATATTTAATATTTGTTTGGTTTACATATATACGTTTTTAGCACAGCACCTTTTATGTTATTTTTTACATTACTGGTCAAGTAGAGTGCTTGCTGCTTCTCCCTTTTGCACATTTATTTATCCAACTATGTTAATTGTATAGTTTTGTATGTCGTAGCCAGCAAGTGAGACCCTAGGAGACTCTGAGTTATATTGCTCCAAGTGAGCTTGTTTTGGCTAAGCAATGAGACTGTAATCTGGAAATTTGCAAATGCTTTTTTGCATAAATAGTCAAAATGGTATAAATATATTTTTGAAATGTGCACAAACCATCACTTTCACTTGCTGGTAAAGTACTATATATACAGTATATGTTTCATCAACTTGGATTTTATCTTTACCACACAAGACAGGGGTCTAGTTTCTTCTACAACATTTACAGTGGTGCACATTTGTCTCATCCAAAATATCTCTTTTCAATTAGAGACACTTTGTTCCTACGCAATCTGAGAGCAATATAAAGTAATAGATTGTGGAACCCCTCAAAAATGGCTAATTCTTCTCTGGCCTGAAAGTCAACTGGGGTAAGTCCCAAATCCTCCCACTAAAAAAACCCTCTCCCACCTATAAGGTTCCAGCAAATTGCCCCTTGCTTCAGGTGGATACAGTTAAATACATGTGCATTCATATTTCTAGCTCAGTATCTGACTTTACCCCTCTGAATGTCACCCAGCTATTGCTGACACTAAGACACAGGTTGCAAGCTTGGCATAATCTTCCACTTACACTCATTGGGAAAGTTAACTTGTTGAAGATGGTGTTTTTACCCTTCTACCTGTATATATTCCAGAACTCACCTGTATGGATACCGCAATATATATTCAGGAATATAGATTGTTTTGTCTCCACCTTTCTGTGGAAGGGACAAAACCCCAGGATGAATTTCCAGGTGTTTCAACAACCATGGAAACAGGGTGGGCTGGCAGTTCCTGATTTTGCTCCCTATTTCCTGGCGGGTCAACTGGTTTTTGCTCATAGGTGGCTAACCCTCCCCATGATGATGCGACAGTTACTTTAGAGGCAGCCATAGTGGGTTCTTATGAAGCATTGACATATTTAGTACTTCAAGGAACCAGCACCTGATACCTTTAAATAGACTAGCCCATCTCCAGTCCATCATGAATGCCGCTGCCAGACTCATCCACCTTACAAACCGCTCAACGTCTGCCACCCCCCTCTGCCAATCCCTCCATTGGCTGCCACTCGCCCAACGAATTAAATTTAAAATACTAACAAGCAGCTACAAAGCCATCCACAACTCTGCTCCCAGCTACATCACCAACCTTGTCTCAAAATACCAACCTAACCGTCCTCTTCGCTCCTCCCAAGATCTCCTGCTCTCCAGCTCCCTCATCACCTCCTCTCATACTCGCCTCCAAGACTTCTCCCGAGCCTCTCCCATCCTCTGGAACTCCCTAGCCCAATCGGTCAGAATGTCCCCAAATCTATCCAACTTCAAGTGATCCCTGAAAACTTTTCTCTTCAGGGAAGCCTATCCTGCCACCACCTAATAACTACACTCCTTTTTTCTCAATCAGCTCATCCCCTGCAGTTTACTGCCCTTTTGTATCATTTAACCCTCCCTCCTAGATTGTAAGCTCTAACGAGCAGGGTCCTCTGATTCCTCCTGTATTGAATTGTATTGTAATTGTACTGTCTGCCCTAATATTGTAAAGCGCTGCGCAAACTGTCGGCGCTATATAAATCCTGTATAACAATAATAATAATAATACTGATACATTACTATATCTATGTGGGCTACTGTTCGAGCATGGAAGGTGGTTGATAAGGCAGAATTGCAGGACAGTAGAGTAATCTCTCCTCACACTTCATTATGGATTAATCCACAGTTATCATATTTCTATACCTAGCCTGACCCTATTATATGGACTAAATATGGTATAAAAAAGGTTGGAGATATTGTACAGAATGGATTACTCCTTCAGTTTGATATCCTGAAATCAAAATTTAAATTGCGCAAATTGCAACTTCACCATGCATTTAATACTCAATTTGGCACTGCTGTACTTGCAAATCAAGAGGGGGACATGGAGTCTGTGCTTTGGAATGACTCTTTATTTAAGGTTTTGTCCAGTGTATATAAGCATTTGTTTACTGACATTAATAAGCTCCTTGCACCTAGCAAAGGGGCTTGGGTGGTGGTCTTTCCTCAATTAGACAGGGATGACTGGGATGACATTTGGGAGATTACTTTCTCCAGATTGGTATCAGCTAGAGATCATCTCATTCAATACAAATTTCTGCATTGAATATACCTCACTCCAGCCAGAATGGCCAGGATATCCCCCCCCCCCCCCCAGTCATCCCAGATTGTATACACATTTTCTGGCACTGTACAGCTATACAAAGGTTCTGGCTAGAGGTCACTAAATGTATAGAAGTCACTACACTGTGTATTAGGTCAGACATTGAAGTGTGTCTCCTGGGTTTGGTTGATGCCCTGGCCCCAAAAAGTTTAACACTTACCCTTTTAACATTATTGTTCTATTATGCTAGAAAGCTGATAGTTCTCTCTTGGAAAAAAGTGTGGGGCGGGTGGACAAATAGTGAGTCTACAGTATCTGACTAAATGAACATGTTATGATGCTCATGGTAGTTGCAAAATCTTCTATGTGTGAAGTTAGGTACTGATAACTTGGGATTGTGCATTGAGATTCCTTTGATGTGGGCTGGGTATTTGTGGTGCATATTCAGGAGCTATTGAAGTGTACTGCTGACAGATATTCTGTTCTCGAAACTGGGAGCCAGCAGATGTCATCATATATAGATTAACATCTGTCATCTATGTGCAGTGAGATTACTGTGGTTATAACTATATATTAACTTAGAGCTAAGTCAATGGACTAGTGGTAAGGTCTTGTTTGTTCAATGTATTATGTGTGGCCTGGTTGTCGGACTGTCTCTAAATGTTCTGCATGTGTTCTTTGTATTGTTTTGAAATTTCAGTAAAAATTATTTTCCCTAAAAAATGGCTGACTCAATGTAGTTCTATAAAACAAAATGTCTGATCAAAAAACAACTGAGAAGAGCTAACTAGTGTTTTAGTCCCCTTAGAGAAAAATTAAGAGCAAGAGAGTGTTGTCTGGTGTACCTGAGACCCACCAGAAGAAGTAAGAGCCCACTGTCAAATGGCATGATAGACTATGGGTGTGGCTTACAGTATAGTATAGAGATTTTATTTTATTTCTGTCTAGAAATCCATAAAATATACAAAGCATATTTCCACTTTTGCAGCAAAATTGGGATAACACCTACTTTATATTTATGACACGCTCTCTTATCTTAGCATAGCATAAGCAAAAAATGCTGGTTACCTTTTTAAGTGCTTTTTCTTGCTTAAAAATCCTTACGTACTCTCCCTGCTTTGCAATGTTTAGTAGGGGGCAGTTTAACACAATTAAACCCTGTCTCTACCATCTCTACTGTGTTCACAGTTCTTCATTCTTAGCTGTAAACTACATTTAACACTGTTTGTGCTAACAAAGTGGTAAATATTTAGAAATCAACCTTCCACATTATATGTGAATGATGGATAGTGTGACACTTGTAACTGCCCAGTTATAGTTAGAATTTGCCATGACACCTTCTCTGTAGATGCATATAAAAAGTTAACAAAAAAAATTGGACTTTTTTTTTTTTTTTTTTTAGCTATGCTGTGTGAATGGGAACACATAACAACAGTGGAGTTTTCTTAAATTTGATTGCAAAAGTAGAAATAAGCTTTAAGTAAGCATGTCCACATCTAGTGTAAGAATGTCCACATCTATCTGCTAGAGGTCACCAATATTGCTTTTTCCTTCTTTTTGTATGATTCCACTTGACCTTCACTATTATTAAAGTTAATCAGGTCTCTGAATATCCCGCCTATGGGAAGCAACATGGGCATGCATCCTGCCTTTATTTACTGGTTTATGACATTTGTCATTTTTAAAGGGCAATCATTAATCTGATTATGCGGATGGCACACCATCCAAACTTCCAGCCTCAAGACACGTTAAAGCCATTGGATGCTGCAACCTCAATACCCTTATTTCCTCTTTCACTTTAACATTGGCTAGCAGTATCTCAAACACAATCTGAAGCAACTGCAAGCTGGCATTTCTGTAATTTAAATATATGCTGATTCTTCAGATTCAAGTGCAAACCAAAATGGCCAATGCCATCATTGTTAAATTGGTGAACCCCAAATGTAAGAGACACTATTAACATTTTTCTCAAAAAAAATGATTAATCTGTAAGGATACTTGTACATGGTACTGTTGAATGAACATCAGATTTTGTGTCAGAAAATTCCTGCAGAAAAATGCGAGGATGGGCTGTATAATAAATTCACCTATTTACGCATATTTGCATGTACACCTACACACGCAAAAAAAAGCTTTTCCTGGGTTGTGTCATTTGCATATAAAATACCATCCAGCAATGCAGATTTTTTTTACTGGTCTATACGCAGCAAGTTTATGTTTGAAGTTTGAATCAGCGTGCAAGAGGCCTAAGGATGTGAAAAGATTCAGGTCATCTACTTACCTATGAGCTTTAAACTAGGTCAGAAAATCACATAACATGATTTTACATACTGGGATCTCAAAAAGTGTACACAAATGGATATAAAGCTTTAGGTGTCCATTTATGAAACTCAAATCATTAGTGGTTTATGTAACTGGAATGATCATGTTCTCCACTGATCATCTCAGCACACAGAGACGCTGTCATCACAGTAACAGAACTGGCCAGCTTATGAAGGTACAATCTCAGCACCTCACTGACCTTCTCTGTGAAAATCCCCCTCGCAGCTTCTCCACTCTTCAGCCCAGAGGTGGAGAATCAAGGAGAGAAGAGGGAATTGGCCTGAGAATTTAGGAGGACGTTTATTGATTTCCAACAGTAAAAAATCACATCAGCCACTCCCCCAGAAGTTTTTGATAATCTGAGTGGTTTTTCACTTTCACTTTTTTCATTCATGTTACTTTAATCTTGCAATCTCTTGTGGGATTACAGCCGGAGTTCTCAGTTCTGCTGAGTTGTAAGTGTTTGTAGAGTGCTTCTCTTCTCGAGAGAAGTGATCTACACTGCTACATAAACGAGCTGTCAAAGCAGAACTTTAGAATTTTTTACTGTGAGAATGCTGGTGATTTGATTTACTGCTGCTTAATAAACAGACACTTTAATGTGTATTTCCAGCAAAAACACTGTGTTATATTTTTGGTAAGAGTGGGGAGTGATTAGAATTTCTGTCATGTTTTTAACCACTTGCCGCCCCACCACAGTACATTTACTGCAGTGGGGCAGCACTGGCAGGCTCAGTCACATTTATGCATGTATTTATGCCTCTTCTGGGTTAGGCGCGTGCAGCACACCCCTCCTATGCCCGCTGTGTCCGGTGGATGGGGTATCATGTGATTGCTATGATTGGTCATAGCCAGGACTGGACTGGGACAAAAATATGGCCCTGGACTTCATCCAGACCGGCCCAGGGCACATCAGGGTACAGTGCACATCAGGGTACAGTGCACATCAGGGCAAAGGGTACAGGACACATCAGGGCACAGCACAACAGGGCACAGCACAACAGGGCACAGCACATCAGGTTACAGAGCACAGCGCACATCAGGATACAGCGCACATCAGGGCACAGCGCACATCACATCAGGGTACAGCACATCAGGGCACAGCACATCAGGGTACAGTACATCAGGGCACATAGGGCCCATCAGGGCATATGGAGCACATCAGGGCACATCAGACACATTAGGGCACATGGGGGCACACCAGGACACATTAGGGCACATCAGGCACATTAGGGTATGTCAGGGCACATCAGAGTAAGTATATTAGGGCACATCAGGGCAAATTAGGGTACATTAGGGCCCATTAGGGCACTTCAGGGCACATCATGGCACATCAGGCACATTAGGGCACATTAGGGCCCATCAGGCCACATAATGGCACATCAGGCACATTAGGGCACATCATGGCACATCGGGCACATCATGGCACATCAGGCCACATTAGGGCACATCATGGCACATCAGGGCACATTAGGGCACATGGAGCACATCAGGCACATTAGGGCACATCATGGCACATTAGGGCACATCAGGGCACATGGGGGCACATCATGGCACATGGAGCACATGAGGGCACATCAGGGCACATGGGGGCACATCAGGGCACATGGGACACATCAGGGCACATGGGGGTACATCAGGGCACATGGGGGCACATGGGGGTACATCAGGGCACATGGGGACACATCAGGGCACATAAGGGTACATCAGGGCACATAAGTGTACATCAGGGCACATGGGGACACATCAGGGCACATGGAGGTACATCAGGGCACATGGGGATACACGGGACTACACAGGGGTACACGGGACTACATGGGGGTACACGGGGGTACACGGGACTACATGGGGGTACACGGGACTACACAGG
>BLSH010262742.1:2961453-2976440 GCA_018402905.1 Glandirana rugosa
GACTTTTGTACCTGACAACCCCCCCATGAACTCATGACTCCAACTCTTGGTGACCAAATGTAAGCGCAGGGAGCAGCTGTGTATGAAGTTCTCATTCATGTGTCACGCTGCTCCCTGACGGCCCCATCCCCTCCTCTCTCCTTGTCCATCCCAGGTGATGTCACAAGCCAATTGGAATGGACGAGGAGAGAGGAGGGGGCGGGGCCGCCGGGAGCAGCATGTCCTGACATGAATGAGAACTTCATACACAGCGGCTCCCTGCGCTTCTCTGCAGTTGAATCCACAATCTACCCGTCAGGCGTCAGCTGACTGGCGGTGATTGACAGGTAGATCGTGGGGACCCCTGTGAGGACGAGACCGGCCCACTGAGCCATCGGCCCACCGGGAAACTCCCGGTAGTCCCGATGGCCAGTACAGGCCTGGTCATAGGAATCACATAGCAATGTAAACCAGTGGTTCTCAACCTCAGTACTCAAGTACCCCCCCAACAGTCCATGTTTTCAGGTTTTCCTTTACTTTGCACATTTGCTTTAAATCAATACCAATGACATGGTATTGATTTATCTATGGGAAGTTCCCAAAACATAGCCCGTTGGGGGTACTTGAGGACTGAGGTTGAAAACCACTGATGTAAACAACCTGTCATGATTGGCTTTCCGTTCATGAACAGCTTGCTTACTGTTGTGTTCTGCAATTAGCTCACAGCAATCACATGGTACCTAGCTACCTGTACCATGTCATTAGCTATAGCCAATCACAGACTGCCATAAGCAAGCTATTCATGAATGGCAAACTCATTTATGCCAGCTAAAACTATTGCTTATGCAGCGATCATCAATGTATAAGCAATAACTGTGTAAAAAAATCCCTGATCCCCTCCCCAGAGTAGTACATTGTCACTATGGTGACACTGAGCTATTGTGATGACAGAATGTAAAAAAGAAAAAAAAAATGTGGACAAAAAATGTTTAAAAAATTGAATACAATTTTTTTTTGACTAGTGACATACTGTCACTAGTCAATATCCCTGGTCGTCACCAGACCAGTCATATTATGACACTGTACTGCACTAGTGACAGCCTGTGAAAAAAAATAGTGACAAAAAAATAACTTCCAAAAACTTGCCATACCTATATTCCTCGGTCTGTCTATTTTTTAAAAAGGGGTCATTTGGGTGGGGGGGTTATTTGTATTGTACTGGCATTTTGGGGCCTCAAGAAATGAGAAAGGCCATCAGTACCTCAGGACTGATCAATTTTCAAAAATATATACCATAGTTTGTAGACGCTATAACTTACACACAAACCAATTAATATGTAGCAGAATACATTTTGGCCCAAATTTATGAAGAAAAAGGGATTTTATTAAAACTTACCGTAAAATCCTTTTCTCCAAGTTCACTGACAGATGCAGCTCTCCATTATGTGTGGGGTTTATGCTGGTCTCACTAGGAGTTAACTAGGCAGGGAAAAGAAACAGCTGGCCCGTCCCATGGGGCCGTCCTCTCTTCCCACATAAACCCCCTCCATAGCATAGCTCACCAGTTTGTACACAAGCCGTACAAGAACAGAGCACAGAGGGGTGGGTGCTGCGTCTGTCAGTGAACTCAGAGAAAAGGATTTTACGGTAAGTTTTAATAAAATCCCGTTCTCTCTTCTAATAAATAACAATTTCACATGGATGCAATAAAATGCAATAAATAATGTATACTGTAATAAAATTATTATACTATAAAAATGAAAATGAATGATTATATATAAGTCCAAGAAAAAGTGCTGTGCTCTGTGCCAAAACAATTTCTTTAGTGAAAGTCCAAAATTGCAAAGTGACTGAGTGCTGCTTCAGTTTCAGGCTATTTTTGCTTGAAGTAATTCTTTATACTTTAAAGTGCTCGTGCTACATTCACAGTGCTGGGTGATGGTAAAAAATAGCTCAGGGTATGGTGCCCTGCTTACCAGAATCCTTTGACTCTCACACCGTACGGTGTAGAGAAGTCAGAAATCGCTTTAGGTCTACAATCCGACCTATGGATGTGGTTATCCTCTCCCTTGTCACGCTCCTGTGTGGGGCTGTGTGAAGTCTAAAGTCTCGGGAAGTCTCGGGAATTTTTTATAGTATAATACTTTTATTACAGTATACATTATTTATTGCATTTTATTGCATCTATGTGAAATTGTTATTTATTAGAAGAGAGAACGCACTGTAAGTTCATTTACTCACCCAGATTAAAACACTATAGAACACATTGCAAGCGCTGTCTGAACACAAAATACAAATTGTTCACATACACTACTTTATTCCCCATAAACATTTGGGCCACAACAGCAGCTCGCATATAGGTACCACATTACATACCAGAGGATACGCGCTGCCTAAGGTACACACACCTTTCTGTAAACTTTAATAAAATCCCGTTTTCTCCTATCGTTCACTGACAGACGCAGCTCTCCATTACGTGTGGGGATGTCCCCAAGCTGTGTCAAAAAGAGGGGTGGGTAAACGCTAACAACAGTACCCAACAGAACCTCTAAGGAGGCGCCAGACGTGCCTACACTGCCGCCTGCAAAACTTTGCGGCCAAAAGCAGCATCCCAAGATGCAAACACATCAACTTTATAAAACTTAGTGAAAGTGTGAACCGAGGCCCAAGTGGCCGCCTTGCACACCTGTGACACCGAGGCCTGGTGTCTAAAAGCCCAGGAAGTGCTAACAGCCCGGGTAGAATGAGCCGTGACCGGAAAAGGGGGAACCTTGCCCCGAACAGAATATGCATGGGTCACGGTCTGTCTGATCCAACGAGAGATCGTAGCCGACGAGGCCGCCAAACCTTTGCGCGGACCCTCAGGCAGCACAAGCAGAGCATCAGCTTTTCGAAAAGAAGCTGTAGCAGACAAATACACTCTTAAGGCCCTCACTACGTCCAAGGCATTCAATTCAATTTCTTTTGGGTGCGATGGACGAGGGCACAATGAAGGAAGTACAATATCTTCATTAATGTGAAAGGAAGAAACCACTTACGGAAGAAAGGAAAAAGAGGGTCGCAAGACCCCCTTATCCTTATGCAGGACTAAGTAGGGAGACTTGCACGAGAGTGCTGCTAATTCAGACACCAATCTGGCGGAGGTGATGGCTACTAGGAAATCCACCTTCTGCGAGAGCAGTTGTAAGGAAATCTCCCTGATTTTCTCATAAGGCGGTTTCTGAAGTACAGAAAGCACCAAATTCAGATCCCAAGGAGCCAACGGAACCTTCACCCGAGGCGCCACATATCGTACACCTTGAACAAAGGTACGAATCAACGAGTGCGAAGCCAAAGGTCTCTGGAAAAGAACTGCCAGAGCCGATATCTGGCCCTTAAGAGTACTCAAAGACAGTTTTTTGTTCCGGCCCTGCTGCAAAAAATTAGGACCCTGGATACCACATAAGAGCGAGGGTTATGACCCTCCGCCTCGCACCAAGCTATATAAACCTTCCAGGTGCGGTGGTAAATCTTGCGAGAAGTACACTTGCGAGCCCTCAACAATGTAGGAATCACTGAGTCAGGGACACCCCTGTCTCTTAACACCTGGGACTCAATAGCCAAGCCTTCAAAGCCAGCGAGGGTAAAGCAGGGTGCAAGATGGGCCCCTGAGACAGAAGATCATCTCTCAGTGGGAGCCGCCAGGGGGTGTCTGCCACCATTTGCCCCACATCGGCGTACCAAGTGCACCGAGGCCAATCCGGAGCCACCAGGATTATTGGTATTCCCCTCCGCCACTATCCTGCGGATCAAGCACGGTAACAGTTTTATCGGAGGGAAGGCACACCTGGAATGTAAATGGCGGAGATTGCTGGAACGTGACGTTCCGCCCAACGCAGTATCAGAGCTGCCTCCGCCGTAGCTGCTGGACTTCTTGTGCCGCCCTGATGGTTCACATACACCACTGCTGTGGCATTGTCCGACTGAATTCGGACCAGATGGTCCTGCAATCTCACTGTCCAGTGAGATAGGCACAATCTGATTGCTCTCAGTTCCAGTACATTGATGGGGAGGCGAGCCTCCTGTGCCGACCAACGGCCCTGGGCAGACAGCTGTCCCAGGATCCCTCCCCAGCCTGAAAGACTGGCATCCGTGGTGATGATCACCCACTGGAGGGGCAGAAACGACTTCTTCTGAGTCAGGGCCGAGTCCCGAAGCCACCAGGTCAGAGACACCCTGGTCTGTGAGCTCAGACGAATCAGAAGGTCCAAGGACCGAAGTGACCTGTCCCACCGAGCCAGAATTGCTCACTGAAGGAGACGAGTGTGACTGTGGGCAAATGGTATCGACTCAAAAGACGAGGCCATGAGCCCCAGCACCCGCATACAGAATCGTAATGAAGACCGACGGTGCGACAGAAGGGTTCGCACTGCCGACTGCAGAGACAGCAGCTTGGCCGGAGGGAGGAACACCTTCGCCTGCACTGTGTCCAAAATCAGACCCAGGTACTCCAGGCAACTGGTTGGTGACACCGACGACTTCTGCAGGTTGAGTAACCAGCCGAAATCCTGCAGCAAGGTCATTGTGATCCTCACATTTTCCTCCAGAGCCGAGGCGGATTCCGCTCACAGGAGCAGGTCGTCTAGGTAGGCTACCACCGCAATGCCTCTCTGTCGTAGCAACGCCAACACCGGGGCTAGCAGTTTTGTCAAAACTCGGGGTGCTGAGGCCAGACCGAAGGGGATTGCCACGAATTGAAAATGGAGGACTCCCACTGCAAAGCGCAGGAAGCGCTGATGCCGTGGACAAATGGGTACATGGAGGTATGCATCCCTGATGTCCAGGGACGCCAGAAACTCCCCCTGATGGAGGGCTGCCACAACCGAGCGGATAGATTCCATCCAGAACTTTCGCGCCCTGACATACCGGTTCAGGGCCTTTAGGTCCAGTACTGGCCGAACTCCCCTTTTTTGGGGACCACAAAGAGATTCGAGTAGAAACCTCTCTTCTGGAGGCACTGGCACAATCACTCCCTGATCTGAAAGTGCTTGAACAGCCCCAAAAAGGGCCTCCCGGCGATCCTGAAGGAGCCCTAAGTTTGATGGGAAGAACCTGTCTGGGGGTAGAGTGTTGAACTCTATCCTGTACCCGGTGGACACCACTTCCCGGACCCAACGATCGGGAATGTGAGCCAGCCACCGGTCTGCGAACCCCAGAAGACGTCCCCCCACCCGAAACCCGGGTGGGGGCAACCCATCAGGGTGAGCAGGGCTTGTCTTCCGCCTTTTCGGTTTTGCGCTGCCACTGCCGCTTACCTGCCCCTGCAGAGACCTTACTAGGACAGGTCCCCTTACCTGTTGCGCTCGGGGCGCGAAAAAATCTTTTCTGACCCGAGGGAGGGGGCCCCTGTCTACGGCGAAACTCGCGCCTCCGGGGCTCCGGAAGAAAAGTACTCTTACCTCCCGTAAAGTCTTTTATGATCTCATCCAAACGTGGACCAAATAGACGTCCACCCTGAAAAGGGAGGTCAGCAAGACATTTTTTGGAAGCATGGTGGCCAGACCAAGAACGCAACCAGAGTATCCTTCTGAGGATAACGGCAAAAATCGATATCCTGGATAACATCGACAGTAAATCAACGGCCCCATCACAAAGGTATTTGAACCCTTGGAGCAAAAACTCAGCCCTCTGCGGAGCATCCATCAGGCAGCCGCATTCCAGATCGGACTTAAGCTCCGCCATACGCTCAGACAGATGTTGAGCCGCCATGGTGGACGCCAGGGCTGGCCTCACAGCAGAACCTGCCACCAGGAAAAGCGACTTTAAAAGCGCCTCTGTTTTTCTATCAGCGGGGTCCTTGAAAGAAGGAGACCCTTCCAGAGGAATAGTCGCTGCCTTACTAAGGCGGGCTATCAGTGGGTCCACCACAGGCGATTCCCATTTTTTCAAAAAGCTTTCCTCAAAGGGACAGCGAGCAACGAAACGTTTTGACAGCGAAACGGAAAGATGCGGACGTTGCCATTCACGGTAAAGAAAACGATCAAAACATTGATCGTAGGGGTAAGCCTTGGGGGCCCTAGGGGGCCTAGAGGACCCACACACGTACGCAGAAGTCTGTGATTCACCATCCTGGCTCAATCGCAGCGTAGTGCGAATGCCAGTGATAATGGCGGCAACCAACGCTTTTTCGAGCGCAGCCGCCGCCCCTTGATCCTCTTCACCGTCCGATGGGCCCAGTTCCCCATCAGATAGGCCCACTGGGGTCCCTGAGACCCCAGAGGCCACTTCAGGATCCGAATCCTGCCCCCGATGAATAAGGGGGGGAAGGGGTCGCTTCTTGGAGGCCTGTTGGGCGATCTCCGCCCAGGGAAGAAATTCACTAAAGACCGCCCATAGCTGGTCCAAAAAAGCCCCTTGCGCAGATTGCGCCACCACTGATGCCTCCTCAGCAGGTTCAGCAGTGTAATCTGCCATTGCTTTTGCCCCCAGACCCCTCTCAGTGACACACCGTGGTACTAAAGAGGATGAGGCACCCCCAAACTGCCGCACACCACCACCCCACAGCGCACCAGGGAACCCAGGAGGACTGCACCCACAGGGGTGCCCAGCTGTTACTTGCTGTTTTTTTTTTTTTTTGCTGCCAGTAACCTCAGAGGACCGTCAGAAGAGCCGCGCCGTCCAATCACCACTGCTCCACAGAGAAGGGAAAACGCTGTACACACGTTTTTTTCAGAGACATGTGGTCAAAATGGCTGCCGTTAGACACTTGAGGGTGAAACCCCCTGTACAGAGACTTGCAGTACCGCAAACGGCCGCTCTAAGCGCTAGAGGGAAAGCCCCATAGGCCAGATATGTCTGCGGCTACGGCAAAATGGCGGTGGTCCGCCGCAAAATGGTGACCGATCGCCGCATGGCGGCGAAAATGAAAATGATGGCGCAGACGGACGGGGTGCGGGGGTGTGAAGGGGGGCAGGAGCTCCACGCGCCCCTGCCGGCGGCTACCGAGACAAAAAATAATTTATTTATTTTTTCGTCGGCCCCCCTTCCGCCCCTGAAAATGGGGGAAGGGCGGAACTCTCACTCACCACTCCGCGAGCGCCATGGGTAGCCACCCAGTCGCAGACTTTCCGCCCCTGCTGGGACGGCACGCTGCAGGCCAGAATTCTCCCTACCGAATCGCATCCGGGCTGGGCGTAGGTGGGGATCACCCCAGGCCACCCGCACGGAACGGGCACTATGCGGCGAGTCCCCATACTTCAGGACTGGCTTGCATCAGTCGGCCAGTTCGGGGAAAGTACAGAGCCCATGGACTCTCCATGCCCAGACCGGCTTCTTGATAGCAGATCGATCTTGATAGAAGACAAGAAAATAAAATAAAAGGAATGGTCGCAAACAGGACCGCAATTCCCCTAAAGGGAAGCCAGGTCAACTCCTTGCAAACTAGGCATTTAGACTGGTGAGCTATGCTATGGAGGGGGTTTATGTGTGAAGAGAGGACGGCCCCATGGGAGGGGCCAGCTGTTTCTTTTCCCTGCCTAGTTCCCTGAGACCAGCATAAACCCCACACGTAATGGAGAGCTGCGTCTGTCAGTGAACGATAGGAGAAATTTGATTTTATTACATTATTATTTTAACAGAAAGTGCAAAATATTGTTTGTTTTTCAAAAACCCCCAGAACAAAATCCAACAGGCGTTGTAGTTACCCCCTACTATATTCCAAGTAGTAAAAAATTGTTTTATCATAAATATTCTTATTTGCAAACGTTTACAGAAAATGTGCCTTTTTTGTATGTATACCAAAGAAATCAGCAACACTATGCTCTTGCTAATGTAGGCTTCCTTTGAAAATTCTGATGTGGAAAAGCACCATATAAAACTTTTTTTTTTTAATAAGGGGAGAATAAATAGAAAGATTACTGTCACACATTTTAGAAGTGCAAATGTGATCCTTGCCTTTATGGGTAAGGTCACGTTCTGCATCCATAATATATCTTTCAATCTAGCTGGATCTTTTGAACATAGTACAGCACATAGAATTTCTTTAAGACTTTATTAAAGAAATAGCCTGATGTTAGGAAGAGGGGGTGCTGCTTCAAAAGGCAACCATTATTTTGTCCTTATCTTCATCTTAAAATATAAAAAAAGATGAATTGTCTTAAAATAGAAGACTGCAGTGGTAAATCACATTTCAATATAAACCTAAATACAGCCTCCGTATGATTTACTAACATATGCTTTGATGGTCAAGTGAATTACACATGTATCCACTTCAAGGATCCAACCATGTGCAAAAGAAGTACGTTTGTCAATAGGATTGTGAAAGACCCAGGACACCCTAATGTGCAATGAGAAGAAAAATCCGTTATATACACTATATTGTCAAAAGTATTGAGACATCTGCCTTTATACCCACATGAACTTTAATGGCATCCCAGTCTTAGTCTGTATAGTTCAATATTGAGTTAGCCCACCCTTTGCAGCTATAACAGCTTCAATTCTTCTGGGAAGGTTGTCCACAAGCCTCTGGAGTGTGTCTATGGCAATGTTTGACCATTCTTCCATAAGCACATTTGTGAGATCAGGCACTGATGTTGGAGAAGGCCTGGCTCACATTCTCCACTCTAATTCATCCCAAAGGTGTTCTATCAGGGTTGAGGTGCAGGCCAGTCATAGACACACTCCTAAACCTTGTGGACAGCCTTCCCAGAAGAGTTGAAGCTGTTATAGCTGCAAAGGGTGGGCCAATTCAATATTGAATCCTACGGAGTAAGACTGGGATGCCATTAAAGTTCATGTGCTTGTAAAGGCTAGCGGCCCAAAACTTTTGACAATATAGTGTATGTAGTGCACTGCAAAAAATGATAGGCGTGGCCAGATCATGCCTAATGATGGGAGTGGCTTAAAGGGAAAGGATAAACAGAACCTGAGCCCACTTTCTGTATGCACATATGCTGCAGTTCATGCACCCAAAAAATACTCCCTATATTTCTCTGCTACAAGAGAGACTGTGAAAAACCCCCATAAATGTCAGGACAAGGGATGGTTTTCTAAAAAATTAAAATGGTTATATATGTTTTTTTTTCTGTTCACAAAATATACATATAAAGCTAATACTTTATGTCAGTGTTTCTCAACCTTTTTTCAGTCAAGGCACCCTTAAGAATTGTGCACAATCTTGGGGCACACCAGGAGGTACGTACGAGTGCACGCACATTTTTGCATGTTCCAACATGTCTGTTTTCTTAACCTCCCTGGCAGTATGATTATGTCAGATTTTTGCGCCTCAAAGCAGTAAATTTTTTCGCATAGAAATTTCTGCGTTTTATATGGTAGGCCAGTAATTCTTAGGAATAACTCACTTAAATCTGTACAAATAAGAGTCTAGTAGACATCCTGGGTATGATAAAGTTTGAAATAGCAAAATCATAAATTATAATATAATAAATAACTATAAATAATTATCAAAAATATTAATATAATAATAATATAATAATAATAAAATGTATTCAATAATGTAATCAAATCAAAACACTGAAATTTGCTCAGTTGCAGAATTGTCGCTGTCATCACTTTCAGTGTCTGATGATAAATTTCCCCAAAAATCAGTATCACTCAATTCTGCAAATGATTCTTATTTACTATCGATGTTTTCTAGCTGGTCCAAAACTGCTTTTGCCGTAAAGGGACACTTTTTGGATGCCATGGAAATTCTTAAGTTTCCAGGCAGAAAGAATGACATATGTAATATAAAAGTGCATGCAGGGCACTGGACAAAGCACTAGGGACAAAGGGGATGTGAAATGATTTGATACAGTAATGCAATCTTACAGATTACAGTGTAATGCATGTGTTGTATGTGTTTCACTTTTTGAATTTGCCGCAGGGCTCCGCCCCATGCGTCGTGGTGCTCGCAGGGAACGGAGCCCGGAACCCAGAGGCATTGGGTGAAGATTCCACCGGAGGACACATCGGGGGGGATATCCTAGGATCCAGGGAACAAGGTAAGTAATCCTGGATCCTGGGATGCGATCCCGAGTGTGGCTCGTGGTTAGCGCTTTCCAGCACTGTCCAGACAGAGGGTCAGGGGTCCTGCAGCCTTATAGAACAATCAGGGGAAAATTAACACTCCTCCTACAAGCTTTAACCAGACACTGATAGAAGTCACAAGACCGCTATATATTGCTGATGAGAAAAGGTATTTAGCAATTTATATTTACTAAAATAATTGCATTTTCGTGTTCTGTGTGCTGCGGGAGACCAGATATAGTGAATACAGGGTCCTGGGCTTAGTAACACTAACTACACATAGAAGTAATTATTATTTCAGAATGTTGTTTATAAATGCAAGAGCTTACAGTGACAAGCATTTACCTGTGTGTGTATTTCTTTCAATGTCCCTGCATTATTCATTGTATAAACTGCACATAGCTGTATTGATTTCAGCCTGGTTTAACTCCTTCCCGTTGGCTCCCATCAACCCCTTAAGAGATCATAGGTATTACATGTGCTTCCTAAACATCTGATCTCTGTGATTTGCTTTCACAGTGATCGTGAGATCAGGAGCCTGTTCTACTGGCTCATGATCATCGCAGTGACGGAGAACTGTTGAGGGCGCATGATTGAGACACTCCCAGCACAAAATATGGACTATGGTATTTTGGGAGGGAAAAAAAAATGTTTGCGTCTAAAAGCGGTTCATTGTTTTGCATAGAAATTTGGCGTTTTATATTGTAGGCCTGTAGTTATTAGGAATAACTCACTTAAATCTGTCCAAACCAGAGTCTAGTAGACATCCCGGGTATGATAAAGTTTGAAACATGAAATCATAAATTATAATATAATAAATAACTATAAATAATTATCAAAAATAATAACATAATAGTAATACAATTTATTCAGTAATGTAATCAAACCAAAAACACTGAAATTTGCTCAGTTGCAGAATTGTCGCTGTCGTCACTTTCAGTGTCTGATGATAAATTTCCCCAAAAATCAGTATCACTCAATTCTGCAAATGATTCTTATTTACTATCGGTGTTTTCTAGCTGATCAAAAACCACTTTTGACGTAAAGGGACACTTTTTGGTTGCCATGGACATTCTCAAGTTTCCAGGCAGAAAGAATGGCATATATAATATAAAAGTGCATGCAGGGCACTGGGCAAACCACTAGGGACAAAGGGGATGTGAAACGATTTCATACAGTAATGTAATTACTTACAGATTACAGTGTACTGTATGTTTACTATGTGTTTCACTTTTTGAATTTCCCGCTGGTCTCCGCCCCCGTGCAATGCGACGCTTGGAGGGAACTGAGCCCAGCCCACAGAGGCATCGGGCGGAAGATACAGCCCACTGACACAGAGGGGGGACATCGCTGGATCCAGGGGACAAGGTAAGTAATGCTGCCTGGATCCAGCGATGCGATCCCGAGTGTGGCACGGATTACCGCTCTTGGTACAGAATATTCACCTCGAGCCACACTCGGGAATACCGCCAGGGGGGTTAATCAACCCCAAAGAACAATGTTAAAATAGTATTCTAAAACAACCAAATAGAATTTCTTTATCATAAGTCAGACTACAAACATCTAATGCACAGAACATCAGAGGCATGTTCAATTATATAAATAAGACTTACCACACCTTGACAGGGCCATCTAAATCTTGCCACCAAAAATATGGCCTCCAGCAAGCCCACTTCCTGTCTATTAGCATGCATGCTTGAGTTACTTAGCTTTATCGGGGCAATGTAGACCTCACTGCCCTCCAAAAGCAGTCTTGGGCTTATGTTTTCTATATTGCCAGCAGCTGGGTCTGTGGCACATGGTGTGTTCTCTGTGACATGGGAGAGTTACTTTGTGTCATGCCGGGAGTATTGTGAAGCATTGTGGTAGCAATACTTGTAACACTGGAGGATGGCTGTCTGTTCACTCACTTAAAGTTTTTTTTAAACAACAAACAGGTTATCCTTACCTGCTCTATGCAATTTGCACAGAACAGCCCCGATCCTTCTCTTCTGGGGTTTCTTGCCGGGGCTTCTGGCTCCAGCCTTCAAGTATTCCCCTAGCACCCTGCATACTGAGGGGGTACTCATGTGGGCTCGCTCCAGAACCACACTGTGTGTGCATATTGACACACACAGTGCAGCTCCGCCCCGCCAATGTCTCTCACTGAGTCCACTGAGAAGGGATACAGAGAGCAGTGCCTCTACTCTTGGGCACACTGCTAGAACGAGACCAGGCACAGGTAAGATTTTGGGTGGGCTGGAGGGGGAAGGGGGGCTGCACCTAAAAAATGTTTACCTTAATACAGGGAATGCATTAATATAAAAAAAACTTTAGCCTTTCCAACCACTTTAAGAAATACAATAAAAAGGAACTGTGCACTGCTGTGATTTGTTTGTGGCTGCCCACAGTGTGCTGTGGTCTAGCTATTTTCCATTGATGCCTCAGGCCAACTAAAATCCTAGCAGTTTCCAGAATTAGTATGATACTGCACGGAACAACCAGATTTGGATGTAAGAACACATCCAAAGAGTGTTAAGTAAAAATATATCTGATCTAGCTCCTACTACAGTATTAATACATTAAAATGGAACAAAAGCCCTTATACTCTCTCTTTAAATACACCTGTCACATTATAAAATGCAAGTTCTCTCTGCTCTTACAGATACACCCTTTCCTTGATTCAGGTCTCTAGTGTTTGTTTACATCCTGTTCCTGCTCTGGCCTGCTTGTGCAGTAGCGTCATTTAGATTTCAATGGAGCCATCTCTGGAGGCCCACCTACCCTGCTACTACCACAGCGGGTAGAGGTTAACAATACATTTGCATTGTTTTTACACTCCCAAAATACAAATATGTAAAGCTATTTTAAGACATCTAATACCTGTACATTCAAACCTTTTAGATTAATAGATGGGGTGCCATGGCCAGGTCAGGTAAGAAATGGCTGTTTTTAATTGGTTTGGGATAACGTACATTTTGGCCCAATAGTGCCTGTGATATTTAAGTATCAAAAATACACACATTGTATTTTTATTGTTTTACTTGCCAAAAGATTTGTCATTCTGTAGAGTCAGTCTTGTCATTTTCACACCTCTACCACACTGTACACCACCAAAAACCACATTTAAGCCCCATACACACAAGCCGAATGTTGGGAGACATCGGCCGGGTCAAAAAAAAGACGGCCTACATTCGGCCTGTGTGTATGTCAGCCAGTCCAACAAAGCCAGCCAAATGGCTGGCTTCTGTCGGACGAGCATGCTGGAAAACCAGCAGCCGACCAGCTCAACCAATGGAGGAGAGAGTTGATCGGAATGTTCTGATGGGGGGCTATCACAACGATGACTCCAGTGAACAGATAGACATGGATTTTCAGACAGCTGATGTGGTTCAACTGCAATGATTGCAGATCTGGATACTAAAACCAGTGTTTTGAATTGATCTCTATACACATCACCGTCTCACTGGGCTGCTGGACAGTATAGCAATACCTTCTGTAATTGCCACATAATAATCATTTACTTTGTTTGTTCACTGGAGTCATCAAATACTTCCTTGTAAAAGTGCAGAACTCCAATATATGATTGGCTCCTTGCCAGGGAGATTACTCCCTTTGTTGAGGATAATCTAGTGGGGCACTATATGGGGATAGGGTGGGCTATCTATTTCTCTGCCCTTCCTCTCCCCCTTTTCATCTATCATTGGTCCCGCGGGGATACAGATGAACAGTGGGTAGCCTGTTCTTGGAATCTTTGGATGCTTTAAGACTGATACGTTTTGGATGCAAATGTCTTCTTTCACGACATTGCTAATCATATGAACACTTACCCCTGAGGAAGAACTTTTATCGAAACGTATCAGGTTCCCTCTGTTTTCTTCGAAACAGAGTGGTGGTTGTATCAATATTACTGTTTCTGTATTTTAAGTGTATGTTGTAACCACCATCCCATATATGTACTTGCATGTATCTTTTATTTGTCAATGTGTAGCCCTATGTTTGGGCAGTTCAAACCTGAAATAAAAAATTTAATTTTTATGATTATACTGGATTATACTAACTCCCCTGAATGGGATCCAGATGACAAAAAAGGACAAGGTTTAAACCATTACCTACGTTATCCAAAATGAGAAAAATTGCTTTATTTATAAATTTACTGTTAAAGTGTAGCTCTATTTTTGTTGAGAAAAAAAAAACAATCTCCTGATGTATGTACATTTCTGGGATTCCAATAAACTTTGTTGCAGAGTCCTAGCTTTTTATGCTCTGAAGATATAGCAGTTTGTTTCAGGAGGGAGGATCTGGTTCATTATAATCACTTCGTGCACTCTCAGTGTTTTGAGGAGAAAAGTTGCAGTGCCTGCATCCCTTTAGAAATAATTAACCCTAAGGGAATATCTCACCAAAAGTGAAATTTCAATTGCAGGGGATGAATAAAATGTCACTTAAAGCGGATTTCTGGGAAAATCTGTGAACCAACCACACAAGCAGAATATTGCATTTCTAGGAGCGTTCTGTACACTAACAGTGTACATAATGCCTCCAGGTTTCCATATTGCATTGCATTCTACAGAAAATGCAATGCAGCGGCTGCAGAAGGAAATGGAAAGATAATTTTTTATAACATTTAATCACAATGTGGCTAGTGTAGCAAATGTATATGCTATATTATTTTTTTTATTTGCTATATTTTTTTCATGAAAATGGAGTTACCCTTTAAGGATTACTTATGTGTTAGGTTAGAGCCTAGGAGGTACCGTATATACTCGAGTATAAGCCGACCCGAATATAAGCCGAGGCACCTAATTTTAGCACAAAAAACTGGGAAAAGTATTGACCCGAGTATAAGCCTAGGGTGGCAAATGCAGCAACCAGAACACATGAATTGTAGCCAGAACACAGGGACAGGGAGCCAGAACACAGGAATTGTAGCCAGAACTCAACAATATTTTTTAATAGAAAGGTAAAGGAAGACGTCGGCGACGTAACGTAAAAGACATCTTACGTTACGTTATACCTTTGGA
>BLSH010262742.1:2976704-2995059 GCA_018402905.1 Glandirana rugosa
ACAGGGATTTTATACAGGACACAGACTGTAGCCAGAACACATAAGGGATGAGTAAGGTAGATTCACATTAAACAGAGCTGTGTTGCTTCTAAGAGCCGTTCTGTGCTGTGTAAGTGTGATTAAACACATTGGAATGCAAAGAATGCTGAGGGAGAGCTGCAGCTCTTCACGGAGATCAGGAGGTGGGCGGGACTGAACAGCTAACATCAGCTTGTCCCACCCACCTCCCCCACCTCCCGACATTAAGCTGAGAATCTGACACCTTTCTCAGCATTCTCTACATTCCAATGTGTTTAATCACACTTACAAAGCACAGAACGGCTCTTAGAAGCAGCACGGCTCTGTTTAATGTGAATCTACTGATCACCCACAGACACTGACTCGAGTATAAGCCGAGGGGGGTCTTTTTCAGCACAAAACTCGAGTATATACGGTAGGTTAAATATTAGGGTCAGGGGGAATGACAGGTTAAGTGCTAGAATGACAAATATATCCTGTATAGTTGGAAGGACATCCACACCTAAACCTTCTGGAACAAAGACGTGTACAGACTATTTTATCATTTAAATTTGCAATGTTGTACCTGTATTTATTTGTGAAATAAACAGCTGTGCATATCCTGTGTATTGAATTTTGTTAAGTACTGTGCAAACTGTCGGCGCTATATAAATCTTGTATAATAATAATCATTTTCACAGCATTTTGACTTAAATTTCAGCATGCTGCTATTAATATTTTATATAAACTATTTTGCCAAAAGTATTGGGACGCCTGCCTTTACACACACATGAACTTTAATGGCATCCTAGTCTTAGTCTGTAGGGTTCAATATTGGCTTCAACTCTTCTGGGAAAGCTGTCCATAAGGTTTAGGAGTGTGTCCATGGGAATGTTTGACCATTCTTCCAGAAGCGCATTTGTGAGGTCAGGCACTGATGTGGACAAGGCGGCTTGGCTTGCAGGCTCCGCTCTAATTCATCCCAAAGGTGTTCTATCGGGTTGAGGTCAGAATTCTGTGCCGGTCAGTCAAGTTCCTCCACCCCAAACTCACTCATCCATGTCTTTATGGGCCTTGCTTTGTGCATTGGTCCAAATCATTTGGTGAAGGGGGGATTGTGGTGTAGGTTTGTTTTTCATGGTAATAGAATATTGTTGTTTCAGAGGATCAAAGGCACCTTCATCCCTTTGTTTTTCAGGGGTTGGGCTTGGCCCCTTAGTTCCAGTGAAGATAGCTCTTAAGACGTCAGCATACAAAGACATTTTGGACATTTTCATGCTCCCAACATTGTGGGAACAGTTTGGGGATGGCCTCTTCTTGTTCCAACATGGCTGTACACCAGTGCACAAAGCAAGGTCCATAAAGACATGGGTGAGCGAATTTGGGGTGGAGGAACGAGACTGGCCTGCGCAGAGTCCTGACCTCAACTTGATAGAACACCTTTGGGATAAATTAGAACGGAGAATGCAAGCCAGGCCTTCTTATCCAACATCAGAGCCTGACCTCACAAATGCACTTCTGGAAGAATGGTCAAACATTCCCATAGACATACTCCTAAACCTTGGACAGCCTTTCCAGAAGAGTTGAAGCTGTTATAGCTGCAAAGGGTGGGCCAACTCAATATTGAACCCTATGGGCTAAGACTGGGATGTCATTAAATTTCATGTGCATGTAAAGGCGGGTGTCCCAAAACTTTTGGTAATATAGTGTACATATACTTTATCCACTTCCTGCCTACCATATAGCAAAATGACGGATGGAAAGTGGTTCTATTATCCTGACTGGACATCATATGACATCCAGTAGGATAAGGTGTTAGCGAGCGCCCATTGGGACGCGCAGCTCGGCGATCAGTGGTGTGGTGTGTCAGTCTGACACACGCATCTCCGATCTAGGTAAAGAGCCTATGACGTAGCCTCTTTACCATGTGATCAGCTGTGTCCAATCACAGCTGATCACAGTGTAAACAGGAATAGCCATTTATCGGCTTTTCGCCCACTCACACTGACAGGCGTGAGTGGAGGAGAGCCGATCGGCTGCTCTCCTGACAGGTGGGGTCTGCGATGATAATCAGTGCATTGATTATCAGTGCAGACCCATCGAGGAAGCCCTCTTGAGACCACCAGGGATGCCCACTTCAGACCACCAGATGAGCCTACCAGGGGTGCCAATAAGTGTACAATCAACGATGCCTGCCAGTGCCTCCTGATCAGTGCCATCTATCAGTGCCACCCATCAGTGTCGCATATATGTGCCCACCAGTGCCACCTATCAGTGCATCCTATGATTTCCCATCAGTGCCACCCATCAGTGCCCATCGGTGCTGCATATCAGTGCTGCTTATCAGTACCGCCTATCAGTGCCCATCAGTACTGCATATAAGTGCCTCATCATCAGTGCCACCTCATCAGTGCCAATCAGTACTGCCTCATCAGTGCTTGTCAGTGCAGCCTCATTAGTGCTCATCAGTGAAGGAGAAAACTTATTTTGCAACAGAAACAAAGAAAAACTTTTTTCCCCAAAATTTTCGGTATTTATTTATTTGTAGTGCAAAAAATAAAAACTCCAGTGGTGACCAAATACCAACAAAAGAAAGTTCTATTTGTGGGGAAAAAATTACAAAAAAGTTTTTTTGACACAACGTCGCATCACCGCGGAATGGTCATAAAAATGTGACAGCATTGAAAGCTGAAAATTAGACTGGGCAGGAAGGGGGGAAAGTGCCCAGTGTTGAAGTGGTTAAACACTGATATCAGCATTCCAAATATAAATCACTGAAAACCACTGGAAATTGTCACAAGTGATATACAACCACCTAAATTAGAAAAAGATAAGATAATCTAATTATTGTTTGTATGATTACATGGAAGCTGTGTATACACACCAGCAAAGTCATATAAGTGTCATTTTTGTCATATGTTCTGTGATAAAGAATACAATTATTTGCAGGTTATCAAACAAGTAAATTATTTGCAGGCACTGACATTTCATACTGTGCTAGATAATAACACTAAACAAAGCCAGCATGTTAAAATACATTTCAGTAACATCAGGTAAATTGAACAAGAAAAGGAAGCTGGATAGGGAGGTATCCCTATTTTCCAAGCCCATCTATTCATTACAGGGTGCTCCTTTCAAAAAGGTTTAGGCTCCGTTACCATATATGCGAAATGGATGTGTTTTGAACCGCATCCTATTCGTATGACGTGAATCAAATCGGCTTTCTATAGAGCCCTTTCTCATCTATGCGGTGCAGTGGAAGTGCAAATCCACTGCAAATTTAAAAAGAGTCCTGTGCATTTTCTGAGCACTGCAGTGTGGTTCAGATGCAAATTCCAGGCTCATTGCCTTCTATGCGAACTAATCTGAATCACGTTATCAGTTTTGAACACAAATTAAATTAAATTCAATGAGAAAAAAAACATGGCGGTTCCCCCCAATATACATCAGGCCCTTTGGGTATAGAGTTTAAGGGGAACCCCATGCAAAAAGAAAAAAAAAAACAACACATGGGGAACACCACCAAGATCCATACCAGACCCTTATCCGAGCTTTGGGACAGGGGGGGCTCCGTCCCTCCTAAATTACCTTGTCCCCATGTGGATGGGGACAAGGCCTCTTCCCCACAACCCTGGCCGGTGGTTGTGGGGTCTGCGGGCAGGGGGCTTATCGGAATCTGAAAGCCCCTTTAACCCAGATCCCAGCCCCCCTTATGTGAACGAGTATAGGGTACATTGTCACCAAAAAAGTGTCAAAAATAAATTGAACCACAGAGGCAGTTTTTGAAAACTTAAAAAAAAAACTGTCCCCAGGTGTAGGTCCCACGCCAATTATGAAGTCCGCACCTGTCGCTGGCTCCGCCGTTGGACAATTCTTAACTGGTTCCTGTACTTTTACTGCTGCAGAGTGGCGCTGTCCCGTGAATCGCCGTCTATAAACGTGTGCTGTAGCAGGTGGGAGCGTGCCGCCGGTGGCGCATTCTCATGCACTCTGCAGGAGTGTGGCCGCGGCTTGGGTGGACTCGATCTCCATGATTGCCTAGCAGAGGCGAAGAACGGGGGAACCGCCGATGTAAACACGGCGGTACCCAGGTCTGTCAGTGGGCATGTGAGAGATCTACTGATCCCTGTCACTGCCAATGACATTTACACAGTAATCAGTGGATATTTAAATTTCTGATCGCTGTATAAATGTCATTGGTCCCAAAAAAGTATAAAAAATGTCCACTGCAATATCACAGTAACGATAAAAATCGCAGATCGTCGCCATTGTTAGTAAGAAAAAAAAATTGTAAAAACGCCAGAAATTAATTCTCATGGTTCTCATGGTTTATAAACACTGCAACTTTTGTGCAAACCAATCAATAAACACTGATTACAATTTTTTTCCCAAAAATATGAGGAAGAATATAAATCGGCCAAAACCGATGAATACATTTGTTTTTTTATATTTTTTTTTGGATATGTATTTTAAAATTGTCACTCTTTTTTTTGTTTATAGCGGTGATCAGAAATGATGCAAAGGTCATCAAATACCACCAAAAGAAAGCTATATTTGTGGGAAAAAAGGACGCAAATTTTGTTTAGGTACAACGTCGCACGACTGTCAGTTAAAGCGACGCAGTGCCGAATCGCAAAAAGTGCTCTGGTCCTAACATGGGAAATCCTTCCGGTCCTTAAGTGATTAAATAGCTTAGGGGTAGGGCCACCCGGCGATGTCACTGGTGGCTTCGCCCCCTTGTGACGCCATCGACCCTGCATGATGTCACAAGGGGGTGGGGCTACTCGGTGGCAGCATTCATCGTGATTGATGCTGGATCTACGGGGTACATTGTTTTTGTTTTTTTAAGACAGGAATTGCTAAAACTGTCTCTGTTTTAATTTTTTTACCCATTTTTTTGGTGAATGAGTAGGGGTACAATGTACCCCACACTCACTCACAAAGGGGGGCTGGGATCTGAGGGCCCTCTTGTTAATGGGGGCTCTCAGATTCCGATAACCCCCTTGCCCAGAGACCCAGAAATAGGGGAAATAGATCCTTGTCCCCATCAACATGGGGACAAGGTGCTTTGGGAGGGCACAGCCCCCCTGCCCCAAAGCACCCCTCATGTTGGGGGCGGTGGCCAGTTATGGTTCAGGAGTGAGGGGGTGCTCACTCATCCCCCTCCCTTCCTGGCCTGACAAGCTGCATGCTCGGATAAGGGTCTGCTATTTATTTTGGTGGGTCCCCTATGCTGTTTTCTTCTCAGATTTTATTGCCGAAAATTCTTTGGTTTACAGTTAGCTGTCAACTAGGAACCTGCTGACAGCTGATGAGTCATCGGTTGTTAACCACTTGGCGTCGGCTCCCGTCGGTCCTTTAAGGGGATTGGAATGCCAGGAGGGAGGGCGGGGCTTGTGACCATGTGACCGCCATGATTTTTAGATTTTAAGCTCTAACAAGCAGGGCCTTCTGATTTCTACTGAATTTAAGTGTATTGTATTTGTACTGTCTACCCTCAAGTTGTAAAGCGCTGCGTAAATTGTTGGCGCTATATAAATCCTGTATAATAATAATAATTGGTTGTCACGGTGGTCACATGATCGGAAAACTCACGATCGCAAGTACCAATCAGGAGCTTTCCGTGAGCTGCCTAGAGCACACAGGGCATGTGCTCTCGGCACAGCACTCTGGCCGCTATTGCATGCAAATATGCAGTCGCTCGGCACCAAGGCCTGACCGCGAGAGGCCACATATTAGCGTGCGCTCCTTGTGAAGGCATTAAGGACACAGCTTCCCAAGCTGCTCCTTAACAACCAGCTAATGTTAAAGATGCCAGTGGCCGCCGGCTCTGAAAATTTGCATCTGAAGTGTATGTGGAAATCACAGCTAAACAGCTGCTTTGGAAATTCACAGTGGAAGTGGATGCAGAAATCATACCGGATATGTGTGAAGCTAGCCTTAGATTAGACAGTTTCAGAGGACAAGGGACTCTTTAAGGTGTACAAAAAAAAAAATCCTTAAATACTTGCCGATCGGTGGCTCCAGAATCGTATTTCCCGCGGGCCCCCTAGGGCATGCACCCGTCCGTGACCATCAGGTCCTTGGGACCGGCGCATCACGAAACAGGGTAAGGGGCCAATGACATCAGCCCTTTACCACGTGATCGCTCCATCCAATGACAGAGTGATTACTTGTCAACAAACCTGAGCATGTCCAGTTCAGTTCCTCCCTTCTCCTCACACCGTTCAGTACAGTGTGTGAGGAGAGGAGGGAGCCGGTGCAGCAGCGCTTGTGGGCTGGATCTGAAGTGCCCACAGCACTGATCTGTACCCATCCATGGCTCATTCGTGCCTCATATTCCGATCCAAGCTCATACATGCCCATCCATGGCTCATTCATGCCCACCCATGGCTCATTCATGCCCATCCATGGCTCATTCATGCTCATTCATACCCACCCATGCCTCATTCAGGCACATCCATGCCACATCAGTGCTCATCCGTGCCCATCCATGCTAATTCAGTGCTCATCCGTGCCACATCCATGCCATATCAGTGCTTACCCATGCCACATCAGTGCTCATCCATGCCACATCAGTGCTCATCCATGGCACATCAGTGCTCATCCGTGCCACATCATTGCTTATCTGTGCCACATCAGTGCTCATCCGTGCCACATCCATGCCACATCAGTGTTCATCTGTGCCACATCCATGTGACATCAGTGCTCATCTGTGCCACATCCATGCCACATCAGTGCTCATCCATGCCACATCAGTGCTCATCCATGCCTCATCAATGCTCATCCGTGCCACATCAGTATTCATCCATGCCACATCAGTTCTCATCCGTGTCACATCCATGCCACATCAGTGTTCATCCACGCCACATCTATGTCACTACAGTGCCCATCAGTGCCTCACAACAGTAGTAGGTAGTGAAATTAGATTTGAAATTTATGCCCCAGAACACCTGATGGCATGTTGGGCCTCTGTATGTGACCAGGCTGTGAAAAAATCACACATTTGGTATAGCCATACTCAGGAGGGGTAGCATAATATGTTTTGGGATATATTTTTCACATGCTATGTGTTAGAAATATATTATACATGGACAATTTTGTGTAAAAAAAAAATTTTTCTTCATTTTTTTCCACATTTTCCAAAAACTTGTGCAACAAAATGACATGTTCAAAAGACTCATTATGCCTCATAGATTATACGTTGGGTTGTTTACGTTGCAAAATGGGGTCATTTTTTGGGCATTTCCATTGTCCTGGTGCTCCAGGGCCTTCAAAAGTGTAATAGGTAGTCAAGAAATTAAATGTGTAATTTATGTCCCTAGAACGCCTGACGGTGTTCCCTCCCTGCATGATGGGCCTCTGTATGTGGACAGGCTGTGTAAGGGCTCATACACACAGGCGTATGAAAAAAAAAATTTGCAAAACATCGGGCCCAACGTCAGGGAAAAATCAGCGTTTTTTTGGCGTTTTGCATCGGCGTTAGTGAGCGCTAATGAGCGTTAGTGAGCGTCATCGTCAATAGGCGTTTTTTAAAAAAAAAACATTCCTCTGCTATTTTTTAACCTAAAAACGCCGGTTAACGCTGGTACAGCGTTAGTGAGCGATAGTGAGCACTTTGCCGGTTTAGCGTCAAAAACGCCAAACCGCTACAGCCTCGAAACGCACTAGACCCGTGTTCTAGTTACGACTCACTAATGCCGACGCCCTCTACAGCTCAAAAACGTTGGCGTTTTTAGGGGGCCATTGAATAACACGGAGAGCTGTAAAAACCACCCAAAAACGTGATGTCAAAAAACGCCCATGTGTATGAGGGCTAAAAGTCTCACACATGTGGTATCACCATACTCAGGCGAAGTAGTAGAATGTGCTTTGTGGTGTAGTTGCAAGTATGCATATGCTGTGTGTGAGAAATAACCTGTTAATATGACAATTTCGTGGAAAAAAAAATCTTAATTTTGCAAAGAATTGTGGGAAAAAATTACAATGTGAAAAAACTCACCATGCCTCTTACTAAATACCTTGGAATGTTTACTTTCCAAAAAGGGGCCATTTGGGGGATTTTGTATTTTCCTGGCTTGGTAGTATCTCCTTGTTTTCAATGATTGACATCATAGCTTATAGCATAAACTTTCACACAGACAAAATAATATCCACTAATTTGGGTTATTTTTACCAAAGATATGTAGCAGTATAAATTTTGGACAAAATTTATGAAGAAAAATTATTAATTTGCAAAATTTTATAACAGAAACAAAAAAAAATGTTCACCAAATTTTCGGTCTTTTTTCATTTATAGTGCAAAAAATAAAAAACCCAGTGGTGATTAAATACCACCAAAAGAAAGCTATATTTGTGTGAAAAAAGGACAAAAATTTCATACGGGTACAGAGTAATTTTCATTCAAAATGTGAGAGCACGGAAAGCTGAAAATTGGTCTGTTTAGGAAGGGGGTTTAATTGCCCAGTGTGCAAGTGGTTAAACCAGCGCCGTTGGCTAAAGCTGGAAAATTTTCCCAGCTATTGCATTGTTCCATATTGAGATCAGAGAGGTAAGTTAAAGCAGAATTATGGTCTCCAATTAAAAGATTGTGCTGCAGCATTTAATTATAGACTGTGGCTTTAGTGTTTAGAGACAGGGTGGCTAGGACAAGTAGTGGGGCCTTTTTTACATTAATGCAAATAATGCATGAACGTAAAAAACTTTTAGTGCTAGTTCACACAACATGCAGTCCAGTGCGTTATTTTCTGCATCAAAAGCACATGGAAAGTAGGTTACATGGTTTCCAATGGCATAGTTCACACCGGTGCAGTGAGTTCCAGAAAAAAAGTAGAACATGTTGCATTTTTCCTACACTGGACTGTACTGGAACGCAGTAAAAAGCATCAAAAACGCACTGAAATGCAGCTAAACCGCACAAACATGCACTGGAATGCGTCAAAACACGCATGCAGATATGTATCTGGAGTGCGTTTTTATGGTGCGAACCAGCCCTTAGACTTTAGAACCACTTTAATTACTATATATGTCATCTATTTTGAACAGAAAAACGGAGGGCTTAGGCCTCATACACACGGGCATATGTTAAAAAATAACCAAAATGTCGGATCCGACTTCAGGGAAAAAAACGGCGTTTTAGCATCGGCGTTAGTGAGCGTCGGCGTCAATAGGTGTTTTTTTAAATAAAAACAGTCCTCTGCTATTTTTTAACCTGAAACGGTATGGCGTTAGTGAGCGTTTTGCCGGCTTAGCTTCGAAAACGCTACAGCCTCGAAACGCGCTGGTCCCGTATTCTATTTACAGCTCACTAATGCCAAAGCCCTCTACAGCTCAAAAACGTCAGCGTTTTTATGGGGCCATTGAATAACATGGAGAGCTGCAAAAAATGCCAAAAAACGTGGCGTCAAAAAGGCCCATGTGTATGAGGGCTAAAAGTCACCCTTACTTGGCTTTTTAATGCTTTATTGACGGAAGGGTGGACAGGAATTTTCACTGGGTAAATCGATGTGCTTCAACCACCTGAATCATATAAATCTAGAGGGTGCTTTAGTCTACTAGAAGCCAGGAAAACTAAAATATCAAGGATAGCGTACACATTGTAAAATAGGATATAGCATGCATAGTACTCTCAAATTTAGGTAGTGGCAAAATAATGTTCATTGTGATAATCAACATTTGTGATTATACCCTAATGAGGCAGATATGGAACATTTGACAAACACACTGGCTTGAATTATTGGGTTGATTTACTTATGCTGTGCTTTGTGCCATCAACTATACTATCCACACTGATATATTGTACATATAATCAATAAAGCAGCCAAGGTGAATCATAGAAGGTTTCCGTGTTATTATTTCGGGAAAGTGGCGAACACTAGGCAAATGTCCAACTGCTGAATGATTTCATTAAGGGGAAATTATCACCTTGTTATGCTGATTAAAATAACACAAGAAACATTTATAAATGGGATGAATAGGAAAGCTTTATCAAATGCTTAGTGTATTTTTTCAGGATGAATGAATGTATGAGCAAAGGCACAGCCAATTAACAACAGATTTTAGCCGTACGGTGGATTTAATAAATTGAAATTGACAATCCTTTGGAAGCCAGACACAAAAACATCACTAACAGAACAATCACCGGTTATTTCAAAAGGACAATCACAGTCATATTTAATTTTTCCTTCACCTTAGTTTGGTAATGCATGCCCTAGAGACAAATTTAGACAATATGACCAACATTTTCTGGTCATCTAACCATCATATCTACAGTATATGGACAAAAGTTTGTGGACACCCCTCCAAATTAGTATGTTCAGGTGTTTTCAAAGAAGCTTACTGTTATAGTAGAATTCCAAGAGCTGATATGATGTTAGTAGTTCGTTATTGGCTGTCCTAAACAAACTATTTCCACTACATAACTATGCGTCCGATGCAATGCAATGTAGTAGCATTAGTTGCATGCAAAGAAAGAAGAAACAAAAACAAAAGAAAGGAGCACACACCTAGTGCATTACCAGAGGCATTTATTGGGTATTGTACACATTTCAGGGGTGTACCCCCTTCCTCTGAGGAAGGGGATACGCTCCTGAAACACGTCAGACTTTATCTGTGTTGTGTGCGTACTCACACCGATTGTGCTTTTCTATGGCCCATTGGGGGTCACCACTCTTGTGAGTATTCCTTTTCATTTACAATACCCAATAAATGCCTCTGGTAATACACTAGGTGTGCGCGCATTCCTTTTGTTTTGTTTCTTAGTTTGTTTCCGATTACCCCATATGAGGAGGGCAGCATCCGCATGGCATTCATGGCTATTGATGACCTTGCTGTCGTTTTCGAACTACGAAAGACCTTCTTAGCGCTGGAAGTGATTGTTTTTTTGTATTAGCTGCATACAGTATGTGGTGCTGTGTTCCAGCAGCAGTATGGGCAGCTTCCCATCTGCTGCTGGAACTAAATGGAGTCAGGCTGAATGTTCCTCCACCTTTCAGGATAAGCCTTGTGTTTTTATCAATGAACACAATGCTTCCTCTGATTGGCAAGGTAGAAATTGTGATGGCATCTACCTACCTACCCTCCTTGGCCAAACAAAGGCTTTGTATTCATTGATAAAAATACAAGACCTCTATTGAATGGTGGAGAGGCATTCAACTTGAATCTATTTTGTTCACGCAACAGGCAGGAAGTTGCCAGTACTGCTGCCAGAACACAGTTGTGCATACTTGCAAGTACAGTTGCACTCATTTCCCCCAGAGCTTAGCGAATGTGGTAAAGCCTCACTTTGTAAAGAATACCCAAGCAGGTGCAAGGAGAATTAAAAAAAACACATTTTTGCTTGCACATGATTGGATGATGGAATTCAGAAGAGCTTTATCACTTTCACTAAGCTCTGGGGAAAATGAGTGCAACTGCACTTGCAAAGTGCACAGTCTATTTGTTTTTTATTAAATTCACCCCTTTATGTAAATAATGCTACAACAGTGGGTTGGATTTGCTAAAGACAAATAGGCACAGTCTATTTGCTTTTAGTAAATCTACCCCAGTATATTACAGCATACACAGCGACCACATAGTTACATAATGGAAATTGTTTGTTTGGGCCAAGCTGAGCCCAAACAAACTGTTTAGGGTCATATTTAGCCTGAAGCTCTTATAAGCTCTACATTTTCTGCAAGTTCCTGGTTGCACAGAGAGGAGATGTTAGACTTCAAGTGTGCCAGCTTTATGCCATGGTATGCCATAATATTATTAAGTTGGGCCTTTTAATGTTGGTCCTCATTCTGCACAGCATAAACCATCCGTGTTTGATCACAATGCATAGCAGAAGACCATTACTCTTACTTGTGGATTCATAATTCATAACCCAGCACAGTTATGAGCTTTTGAAGATTGTAATCACTCAAATGCTAATTGTGGTAATTAGGCAAGATGAAGAGGCCAGACCCTTTCATCCTATTGGACAGGTTAAGAAAGTGGAAACTCATCTCTAAAGTATAAAGTTGAGATCTACAATCATATTTTCATTATATCTGAATGATCCCATCTATGTTGGGAGGGGAGTAGGATCCTCATGTTTAAATCAACCTCAGGATTAGGTAAAATACTTTTTCTGTAAGTTATTCCTATTATTTTCACTACTGTTTGCTCATGTACAGTACACCTTACTTTTTTAAAAAGATTTATATACAGTATCTCACCAAAGTGAGTACACCCCTCACATTTTTGTAAATGTTTTATTATATCTTTTCATGTGACAACACTGAAGAAATGACACTTTGCTACAATGTAAAGTAGAGAGTGTACAGCTTGTATAACAGTGTAAATTTGCTGTCCCCTCAAAATAACTCAATACACAGCCATTGATATCTAAATCGCTGGCAACAAAAGTGAGCACACCCCTCAGTGAACATGTCCAAATTGGGCCAAAATTTTGTGTGATCACCATTATTTTTCAGCACTGCCTTAACACTCTTGGGCATGGAGTTTACCAGAGCTTCACAGGTTGCCACTGGAGTCCTCTTCCACTCCTCCATGATGACATCACAGAGCTGCTGGATGTTAGAGACCTTGCTCTCCTCCACCTTACGTCTGAGGATGCCCCACAGATGCTTAATAGGGTTTAGGTCTGGAGACATGTTTGGCCAGTCCATCACCTTTAGCCTCAGCTTCTTTAGCAAGGCAGTGGTCATCTTGGAGGTGTGTTTGTGGTCGCTATCATGTTGGAATACTGCCCTGTGGCCCAGTCCCCAAAGGGAGGGGATCGTGCTCTGCTTCAGTATGTCACAATACATGTTGGCATTCATGGTTCCCTCAATGAACTGTAGCTCCCCAGTGCCAGCAGCACTCATGAAGCCCTAGACCATGACACTCCCACCACCATGCTTGACTGTAGGCAAGATACACACCTCCCCTGGTTGCCGCCACACATGCTTGGCACCATCTGAACCAAATACGTTTATCTGGGTTTCATCAGACCCCAGTAATCCATGTCCTTAGTCTGCTTGTTTTCAGCAAACTGTTTGTGGGCTTTCTTGTGCATGGTCTTTAGAAGAGGCTTCCTTCTGGAATGACAGCCATGCGGACCAATTCGATGCAGTTGTGCGGCGTATGGTCTGAGTACTGACAAGCTGACCCCCCCACCCCTTCAACCTCTGCAGCAATGCTGGCAGCACTCATACATCTATTTCCCAAAGACAACCTGTGGATATGACACTGAGCACATGCACTCAAATTCTTTGGTTGACCATGGCAAGGCCTGTTCTGAGTGGAACCTGTCCTGTTAAACCACTGTATGGTCTTGGCCACCGTGCTGCAGCTCCGTTTCAGGGTCTTGGCAATCTTCTTATAGCCTAGGCCATCTTTATGTAGAGCAACAATTCTTTTTTTCAGATCCTCAGAGAGTTATTTGCCATGATGTGCCATTTTGAACTTTCAGTGACCAGTATGAGAGAGTGAGAGCGATAACACCAAATTTAACACACCTGCTCCCCAGTCACACCTGTGACCTTGTAACACTGATGAGTCACATGACACCGGGGAGAGAAAATGGCTAATTGGGCACAATTTGGATATTTTCACTTAGGGGTGTACTCACTTTTGTTGCCTGCAGTTTAGACATTACTGGCTGTTTGTTGAGTTATTTTTAGAGGACAGCAAATTTACACTGTTAAACAAGCTGTACACTCACTACTTTACATTGTATCAAAGTGTCATTTTTTCAGTGTTGTCACATGAAAAGATATAAAATATTTACAAAAATGTGAGGGGTGTACTCACTTTTGTGAGATACTGTATTATAAAATTTGCTACTTTCTATGCACTGCCTGCCTAGGTAATAAATATAAAATGATTAAGCTGGTTTGTGATTGCTTTAACCACTTCCCTACTTCCGTATGCAGAATGATGGCCAGGATGTGGTTCAGTTATCCTGACTGGGCATCATGATGTCCAGCAGTATAACAAGCCGTCGCACGCCTGCGGGGGCGTGCAGCGCGGCGATCAGTGGTGTGGTGTGTCAGTCACCTCCTCTCCGATCGTGGTAAAGAGCTTCTGTCCGAAGCTCTTTTTTTTTTTAACAGAAAAGTTTTTATTGGTCATTTACAGCAAATACATGCAGCATAAATACAGGTTGTACTTAGTAGTTTGATAACATACAACAATAGGAGCAAAGGAAAGGGAAAATTAAATTAAGCTTCACAGAGAGGGTACAATGCATAGGTGCAATTTTCCTAATACATATATCATAAGATTTACTCTAAGAGGTGAGGTAGGGCTCCTAGGGATACACTCTATACAAGTTCACCAGACGTAGACAGAGGATTACACAATATATTGAATCCAAATTTGTAGGAAGGTATTAGAGCAATGAGGGGGAGAATTAGCATGGGGGGAAGGGGGAAAGGGGAGGGAAATGAGGGGGGAAGGGAGAAATGGGAGGGTAGGGCAGTCACCGCCCCTTACACATATGCATGTATGAAGGCGTGTTGACACAGCGGGCCCGTCACCCTCATTGGAGCCTAATTTCCAAACCAACCATCCCAGATTTTCCCAAATTTCTTGGGGCACTTACGACTCATGTAGGTTAGTCTATATAGTGGAAGGGCCAAATCTACCATAGCTCTCCATTGTGAAACCGTAGGGGGTTCAGCCTCTTTCCATTTAACAAGAATGGGTTTCCTAGCATAAAACATGGTATAGAAAATAAACAATTGTTTATGTGTTTGGTGTGATTGCATCGCAGATGCCTAAGAGAAGGACGGGCTGGATCCAAGGTCAGCGGAATATTTGCCTTTGCTCCCACCACATCAATCATCTTCTTCCAAAACTGCTGGATTGCAGGGCAGGACCAGACAACATGGAAAAATGTACCCAGTTCATCCCCGCACTTGGGGCACCTATCAGACTGGGAGGGATATATTTTTGCTAACCTCTGGGGGGTATAATATGCCCTATGCAGAAACTTAAGCTGAATTTACCTGTCGGTAGCGGATATCATCAGAGGTATAAACTGTTGTATCCCCTCCTCCCAGTCCTTGTCTTGTAGCTGTGGGATGTCAGTTTTCCAATTGGTACACAGATTAGTACCAACCCCCGACTCTTGGGATGTTATGGATAGGTATAATGAGGACAGAACCCTATCCACCACACTGGATATAAGGAGGCGCTCCACCACATGAGACTGCAGAGTAAAGGGATCAGGGAACTGCTACTGTATTGCGTGCCTCAGCTGCAGGTATCTAAACAGCATCTTTGAGGGGAGATGAAAATTATTTTGCAGTTGGTCAAAGGACAATGAGGTGCTTTCTGGCATAAAGTGCTGTAAAATTTTGATATCATATCTGACCCATAAGTGTGGATACGGAATGGACTGGAGATGTTTTAGTTTAGGGTTACCCCACAAGTGGTGTAGGGAGATATTGTGTTGGGCTTGCTAATCGGTGCTGACATTTGCTCCCATACTTTAACTGTCTTTCTCATTGGGATCATCTTGTTGGGGTGGGCCTTGGGCCCTCTAAACACTAGATTGCTGAGCGCAGAGTAGGAGCCCACTATAGCCGCCTCTAGGTTTACAGACGTATTAGAGTGGACCTGGGTGAACCACCATCGGACCGTCACCGCTACCGCAGCCCAATAATATTTGTGGAAGCATGGCGATGCCAGGCCACCCCTGGTCAATGGAAGTTGTAAGGTAGTCCTAGCGATTCTAGGGGTCAGTCCTGCCCACACAAATGTTCCTATCATTTATTCTAGCTGCTTAAAAAAAGAGTTAGGGATAGGCACCGGGGTATTGCGAAAAACTGAGGAATTTCGGTAGGAAGGTCATTTTGATAAGATTAACTCTGCTAACGGGTGATAGAGGTAAAGATTTCCAAACCTGGCAGCTATGGGTGAGTCGTTGAAGGACAGGGTATACATTATCCGTCAGGTATTTGGACAGGTCTCCCTGCACCTCAATCCCCAGATATCGAAACTTAGCAACGGCAGTCAGGGGGGTAGCTACGGGCAGAGAGGGCAGCTTATGCAAGAGCGGGAATAGAAGGGACATAGACCAATTAGTCTGTCTGAAGCTCTTTACCACATGATCAGCTGTGACGCTGATCACAGCTGATCACAGTGTAAATAGGAAGATCTGTATATCAGCTTTTCCTCAACTCACATCTGCAGACGCAAGTACATGACAACCGATCGGTGGGTCTCCTGATGGGGGGGTCTGTGCTGATTGTTTATCAGTGCAGCCCCCCCATGGATCGCCACACAAGACCACCAGGGAGCCCACCCAGGGACCTTCAAGGAGCCCACCCAGGGACCACAGGGGTGCCTACCCAGGACCACCAAGGAAGCCCATCCATGACCACGAGGTATGGAAACCAGCTGGCAATAGGGATGGCACTCAGTGCTCATCTGTGATGCCCGCCAGTGCCTCCTTAGCAGTGCTGCCTAACAGTGTCATCTATCAGTGCTGCCCATCAGTGCCCACCAGTGCCACTTATCAGTACCCACCAGTGCTGCCTATTAGCGCCCAGTGCCTCCTATGAGTGCCCATCAGTGCCGCCAGTGAATGCCCATCAGTGCCGCCTATGAGTGCCCATCAGTGCCACCTATCAGTGCCTGTCAGTGCTGCCTCATCAGTACCCATCAGTGATGGAGAAAACATACTTATTTTTCAAAGTTTTGTAACAGAAACAAATAAAACCTTTTTTTTTTTTTTTTTTAAATTTTCGTTATTTTATTTTATTTTTTTATTTGTAGTGCAAAAAATTAAAATCCCAGAGATAATCAAATGCCACCAAAAGAAAGCTCTATTTGTGGGGAATAAAATGATAAAAATTTTGTTTGGGAACCATGTCGCATGACCGCGCAATTGTGACTCGAAATGCGACAGCGCTGAAAGCTGAAAATTGGTCTGGGCAGGAAGGGGGTAAAGTGCCTGGTATTGAAGTGGTTAAACAACACACACATTTTACCAGAATGTGAGTGTGTGTTTGCACTAACTCAGTTAGTGATATTGCCTGTGTAGCAGTACTCCCGTAAGGGCCACTGATAAATCATGTTTAAACTTGATACAAGTATATGCATGTACAGCACAAGCTATTGGTGTATGGGCACAGGTATATCTTGTTTCAATTGTATTGCAGGTCAGTGGCCAGACCTAAACTGTGTAGCTCCTCCCATTTTGTGTCTTTTTGCCCCAGGTTGGCATTGTGTCCACAGTAGCATTTGCAGTGGCAAAGCAGAGTAGGACTGGTTAAAGAGGGGTTACTTTGACACAGATGGTCAGCTTAACCACTTCAGCCCTGGAAGGATTTCACACTTTAGGACCAGAGCACTTTTTGCGACTCGGCACTGCGTTGCTTTAACTGACAATTGCGCGGTCGTGCGACATTGTACCCAAAGGAAATTTGCATTGTTTTTTTTCCCCACAAATAGAGCTTTCTTTTGGTGCCATTTGACCACCACGTTATTTCTGATCAACGCTATAAACAAAACAATTTTGCAAAAAAAACAATTTTTCTTACTTTTTGCTAAAATACAAATCAAAAAAAAATATAAAAAAACATTTTTTTTTCATCAGTTTTGGCCGATTTATATTCTTCCTCATATTTTTGGTAAAAAAATCGCAATCGGCATTTATTGATTGGTTTGCGCAAAAGTTGCCGCATTTGCAATTGATGAGAATTAATTTCTGGGGTTTTTATTATTTATTTTTTTTTTTACTAGTAATGGCGGCCATCTGCAATTTTTAGCGGTACTGCGATATTGCAGCGGACATGTCGGACCATTTTGACACTTTTTTGGGACCATTGGCATTAAGGATCTCCTCTTACCTCGACAGTGTCCAGTCAGAGACGTCTCTCACGTCTCTGACAGGACAGAAGGCGGCCGAGTCGCCCCTATTTGCCTACCTATGGGCGACTCGTCACCTCGGGCAGTTTTGCCCGAGGCGAGCACACTTTCCCCGGAATTACGGTTACCAGGGTTTTTTCACAGTTTTACCAGGCTGTACAGGCGACGTTATAGCGTCATGGCGATTTTTAACGTCTACCGGCGGTAATGATCATTTTTTTTTTTATTTATTATTTTTGGGGTCTTTAATTAAGAGTAGTTAACGTTTACGCCGTTGAAAACGCGTTTGGTTAGTTATTTACGGCTAACGCTAAAAAAATGGTTTTTATACTCCTTCTTATATTTAGCCGGTTTTGACTACTTTTTTTTTACAAAAAAATATAAAAAAAAACTAAACATAAAATCGTTTTTCATTCTTTTTAACAAAAAAAACGTTTTAACAAAACAAATATCGCAACTAGTCTTTATTGCACCACCAGTTTACCGTGGTTTTCTTTCGAGATAAACACCC
>BLSH010262742.1:2999592-3019120 GCA_018402905.1 Glandirana rugosa
TGACCAAACTAAAATCGTAAGAATATGTAATGTTATGTGGTGGTAGCACTAAACTGAGTATGTGAGAAATATCTAGTGATGATATATTATGATAATATTAATAGAAATGAGTATCACGGTATAACATTTTCAGTGATCAACTCCCTGAAACAGAGTGCAATACATAAATTCATAATAAAACTTGAAATTCATTAAAAATTATTCAACAATAATAATATTTAGTGCGTAAAGTGCAAAGTGTCCATTTGATGGGAGGGAAATCCACGTGCTATATCCAGATAGTGAATCTTCAAATAATTTCGTGACTCTTTGAAGTGAATATTCAATGTGGTAAAAAAGGAACTCCAACTTTGGTCTGTGTGGAGGCTTACCAGAACTCAGAAGTTTGAACGCCTTTTAGATAAATAAGGACCCTCCGGCCCGGGACTTCAGGGTAGTTCGGTGACCTCCAACTCCGGTCGCGTCATATATCCTGGTCTCCTTTCACTGGTGGGTCTGGCTCCTCTCCTGGCATCCACGTATTTTTTCGGTGGTCAGGATCAGATTGGTCCGGATTGGAACGGCCTCGGTCTTCCGTAACGAGTGGGGGTTATCCAAGAGAAACGGGGGGGGGGGAGGGGAAGGTGGGGATTTTTGACGATCCTCGAGTGCCTCCGTCAGTTATGCAGGAATAAAAAAACAAGGCAATCGCCATAGTGTAAAATCCCACTGATGAGGAAGTGGTTTTATTAAATAACTGACACAATAAAAGTCCAACAAGCTTGTAGGTAAAAATGGATAAAGGTAGATAAAAAACGCAGCAATCAATAAGTCAGAAGCACCCGACGCGTTTCGTGTAAGGACACATCGTCTGGGGGCTTCTGACCACCTAGAGAGCCGCGTTTATATAGCCAAATGTCTAGACCAATATAAACTAATATGTACTAAACACTAACTCTTGCTGGAATACAGAGAGGGGACCGGAAGTTAACTAGGTGGAACGCACCCCGCCCCGCTGACCCGGAAGTGCGTCTCCCCTTGGTCTAGACATTTGGCTATATAAACGCGGCTCTCTAGGTGGTCAGAAGCCCCCAGACGACGTGTCCTTACACAAAACGCGTCGGGTGCTTCTGACTTATTGATTGCTGCGTTTTTTATCTACCTTTATCCATTTTTACCTACAAGCTTGTTGGACTTTTATTGTGTCAGTTATTTAATAAAACCACTTCCTCATCAGTGGGATTTTACACTATGGCAATTGCCTTGTTTTTTATTCCTGCATAACTGATGGAGGCAGTCGAGGATCGTCAAAAATCCCCACCTTCCCCTCCCCCCCCCATTTCTCTTGGATACCCCCCCACTCGTTACGGAAGACCGAGGCCGTTCCAATCCGGACCAATCTGATCCTGACCACCGAAAAAATACGTGGATGCCAGGAGAGGAGCCAGACCCACCAGTGAAAGGAGACCAGGATATATGACGCGACCGGAGTTGGAGGTCACCGAACTACCCTGAAGTCCCGGGCCGGAGGGTCCTTATTTATCTCAAAGGCGTTCAAACTTCTGAGTTCTGGTAAGCCTCCACACAGACCAAAGTTGGAGTTCCTTTTTTACCACATTGAATATTCACTTCAAAGAGTCACCAAATTATTTGAAGATTCACTATCTGGATATAGCACGTGGATTTCCCTCCCATCAAATGGACACTTTGCACTTTACGCACTAAATATTATTATTGTTGAATAATTTTTAATGAATTTCAAGTTTTATTATCAATTTATGTATTGCACTCTGTTTCAGGGAGTTGATCACTGAAAATTTTATACCGTGATACTCATTTCTATTAATATTATCATAATATATCATCACTAGATATTTCTCACATACACAGTTTAGCGCTACCACCACATAACATTAAATAAAAAATAATCATTGAAATTGTAAGAGATTGATCTTAGTTCTACTAATCTGTAATACAAAGAAAAAAGCAACATACAGTATTAATAAAGTTTTAAACTATGAGCATATTTGACAGATTTGAGAATGGATTTCAGAATAAATCCTTGACAATATTGTTGATTGCCCCTTCTCCTGTAGTATATTACCATTATCAGTAATTGTGGATTTACTTACCTCTACAGTAGACAGAGTAGATCATCTCCATCTTGTACCAATGTTCTGATGAAGTTCTAGGTTGAATATTGATTCAACCTAAGAAGATACCTCAAGATAGTTTCATTTCACCTGGAATAAATCCCTATATATTGTGAGGTTGATTTACTAAAGGCAAAAAGGATGTTCACTTTGCAAGGGAATTGTCCCTTAGCTTAGTAAATGAGCTGAAGCTTTGCCAACTTCCATTATCCAGACATGTGCTAACAAAAATGCAATTATTTCGTTTTTCCTTGCACGTGATTGAGTGTTTTTGGCAAAGCTAAGGGAACATTTTCCTGCAAAGTGAAAAATCCCTTGAAATGTAAGCAGCCTGTTTGCCTTTAGTAAATCAACCTTACTGGGAATACATGAGAAGAGTGGAGATAATATAAGTCCTGTGTAACAATTAAATAGATGTTTCTATCAAAAATATATTTTAGCTATGTTTGCAAATTGTTGCATATAAGTGCTGCCATATTATGTAATAGGATATATCCATAACAGAGGTTTGCTATGAGCTTAAGCAGATTCTAAACTTGAAGTAGCAATATTTGATTATGCAACATTGCAGGTGTAAATTAGTGGGGAAAAAAAATTATAGGAATAGCTTTTGTAAAAATTTTAGGTTGTTGTATTAATGCTGTTTTAAAAAGAGAAATATATGAGGGATCCAAAAAGTTCTATAAAAACAAAAAAAATTCTTAAAGCATAACTCCACTTTTGTTGAGAAAAAAACATTCCCCTCTGGGTGATCTATGTACATTGCAAGGATTATAACAACTTTTGTTGCAGAGTCATACCTTTTGTTATTCTAAAGAAATCCCTGTGGGTTTGTCTGTGCCCATGATGGAAAATGAATGTAATGGGAGTAGTTTCATTATTATCAATTAGCTGTGGCACGTGCAGAGCACTAATTGGGAAATCTGCTGGGCCAGCATCCCTTTAGATGTGTTCCTATTGGGAGTATCTCACCAAAAATGATATTTTTGATCCAGGATGCCTGAAATCTGACTTATATCTTAGTGCAGACTTCTGGGAAAAATGGTGAGCCAATCACACAAGCAGGAAATGACATATCTGGAAGGTATGCTGTACACATTCTTTGTGCAGAACACCTCCAGGTAGCCATATTGCATTGCATTTTCAGAAAATTATAGCGGCTGCAGATTGAAAAGGAAAGGTCATTTTTAATAACGTTCAATTACAATATGACGTGTGTTGCAACTGTATATGCTATATTATTTTTTCTTTATTTGCTATTTTTTCCCCAAGAAAGTGGCATAACCCTTTAAGTCTTTGGCATGTCATGAAATAAATTATTTGATTTAGCATAAAAATAAAGTTGGTCATCACCAAAATGGGAGTCTGTCCAGACCAGGGGGATTTCAGAAACAGTTCAAAAGAGGAGAAGGGGGGTCTTCAGGCTGAGCTTGAATTGAGTACAAAAAAATACATGGATGCTAGGGATTTTTATATGAACTCAGACTGTAAGACATTAGAAGTTCAGATCAAAGTATAATAGGGTATACGTATGGAACATTGATTGGAGACTAACTATTGAGCTTTAACAGCTGTGTTGCACAAGTTACATGCATTTACTGTATATATTTTATGAACATACATTTTAATGTAGATGCATTTGCGTGCTGATATTTCCGAACATAGCAAATTGTATTTTTTTTTATATCTAAAAGAGGCATGTAGTGGAAGAAAAATGATAAATGGTTTTCCAATTTTTACAAATAAATATCTGAAAAGTGGGGTGTGCCTTTGTATTCATCCCCCTTTACTCTGATACCCATAACTAAAATCCACTGGAACCAATTGCCTTCAGAAGTCACCTAATTAGTAAATATAGTCCACCTGTGTGTAATTTAATCTCAGACCTCTGGCCACATACTGTATTGCATACACCAGCGCCCCCTGACCTCTGGCCACATACAGTACTGCATTGACAAGCAGTCACTGTGGAAGAAATTATCTGGGTTTCCATTGTTTCCTATGGGGCTTTGATACACAAGTGATTTGGATTACAAGCATTCTCCTGGAACGGATTATGCTCGTAATCCAAGGTTCCACTGTAACTGTATTTTTATATATATACACATCAGTACTTGCTGGTTGTTCAGATACTAGGGTTACCATATTAAAAAAAGTGTTTCCAATTGTAGTGGTGTGCATGCAACAGCTATGCATCATAGCAGTTAAACACAAACTACATCAACAAAACAAGATAAAACACTTAAAATAAATCATGTTCATAGGAATAATTCCAGATAATCAAGTCTGGGCCATTTTCTAACTTCCATCACTGACAATCACCTATGCAATTAACACATTACTCATAGCAATTGCTATATATTATTGAGGTTGATGACATTTCTTTTGTTTCAGAATTCATGGAAGTGCAATTTTCATGAAGAACCCCTTACATAATCATTATGCAAATAGACCAAGCTGCAATTTGTTTCATTAATTCATCAGTGGCTAGCTACAGCTCTTTAAAGACATTTTTTGAATAAAGCTCATTTTATTAATTCACTATGTCCTTGTGAGGTTACCAGTTCAGATTTCTATCTGCGTCAAGATGGCCAAAAAGTTAAGATAATATATTTTCTCTGGAAAAGTAGAATTAATTACTAGATATCAATTATAAAGTAAGGTAAATTGCCAATTATTTTTATATAGTATACATAATAGTAAAGCTGTTCTATTACCATGGCAACAGCATTTTTAATAAACACGTTGTGGTGTTGATATTTCCATACTGACAAGATCATTGACAAGGAGAAAAAAAAGAAGTGTAAATTGATTTTTTTATCGTTCTGCAAATGCTATTACCAGAAGGTTAAAAATATTCTAGCGGCTCACAGTGTGAGCTGTCTGCTTCCATTTCCAGAGACAGACTGTTTTTTTAAAAAAAGTGTCCTGTCCCTAGATCACTCCACACTGCATACATATCCTTTTAGCTTTTCCTGCACATCGAGCACAGCAATTTACTGAAAAACTTGACTTTAACCAAGTCTGTCTATATGTAGTCTAGGGTGAAATTGCTGAATGTTTGAGGCATTTATCTGATGATTTACTCTGTTGATCTGTTTGATCAGCATTAACACTTCCAGAAGGCCAGAATAAATGTGAACAAACCTTTATGATTGCAGATGATGTTTACTTACCTATCAACAGCTAATTTATGACTAGCTACTAGGTTAGTGCACATGCTGCTAACAGTATTAAACACAATAAATTAGTCAAATATTCTGCTTCATATGTACCGTATACAGTAAATGAATTACATGTGCACAGGGAGAGCATCCCCGATGCTCTGTGTACAAAAGTTGTATTCAGCCCAATGGCTCTCAACACACACATTTGTGCCAAGTGTTAGCTTCTCCACTCTGGGATGTGTTAAAAATGTACTCAGTTCTGTAGTGATTGCTCAGGTCTGATGACAGCATCTGGTGGAGGTCCAATATTGGTCAACACTGGGCAGGGATTGCCATTGGATAAAGGTTATGGTATTACCCCAATTCAACCCAAAAGCTCCCCCTAGATTTACCAGAATCATTTTTTTTTTATTTTCTCTTATCCTGTGGCAAGTAAAGGCCCGTACACACGGTGCAGACTAGAAAACTTTGGTTGAACAACAAGCGGTCGTATGACCGTTGTATTGTGTGTACAGAGAAGTTGGTCCAACAAGTTGTACTGTGCAAAACACGCATGCTCAGAAGTCAGGAATGCTCGGAAGTGTCCGTTCATGTAAACCTACTTTCCTAATTCACAAATCACATGCACCTGAACTTCCTCTTTATACGCTCGTAACACGTCACCACGTTCCGCTTGGTCGTACGATCGCTTAGGGCATGTCAGTACAGGAAATACATCAGTCAACATATGATTTGGGCTGTTCGGTCGTACAACCGTCGCACCATGTGTACGAGGCTTTACTGTCAAGAACATCCTCATCAGGCTTATACAATTCTTCCACAGGCAGCTGTTGGGAGCTTACTTCCTATTGAGTTAGTCTTCCAGGAGCCCTTTCCCTACACACACTGTAGGCAGGGCTGACAACACGTGTTGGGATTTTGGTCTAGCAAAGGCACCATGTTGTCAGCTCAAAGAGGAAGTCAGAAGCATACTGATTTGTAGCAATCTGACTACAAAAATGTTTTTCACATTTTTATATTTAATAGTCCTGAGCATAATAAATAAATATTTATTTATTTATTATTTATTTCAGGTACTTATATAGCGCCCTCAAATTTACGCAGCGCTTTACATATATATTACACATTCACATCAGTCCCTACCCTCAAGGAGCTTACAATCTAAGGTCCCTAACTCACATTTATACACATATATACTAGGGCCAATTTTAGACAGGATCTAATTTACCTACCAGCATGTCTTTGGAGTGTGGGAGGAAACCCACACAGGCACAGGGAGAACATGTAAACTCCAGGCAGGTAGTGCCGTGGTCAGGAATTGAACCAGCTACCCTTTTGCTGCTAGGCGAGAGTGCTATCCACTACACCATTGTGCTAATATGTTTAAAATCACCTGTAATAATGATAGCTAGACACCCACACTTCACACATTTCCTCCCAACTCACGCTTGTTGTGTCTATGTGTGTGTGTAATGGTCGTGCGTACTGGGCACACAAAAAGCTGTGTGTGTGGCAGCCATTTCTTCCATGCCATTTTGTCATAAGGCCAATACTATAATTACCAAAAATATTGGGATGCCTGTCTTTACATGCACATGCACTTTAATGGCATTCCAGTCTTAGTCCATAGGGTTTAATATTGACTTGGCGCACCCTTTGCAGCTATAACAACTTCAACTCTTCTGGAAAGGCTGTTCACAAGGTTTAGGAGTGTGGATATGGGAATGTTTGACCATTCTTCCAGAAGCGCATTTGTGAGGCCAGGCACTGATGTGGACAAGAAGGCCTGGCTCGCAGTCTCCACTCATTCATCCCAAAGGTGTTCTATCGGGTTGAGGTCAGGACTCTGTGCAGACCAGTCAAGTTCCTCCACCCCAAACTCGCTCATCCGTTTCATGGACCTTGCTTTGTCCACTGGTGCGCAGTCATGTTAGAACAGGAAGGGGCTATCCCCAAACTGTTACCACAAAGTTGGGAGCAGGAAATTGTCCAAAATGTCTTGGTGTGCGGATGCCTTAGGATTTCCCTTCACTGGACATAAGGGGCCAAGCCCAACCCCTGAAAAACAACTCCACACCATAATCACCCCCTCCACCAAATGATTTGGACCATTGCACAAAGCAAGGTCCATAAAGACATGGACATTTGGGGGGGAGGAACTAGACTGGCCTGCACAGAGTCCTGACCTCAACCCGACAGAACACCTTTGGGATGAATTAGAGTGGAGACTGCGAGCCAGGCCAACATCAGTGTCTGACCTCACAAATGCACTTCTGGAAGAATGGTCAAACATTCCCATAAACACACTCCTAAACCTTGTGGACGGCTTTCCCAGAAGAGTTGAAGCTGTTACAGCTGCAAGGGGTAGGCCAACTCAATATTGAACCCTACAGACTAATACTGGGATGGCATTAAAGTTCATTTGTATGTAAAGGCAGGCATCACAATACTTTTGGTAATATAGTGTAGCTGCAGAGACCTTCCCACTCCTTCCTCCTTCAGTTCATACAATACACAAACTGTTAGCCAATGCCAGAACCTCCTCAGGTTCTTGAGCCGACAGATGCAGATCTTCTCATGCTTATTAGCCCCGAATCCACACTTCAGTCTACAGACCCCAATAAATTCTGTTTTAACAGATACCCAGTCCCAAATAGCTCAGCTAGGGGAATGGCCAATATGCATTCCTAATTAACTAGTTATTAGCAAAGACTCTAAAACTTCAGTATATTTCATAACTTCTGAAATGATAACAGTACAGCCAGAATAAGGACATATTTACTTTGATCAGTTAATTAGTAACATTTAAAGTCCAAACACCCCTATAAGGAACAATCTGGGGAGCCAACGAGACACGTAAGTAGACATCTGAAACCTGTCATATTTATATCCATTTCAAATCTTATTTTTATGTTGGACAATAATATGCATGTTAGCAGACTGTAACCTGTAGGTATGCAGAGATATTAATACTTATAGAAAATGGTACCTGGGATACAGTCAACACCCCCTTGATGTCAAAGAAAAGTGGACAGCAATTACATTGGACAGCTCTCATGTACCATCAAACGAAGGAAAGCTGTGAAGTTATGAGAGCCAATATATCAGCTTGCTTATTGAGTTGCAAGTATTTTTTTAATGTTTAATATTTTTGTGCTGTTGCTTGCTGTCTCTTTGTTGCTTTGTAATACCTTTTTTTGTAAATATTTTATTTGCACCAGGGGCATAACTAGAACCTTCATGGCCCAATGCACAAAATCATAAAGGGCCCCCATGATGGTGTAACACCAGAGCCTGATCACAAGTGCGACCTTAGTGACCCTGGTAGTTCCACCACTGGTGTCAATAGTTTTTTTTTTTCTTTTATCAATTTTGACCATTTTATTTTATTTATTTATTTTTACAATTTTATTTTTTATTATTTTTTTGCAATTTTTTAGGAGCCCCAGTCTTTGAGACTGAGAAAGTAGCCCGAGGACACAGCCCTCAATCTCCATTTCTGCAGTCTCAGCTGCACAGAATGAATGGACAGAAATAGCTCTGTACAGAGGCTTCCAGTTCATTTGTAGAATAGCTGAATGTAAAAAAAAAAAAACATGCCGACAATTAAAATTGATGAAAAAAATGCCAACTTTTTTTTAAAAAATGGTGCTGGGCCCCCAAAATCCATACTAGACCCTTATCTGAGAAGGGGGGGCAAGCAAGCACCCCCCCTTCTAAACCATACCAGGCCACATGCCCGCAACATACTGGGTGGATGCTTTGGGGTGGAGCCCCCCCGCCCAATGCACCCACCCCCCCATGTTGAGGAAATGTGGCCTGGTATTTTTCAGGAGGGGGCACTCGCTTGCCCCCCTTTCCTGACCTGCTGGGCTGCATGCTTGGATAAGGGCCTGGTATGCATTGGGGGGACCCCACACTGTTTTTTGCATCATTTTTAATTGTCTGCATTTTTTTACATTAAGCTGTCAGTGGGGGAACACGCTGACAGCTGATGAGTCATCGGTTGTTAAGGACACGGCAGCCAGCTTCTCAGAACGCTCCTTAGCAACCAGCCATTTGTCAAAAAACAGCGTGGGGGTCCCCTGACCCCCACACTGTTTTTTAACAAATACTGCATGTGAAATCGCCAGCAAAACTCTGGTGGTAAATATTGCATGCTTTTTTACTCTCCATTCCCTTGGTGAAACTTCCTCTGCAACCTTTTACCTATATGCTCTCAGCCAGTTGGCACTTGGATTGTGGTCCCGCAGGCTGGAAAATCTTTGTGCAGGGTAAGGCTGAGAGTGTCATTGTTGCAAATCATTGACAGCGTGGGGTGAGGTTGACCAGTCATTTGTCACAAATTGGAGAGAAGGGCCATGGTCTAACCCATGTTTGTCACAGTGTGTGCAGTGAAAGAGTTGCTCCTTGTGAGAAGGAAAAAATCCTCAGGGGGCTATTTATAAAGCAGCAGTATGGTCTTACATGCGTTTCCAAAAAAAAAAAATACACTAAAAAGCAGTGAAATGCACAGTGGTGTATTTTAAAAACTTCCACTTTGATTGCTGTTAGGAGAGCCTGATCATATGACCTTTCAAAGTTATGAGATCACGTTTTCTTGAAAAGAGTCACTGGGTTTGACTTACTAAAACTACAGTAGAGACTGCAAAATCTGGTGCAGCTGTGCATGGTAGCCACTCAGCTTCTAGTTTTGTTTTGTCAAATCTTAAATGTATAAGCTAGCTGAAGTTAGAAGCTGATTGGCTACCATTCACAGCTGCATCAGATTTTGCACTCTCCAGTTTTAGTAAATCAATCCCAATGTGTATTTTACTTGAAGGCGATAAGGTGGGTTTCTTTAATATCTGCTTTGATCAGAAACACCACCCATAAATAAAAATCATAAATACAGTAATTGTGGTGGGATTTTTAAGTGGATCAGTCTTAAATACAGTCTTAAATGCAGAGTTGTTAAAAGAAGGAAGTCTTAAAATAAGGAAAGCCCTAGCACAGTGGCATTGTAAACCAGAACACCTAGATAAATAACTACATTACACTAAAAATAAATAGAACCAATGCAATTAGAATTGCACATTTCTCATGACTGTTGAATAAAGTGTCTTTAAACCAACTAAAGTGGGGGCTCTTGCTCACATCATTATTATGTTCGTTATATCATTCCAGTAAAGATAAGTGTGCTGTTGTGTCATTAGTAGATGATCTTAGCCTTCAAGAGCACAAATTAGTACTTAGATGTAACAATTCATTTTGTACTCTGCATCCAATTATATGACTGTATATGGTAGGTATGGCTATTTATTGAAGTAAGCATAAGCTTTACTGAAAGGTAGTAAGAGCTCTTGTTGAAAGGAAATAAATGAAAACAGATTGTGCATACCTTTCTTTAGTTTTATATAGATATCTCACACCCACAAATCATTAAAGACACATAATAATATAGAGCAATAGAGCAAATACATAACATTATAGAAACCAGTTTACCTATATGCTTTTTTTCATGATGTCATATTACAAACAATAAAGCAAGGGTTATCAGGAAGTAAATTACGTCAATAACTTTCACTATTGACTTCCATGGCTGTGCTGCTGTAAAGCCTCAGTAGGAAGATTTGTATAGAAATGTATATTGTTTCAATATACATGTTTCAATATATATAAAGGCTCTATCTGAATACAAATGGAAGACTATAACTGGTGGCTTGTGGTAAAACAGATGTTTTCATTTCAATATATGATGTTGTACTATATGAATAACCGTATTGTATTAACATAATTTATGTTTGAGAGCTACCTACCTTTGTATGAGCCTGTTTTTGTTTTATATACGAAGTTGTACCACATGATTAACCTCATTATATTAGTGTCATGTATGTTCAAATAACCACTATATGAAGATATATCATGAAAATTATAACTGCATTAGAGGGCTGTTGGTATTAACCATTTGCTCCTACTCTTGATTTATTTCCACCCACTGATCTCAATCCTTAAAGACATCTACATTAGTTGGTGTCCATTGCCCCTGAAAATGTACTTTTGTGACAGGCATCAGGAAGAACTTTGCACACTGACATCCATTGCACGTGTTGTGCACATGCTCACTGCTTGGCAGAACCATTTGGGGAGGTGTATTTTTTGTCAGGATCGGCATTAGCATCTGACAGTAGCACTCCTTGCTGAGCCACTGGAGTTGATGGACTGCTTCCTGCCCGATTCCTTGGACAATCTTTCTTTCTCCAGCCAATATCTTTCTCCTTACACTCCTGCTACCATCCATATCTTTATTGCCATTCGTTACTGATCTATGGCTTGTTCCTTTACTATGGTTGATCTCAACCTGAAACCATTTATTATTAATCTTTGGCTTGTTCCTTGACTATGCTTCCGCTTGATCCCAACCTGCAACCACTTGTCACTGACCTTTGGCTTGTTTACAGACTATATTTCTGCTTGATCCCTACCTGCTACATCTGCTACTGTGCATGGCTTGCTCACCTCCTGGTGAGGTGATCCTGAGGGTCACGACCTGGCACTAGCATACAGTGAAATCCATCTCCAGCATCAGGAGCTCTGGTGAAGACCGCTTAGTGCCTAGACCCCAAGCCTTGAGTGAGCTTACATCCCCGACCAGGGAAATCTGCTTGTGTTTTTATCCTGCTGGTTTCTGTATGAGCTTTTCCACTGCTGAAGCCACAGGCCTACTGATTGTGACAATATTTATCTTTATTCATATGGCTTTTTTTGTATAATGGTCTCATTGATTTTAAAATATTTTAATTCATCGATTTGTACAATCTACACCATGGGAGATTTTTTAGATTTGATTTTATGGGTGACATTCATACATTTTTCTTTGCGCATTATAATCCTGGAGATTATGTTGGCTGGGGTTTCCTTTTCAATGGCAATAAGTTTATCCAGATCTTAAGTATCTCCAAGTCTAGAGGGCAGCCATTGGGGGTAACCTACATCTCATGTAAATTGGCCTCCAATTCCCAGAGAATTCACAGTTTGCAGAAATGGTGTGTCCACCTCTAGATGTGAGGTAGACAGGGGCAATAACAATGCTGGAGATAACCAAACAGTGTCTGCATCTGATAGGATGCAGGAGCTATTTGGTGGGGAATCATACCAACAGGGCCATCCCTGGAACAAATTTTTGATCCATGTGTAGCTAGCTTTACCCTTCTCTCTCCATAGGTTAAACATGAATAGATTCACACTGCCATGATTGAAGCTTCATTGTCTGATTTAGCTGTATTATACTTCCAGCACAGTGAAGCATCTGTTCTGCATTACTGGCAAGCAAGGTGACTGTCATGGAACTAGTTTGCCACTTGTAAGTCAGATAATGTATTTCCAAGCAGACAGGTATTTTGTTTGATGACAGGTGTCCTTTAAAAAAATATATAGACACCATTGCTGAGTTTGATGGTACAGCCTTGGGACTGTTGTCCTTAACCTTCCTTCACTACTGCTTGGTGAGTTCCTTAACCAGAAAAAGCATGTGCATATCAGGAGTTGGGGCAACTAACAAATACGTAGGTGTTCCTGGTCAGTGGTGCACGTCTTAGTCCCCAAGGCATGCAATGTCAACAACAAAACAGCAATGGCATATCATATATTTCCATCTTGATAAAAATTATAACAAGGACAACAGCTGCGTGAGGGTTTTTTTGTAGGATATTAGGTATTTTTGCTGTTTTGGGGAAGAAAAAACTGACAGAAAAACATACAAATGTAAGCCGGTGTTCCATAGTGCCCTCTTAAAAAGGTTGTCAGTAATCAAGCAGACAGGATATCAGATATTTTGTTATTAGCCAAGGGAGAAAACCATGAATTCAAAATACAGGTTAACGTAAAGAAAACTACTTTTTTTTCTTCCTTTATTAAACTCACACAGCATAAAATATTTATACATATCATATGCAATAAACCTAGTATGTCAACCTTCCAGACAAAATTGTATCGATCATTTAACAATGACAATGGATATTTATTAGGTTACTTTTCAGCCTTAAACTTGTGTTAGCCAAGAGACTTTTAATTAACCTAGATTTAGATTAAGCACAACCTCTTATTATAATGTACTTTTCCATGCCTTTTGAGGCTTTGTATAAAGATTTAAATGCCAGATATTGCTCATTATAATTACTGTAAGGTCTCAATCACACTAGTAATGACACACATCCATTTATGGGATATTAATAAATAAATATGAAATGCATGTAATGATTTTATATAAAATAATTCAAACTATGTGTTACCTGCACTTAGGTGCATTCAGTGCAGCTCTGTTTAGAGAAAATAAAATTCTCTGCGTCCAGGAGGGCAAATTAGGAATTCTGAATGCATCTCAAAACATGTAAACGCAAGTACATTTAAAGGGTTTTTAAAAAAAAAAACAAACATGTCTATACTTACCTACTCTCTGCAATGGAATTGCACAGAGCAGCCAGGAACCTCCTCTTTTTGGGTCCCCCGTCGGCGCTCCTGGCCCCTCCTCTCTGGCCAGAGCCCCCACGGGGAGCTGCTTCCCATGGGCGTACTGGTGCATGCTCACACCCGAGTCCCTCTGCTGCGTCCATTGACACAGACAGCGGGACTCAGCCCCGCCCCCCACTTCCTTGTCACTGGCTTTTATTGACAGTACTGGGAGCCAATGGCTCCCAGTGCCCCAGCACAGCCAGCGAGACCCGGAAGTGAGGGGAGAGGAGATCTGCAGACGTGCATGGCGCTGGATAGAATGAGGGCTCAGGTAAGTAAAGGGGGGCTGAGGGGGCAATGCTTACACCTAAACATTTTCTACCTTAATGCAAGGAATGCATTAAGGTAAAAAATGTTTGGACTTTACAACCCCTTTAAACAGAGGAGAACTTGATCTGAAAAGCATAACATTTGGTTATACTTTTTGCAGATTTAGATTGGGATAGCTTGGCTCGATGTAAGTATCCATATCTGGACATACTGTAAATCACTATACTAGTCTGCATAAAATGAAAGCTATGATCATCTGGGTTTTGTCCAAGTGGCTTCCCTACACACTGACCAACAGGGGGTCACTCTCTTTGCACCTTCACTGTTCATAGAACGTCTTGTATTATTTTCAATGAGTACAAGACATTTTCTGATTGGATGAGGTGGAAAGGAGGGATGGTGCCATCATGATCTGCACCACGCCAATCAGCAGATACCTTGTATTCATTTAGAAAAAATACATGGCATTCTATGGATGGTGGAGGTGCCAAGCAAGCAACCCTGTGTGGGCAGTGTGCAGAGGGGAAGTTGCTCACACAAAACCCGGAGGATCACAGCTCTCACTGTGTGTAGTATTGACTAATACAGTGATTTACATCATTCACAGAGGATATCAGACATGAATAATTAAATTAAGCCACGCTTGACGAAAGTAAGTATGCAAAAAAAAAATTCCTGAATTCCACATTCCCCTGCTGTCCAATGCTCCAAAATGTGGACGGGTGCTCACTCTCTTCCCGTACAATGCAAAAGTGCTGGTCCTGCATTTTGCATGATGACGTCAGAGAGCTGCAACTGGTCAGACAACAAAGTGAAGTCATCCCTCTGCACTCTCCTTCAGTCAGCATGATATTTGTCAGGACATGTACTTACAGCACACCTCTAGCAATGCTGCTGAAGAGAGAACACGAGTAACTCTTGATAAATGCACAAGGTGATTGGTAATACCAAATGCCCTTGTGAATTGGCCTTTAAACAAATTCTATAATAATACTAATAATAAAAAAAGACAGGATTAGCAAACTTTCTGGCAAGAAATGAGACCTAGCCTCTAGCCTTTTATTGACATTTGTTTTTCAGGTGGCGCAGAAAAAGGAACACTGTGTACAATATGTCTAACCTACCACAGCTTTTGGTAATTGTAATTTTCATTTTTACCAATCTTTATAAATAAAGCTTACTGTGTAACCTTTTGCTTAGTTCACACAGAGACAACATACACAAAAGTGCAGTTTTGAAAGATAGAGAAATTAATTGAGTTCAGAGCCTAAAAATAAAGGTGTAAAAGATTAATTGGCATGATCACCATTACTTTTAATTTCCCTTTACTTGCCAACGGGGATATTATAAAGAAGGTACCAGAGTTACAGAGAATAATTACATCATTGTAGCTCAGTAAGCATAGCATTTGGCTTATCTGCATAATGATTTTGTAAGTAGGTCAGCTAATAATTCGTACCTCGTAACTCCTAACCACCAATCAGAATTTATCTTTTTTTTAGATCTAGATAGAGGGAACTGAATTCTGATTCCTAGCTTTGTGCTACTGTACTTGCCACACTGTCACTGCAATTTTAACTGATTTAAAATGGTATTTTTTTTAAAGATGCCACATTTTAGAAGTTTGGATATATTCCAATAATAGAATCGGAGGCATGTGCAAATAGATAACATTCACAAGCACAAGAATTATTTATTTTTCATTCATTACTTGTTGTGGATAGGCTGTATTTATTTTATAGATATGTTGTTGTTTGCCAAATAGTCGAAGGTTCCCATAGATGAGAATGTGAAATGTATATACAAATGAATACAAATAAATTAGAAACAGACAAAGTCTGGGTCATTCTCAGGATAATAAAAGCGAACATATGACTGACACTCACAAATGTATTTAAAGGACCACTATCCTGAAAAATGTTCTAGGCTGATAACTCTATGCAGTTAAAACATGTAATATCTGTAATGACAGTATTTAGCATATGAATTCCTTTTTTCATAGCGCATGCCTATATCTATATTTTCCTCTACATCAGTGGTTCTCAACTCCTGTCCTCAGGACCCACTAACAGGCCAGATTTTAAGTATTACCTTGGGGAGATGCAGACTAGAATACTGCAATCACTGAGCAGCAAGTATCACCTATGATGTATGTCAGTTATCTTGCAAACCTGGCCCGTTAATGGGTCCTGAGGACCGGAGTTGAGAACCACTGCTCTACATAATAACATCATTAGGAAGACCAAGCTATTAAGCAAATATAAACGTGATGAAGGTTGATAAACTACAATACTACCAGGGGTGCTTGAGCATTTTTTACATACTTTTCTTTGGAGGGGGGAGCCTTCCTACACTCCTAAAAAATGTTTGCCTAGGTGACATTAATGCCCTCAGTTGCCCACAGCCTCCTGAGATATCTATGTCTTGCATCCCATGATCCCAGAAGGCAACAGAGTACTCTACACTGCATGTGCTGCAGGCTGATTGTCTCTCCTTGATTTTTGCAGCTGGCCCCTGTTGACATGTATGCACCCTGGCACATCACCAGGATGCCAGCTGCAAGAACAAGGAAAATATAGCTGGCCCCTGATGAGTAGCAGTGCATATACTGTAGTCTGCTCTGAGGTCTCCTGGGATGAGAGACGTCATCAGGGAACCAGCTGTCTCTTCCTGGAGTCAGACAGAGATGACTTGCCACGCTGCACCATCAGGGTGACGGCTGCAAGAACTCAGAAAAGACAGCTGACCCCTACTGACCTCAAGAAGGTGACGCAGACTAGTAACAAAGAGCATCAGATAATTACAGAACATCGTTGATTCACTGGGCATGTGAGTATACTGTTTGTTTGTAGATAACCCATCAAAAATGGTATGAAGAGAAAAAAAATACACTGGGGTGGGGGGGGGGGGTGTAAAATTCCTGTCACTAAAGTCTGTAAAACTGCTGCAGATATGAAGTGCAAGTACATAGCAGACTTCCAAATCTTCCCATCATGGACAAATGCCAGGCTGTTCTGACAGTCAAAGCTCTTACTCTTCTGGGTAGTATTAAAGCTTGATTGCTAAGCCCCTGCCCTACACAATCCAATTAGCCAATCACTATGGAACAGCCCAAGGTTCGGCCAAAATAGGAAGGTTTTGAAGGCTGCTGTATGTATGTGCAGGCACTACTAGCAGCAGTTTTCCCTTACCCCTAGTTACAGTCTCTTTAGAGCATATAAATAATTAGTGGCTGCTGTCATCATCCCCAACGGTAATATAGATTGTTCCTACCACTGTCAATGTCACTTTAGCTAAATAACATGCTGTGTGTGTATTTTTGAAGAGACATATAAATAAAGCTCTGTAAAATAATAAATAAAAATTAAAATGGACTTAGAATTAGACAATATTACCCTTCAAACATTACTAATCACGTCATTTGTAAATGGTATAGCACTTACACTAGGTAATCTGAAACTCCGCCTTTATCAAGGCCGACTTTGTCATCCATTCCACAGTGTAAAATTACTATTACTGGAAGTGGTGGAAGTGTCAGCTATCACCAGACGACTCTTCTCATTTGCTATACTCTTCCCCTTGATGAGACTCTTAATTAAATCCGTTATTCAGAGTTCACAAAGGGCAGGATGTGCCTGATGATGTAAGACTGTTACCTAGAAAGAGCAGCGGGTACGTAGTCAGGGGCACTGGTGTGGAAGTGTTCTGCTGCCTCTAATTAGAAATTCTATGCAAAGGTACAATTTCTCAACTTTTGCTGTTACATTAAACTGCTTTAATGAATGCCTTTTAGACAAACTTTCACTTTTACATGCAGACCCCCTTTAACATACTCAATGCTATTATTACATGTAATCATTTTACACATTATTCAAAATACAATTTTTTCATGATAGTGGTTTTTTAACATACTACTTATTGCTCCATCTCACCTTTTCCCTATATTATAACACATGAATCTGACATCCTTTTGCCTGAGGTTATCAACACATTAAGTGTAAAACAACTTAATCAATATCATGATCACCACTTGTAGATATAGATTGTGCCATACACAAGAGCTCTATCTGGTTTGGACATGACACAGATAAGGTGGATAGCAGCACAACCCAATAATCACAGTGCAGTACTCTATTGTGTATGTACAATTCTATAGGAACAGAGCAGAAAAAGCAGAATCAAATAGCTACAACTGCCTAAATCCAATGTACATGATTAAAATATACATATTTACAGTAAAGCAATGCAGAGTTGTGATAAATTAGTGCACTTTTAAAGTGCAATTATAAAGTCAGAGTACGGTAAAGAATGGCCAGGGGGGATACAAATTATTTGTGTTACTCTCCCATGGGCTTGTGGTTACCCCTTTTTTCCTACTCTGTCTGTTTCTCCCTATTTCAAAATGTATGTTATTGGCCCTCTAAAATCCGCTCTGAAAGATTATGGGCTGGTTAGTGATGGGAAGATTCAAGATTCCTTGTGATAGCTCTAGAATATTCTCTGGCATAAGGTAAGTAAACTCTCTCCTAACTGATGGACTTCAGGGGGCAGTTACCACAGAGAGATTCCTCATCCATCAACCCTGTCACATGCACTTATTATATGGTTTGTCACCTCTTTTATAAGGGGGGACTCGTTCTTGGAGCTCTGGTATTTACTGTTATGTTGCTTGGGTCTTCATGATTGAGCAATTGGCCAATTTAATACTGTTTGTTATTGTAATAAAGTTTAATATACTTTTCAAGTATTTTTTAAAATGAAATTGATCTTAATTAAACCAATAAAAGAGCTGTGGTCAATTTATGCCATTTGAATTAAAGTGTTGTGTTTTTATTTATGTCCGGTTGAGCTTTGGTGTTGTTTACAATCCTTTTAAAAAACAATCAGGTATCAATTTATGCTAGTAAAATCAGTGACATATTAATTTTGATTAGTGTGGGTTTTTGCTCTGATGAATAAGCCTATACCTATATCTGCACATGTTTTATCTTTGAAAGCAAGAAGTTCTGCATAACAAAAACACTTCTGGGTGTTTTTTTTTTTTTTTTACAAATTTCATTATGAGGGATTTATTGCTATTTTTTCTCTCTTTTCTTTAATCTGATATTTCAAGAGCAAGGACTAACACTAAGTGTCTGACAAATATCTTTTACATTGTCTACAGAGTATGTTTCGGGACTGTTCACGTTGTATTATCGTGGGAGGTTGAGGATTGCCAAAAGTTATAAGAACAGTAAAGTTACCATTAAAACAGTCTGTGAATCACAATCAGGAACGAGAACTTTATAGTCTAATTTCTTTTCTCTCTTTTTTATCGTTATTTAGGGAGTATTACTTTAAACATTTTTTTTTTTTTTTTGTGGGTCTTCACAAAAACAATACGTCTTGAAGAACGAAAGTTTCTATTTTGTACACGTCTATATCCATATCCGAATAAGTAGTCTCGTTTTTGGGTGTGATTAGTTTTAA
>BLSH010262742.1:3047285-3057305 GCA_018402905.1 Glandirana rugosa
GTTTTTAACTCAAAGCAGCGGTATGTAAAATCTCTAATTTCTGCTATCTGTCCTCAGAGCAACAGCACAGACAGCAGTAGTAAAGTAATCTATCTCAGGATGCAGGATCAGGTCTTAAAATGTCTCAAATCTCTCCCTCACGCTTTCAGCTTCCTTTCCCTACACTAACCCAAGGAGCATGTGACTGCAGCACAGTGACTCCAGCTTATAAAGAGGCTGGGTCACATGATGCACTGGCCAATCACAGCCATGCCATTTGTAGGCATGGCTGTGATGGCTTCTAAGGGCAAACCAGTGAAACGCTTGTTGATTGGCTGCCCTGCAGCTTCTCAACACGTGGAGTAAAATAGCAGAACCCCGGACCGAACCCGAACGATTTTTGAAATGACCGGGTCCGGGTCCGTGCCCCGGACACCCGAAAGTTCGGTGCGGACCCGAATGTTACAGTCCGGGTTCGCTCAACACTAGCAGTGATTTTTTTTTGTCCTGCCTCTAAAAGCGCCTGCCACTAAACGCTGCTATGTGTGCATGGGCACATAGGCTAACATGGACGGGCATTTAGAGGCAGGAACCAAAAACACCAGACTCCCCTGGATGCAGCTGTGAAAACATTGAGTGTGCATGAGACATAATGACAGTGATTGTTTCACCAACAATACATTTTAGGTGAAAGTTACATTCACTGCTTTGTAAAAATGTCCTGAAAAAGAAGAAAAAATGTTCATAAATCTAAGGTTAAAAGAATAGAAATAAAAAAAATCAGCAGAAAAATAATAGTTAAAGAGAAGAAGGGGAAAGAGTTGCCGGGTTCCCTTACCGGCAATGGTGGTGGCAGCACCCGACAGCCGATGTAAACATCGGTTGGGGCGCTATTTTATCACCGTTACGTGATATTTTAATTTCTTTCAGGGTTTTTATTTGACATGCACTAAGAGAGATCACACAAATACTTAAAAGTATTACATTTATTAAAATTAATGACAGATACAAATAAGGATAAAGAAAATATCAAGAATACTTAACTAAAGATGCTTGTTTCCCGCCATGGGTCCCATAACATGGCACAGGTGACCACAGACGCTTGCATGGTTGCAAGCTCTTAATGAGACAAAGACCTTATAGGATTTGGCTATGGTAATATAGAACTTGTGTGTAAGGAAAAAGACACAAGCACGTAAGCAACAATATGACCTTCACATTCCTGAGAAGAGGGGGCTAGCTTGTCCATATAGGCAGGTCACATGCCAATAAGATGAGTCACACAAGGTAACCAGAATAACCAGGATATTAGAGGCTGTAATAGATATTTGTGAGGCCAACTTTAATAAGGAATATGAAATATGAAATTTGCTCAACACTCCACCCCGTGGCTCACAAATCATATAATGCCCCCAACTGTACATAGAGGCAATATCAACAATGGAGAAAGCACCTGACTATTTGTAAACAAAAATAATATTTCTCTCACTCACCAGTTTACCTTAAATGAAAAATGGGGAATCTAAAGTGTATCTAAAGTATAGATACCCATTTCCTGCACAGAAAATCTCATTCGGCTATGTTAGGACTGAAAAATATAAAAACATCTAAAATTCTAAAAATATAAAAAAAACTATATGTTGGGCTAACAGAACACCAAACGTTTCCATTCAAAAGCACAGGAGCGGGTATGAACATCAAACTTTCCTTTTCAAGAGTTTAAAAGCATAGAAACTTTGCAAAGTCCTCCATATCTGGTGATGGACAGCAGAGTCTTACACATTCAGTGATCAGATCGCAGCTGCAGCACAACAATTGCAACGCTGTAGAACTGAAAGAACTGTAGAATACAAAGTCCATATCCTCTGGACTATAGCAGCTCACAAATCATGGAAATGCAAGCACATAACCACATGGTAGCTTGAACTTTGCAGACAGTTCAGGCACTTGAGCACCAGAGCAGATAAAACAGTTCAGGTACTTAACCATCAGATTCAGGTACTTGACCATGATAGCAGATGGAACAGTTCAGGTACCCAACCATCAGAACAGGTGGAACTTGCAGCAATAGTTCAGCTGCTGATCATTGGCAAAGTCTTTATAAATGGTTGCAGCTGTCAAAAGCATTTATCTCCTTTCTCCAATATGCTTGTGGTTGACATCAAGGCCGATGTGTTACCAAGACTGCCAGTCCATAACGATCAATAATGCACAAATAGCCCATCATAGATCTCTGAACAGTTAAATCCACAAACCCTAGTGACCTGGCCTAACACTAAAAGTGGAGTGGAATATTGGTACAGGAACAATACCACCCATTTTCCCAGCTGAACTCTACTTTACTTTGTATCTAAATTTAACAATGTCCAACCATAGGCCCAACTTCAAACCACCTAATGTGTATATTTCCTCTGCACACAACGGTCTCCTCCCACACAAAGACATTCTGACAGGCTAACTGGCTCTTGTCTACACTGACCCCAATATGTGTGTTCAAACTACCCACACCTAGTGTGTCACCATACTCTACATGCCAGTCCCACACCCAAGCAATCGGGGAGAATCAAGGAAAACCAAACCTGGGAACCTATTTAATGTAATAATCATTTACCAGGAAAATTGAGTCAAGTGTATCAAACGTGGTGGCCAAAGTATTGCCAGTGTCAGATATAACAGTGTATCTATCAATTTACAGCACCTTATTTTGAAGGACTTAGTTTAAAATTTGCAACCATTGCAGTAATCATAATTATCTTTAACTTTTTCCACAATGAATGGCATTATTAACTTGCATTCAAATGGCCATTCATATAGAAAAATATACTTCAAACCAAACACCAGTTGTATAAAACCTTTAACTTTTAGTATCACCTGTTCTCTTCCTGTACTGTACACATCCTGTGGATTCTGTTTTTTGTTTTTTTCGCACACTCCAACAGTAGTTCTGCATTACAGGTCACTACAATGATTATGTCAGAATTTACCAAAGTAGATACTACTATAAATCAACCTAAATACACACAGGAAACCGAAACAGCACTGGAAGATATACAACCACATTTAGTGTAAATATTTTGGTATTCTTACACCCTTCTGAAGCATTAGAAATATGTAAAGCATCCCAAATGTAATACAATATTACTATTGATCAGACACTAGTATTTTTCTCTATTGTTTCAGATTTAACTTAATCAGAGAAAAAAATGTGAATACCCATCACGCAGCATCAAAATTATCAGCTGCTCTGTATACAATGAGTTCTAACAAAAACTGTCATTACATTCACTTTAACATATAAAATATCAACCATTAAGATGATGCAAGTTGTCAATGTATGCTGTAATCTTCATCTTTAGTTCTTGGACACCAAACCATAGTAGACAAGAGAAACTGAGCGCACATGCAAACAGAACCGAGCGCTATTGCCGGGAAGATGCCTGTCAGCTCACATATGTGGGAATCAGTGGCCATCAATGGGATTCGTACTTGCAAAAAGCAAAGTCTTCCATTTAAAGCTTGTATGCAAGTTCATTGCCATAAAAATGTATGGGGACCTGGGTACTGCCCTAGGGGACATGTCTCAATAGAAAAAAAAGCTTTTAAAATGACTATTTTTTAACCACTTCCAGCCCAAGTACCTCTATTGACGTCCTGGATTTTGAGTGGTGATATCTGAATGGTGCCTGCAGCTACAGGCACCATTCAGATATCATTTTTTTCTGCTGGCGATTCTGTGTAAGATAAAAGTGGTCTCCGTAGTGGATTCACCATGAGATCACTTATCAGTGGCAGGAGAGGGTCCAACCCCCCTCCCGCTGTTTTCCCATCATCTCCACTGCTTACCGGACCCGCTGGTAGTGGGGAGATCATCGGGTCCGTTACCCCCAGTGTCTGTGAGCCAAGTGAGCGGAAGATGCCGCCCACTCGGCTCCATAACATTGCAGGGCAGGAGCGGCATCACAAGTCACTTCCGCTCATAGCTCTTAACCGGTTCCCGACTGGCTACCGCATATTTACTGCAGCAATGTAGCGCTGTCTCGCGAATCGCTGTATATAAGCAGTGTTTCGCGCACGCATGGCTAGGGGGCGAGAGTGCACCACCGGCACACTCTCGTGCCCGCTGCACTCTAAAGGAGTGTGCCCGTGGCTCGGGCAGACCTGATGTCCGCCGGCGAGCCACGATGACCTGCCAGAGGGAAAGAACGAGGAACATGGCGGTTCCCCGTTCTGTCAGGTGGCATTTAAGAGATCTACTGATCCCTGTCACTGACATCAGTTAGATCGGTTATGCCCCTGACAGCCCAGCCCCCTCACAGTTAGAACACGCCTAGGAAACGCAACCTCTAGCTCTCCCCCTGCAGGTTAACCCCTTCACTGCCAAGGACATTTATACAGTAATCAGTGGATATATACATTTCTGATCGCTGTATAAATGCCATTGGTCCCAAAAAAGTGTTAAAAATGTCTAACATGTCCGCCCCAATGTCAAACTTTTGCGCAAACCAATCAATAAATGCCGATTGCGATTTTTTTTACCAAAAATATGAGGAAGAATATAAATCGACCAAAACTGATGAATAAATTAGGTTTTTTATATTTTTTTTTGGATTTGTATTTTAGTAAGAAATATTGTTTATTTTTTACAAAATTGTCACTCTTTTTTTGTTTATAGCGGCTATCAGAAATGACGCAGAGGTGACCAAATACTACCAAAAGAAATCTCTGTTTGTGGGAAAAAAAAGAACGCAGATTTCGTTTGGGTACAACCTTAAACAAACGCACAATAGTCAGTTAAAGTGACACAGTGCCGAATCACAAAAAGTCATTTTGTTTTCATTTTTTTTCCATTTAACTGTAAATTTGAGATCTGAGGTCTTTTTGACTCCAGATCTCGTATTTAACCACTTGCCGACCGCCGTATACAGAATGACGGCCGGGAAGTGGCTGAGTTATCCTGACTTGGCGTCATATGATGTCCTCAGGATAACAGTGTACCGCGCGCCCGCGGGGGGGGGGGCAGCGTGACGATCGCGGGTGGCCCGTGTCCCCGGGACCCGGGCCTTCCCCGATCAGGGTAAAGAGCCGATAAAATCAGCTGTTTAACACGTGATCAGCTGTGTCAAAACACAGCCGGTCACTTCAGTGGAATGAAGCGCGCTCCCGGAGGAGTGCACGTCGGCAATCGGGGAGAGCAGGTGTCCTTTGGACACAGCGCTTCCCCGATCAAGGTAAACAGCCAATGAAATTGGCTGTTTACCACATGACCGGCTGTGTCCAATCACAGCCGGTCACAAATGTAAACACAGCCCTGCAGTTACTATCTGATCTCTGCTTCTCCTCACACCAATCGTGAGTAACTGTCAGTGTCTTGTCAGTCAGTTTACTGTCAGTGTACACCAACACAGCACACAGCCCCCCCAATAAAAGAGAACCTGTCACCAGCGCTGTCACACAGCCTGTCAGGAACTGTCAAAGCCCGTCAGGAACTGTCACAGCCCGTCAGGATCTGTCACAGCCCATCAGGATCTGTCACAGCCCATCAGGATCTGTCACAGCCCGTCAGGATCTTTTACAGCCCGTCAGGATCTGTTACAGCCCGTCACGATCTGTTACAGCCCGTCAGGAACTGTCACAGCCCGTCAGGATCTGTCACAGCCCATCAGGATCTGTCACAGCCATCAGGATCTGTCACAGCCCATCAGGATCTTTTACAGCCCATCAGGATCTGTTACAGCCCGTCAGGATCTGTCACAGCCCGTACGGATCTGTTACAGCCCATCAGGATCTGTTACAGCCCACCAGGATCTGTTACAGCCGTCAGGATCTGTTACAGCCATCAGGATCTGTTACAGCCCCTCTGTCACAACCTATCTGTCACAGCCTGTTAGCTGTCAGTATCCGTCACAGCCCGCCAGCCCGTCAGCATCTGTCACAGCCCGTCAGCATCTGTCTCAGCCCGTCAGCATCCGTCACAGCCTGTCAGCATCTGTTACAGCCCGTCAGCATCCGTCTCAGCCCATCAGCATCCATCACAGCCCGTCAACATCTGTCACAACACACCAGCATCCGTCTCAGCCGTCAGCATCCGTCACAGCCCGTCAGCATCCATCACAGCCCGTCAGCATCTGTCACAGCCCCCATCAGCCTGTCAGAATCTGTCACAGCCCATCAGTAACAGCCTGTCAGCATCTGTCACAGCCCGTCAATCACAGCCCAGGTCACAGGCCCATTAACAGTACTCTCATAAAACATCGCACAGGCCCGCCATCATGTCTAAGAGAGTGTACACACCCGAGGAGGCATATGAGATCCTCGCTATGTCGGATGATGAGAGCAGCGGGGAGCTCCTATCATTCGATTCTGGTTCGCAATACGATCCAGTGGAGTATAGCGGATCGGAGACAGCATCAGAGGAGGAAACCACCCCCCCTCCAAAAAGAATTAGAAGATCAGGCCCAATATCTGAAGACCTGCCTTCCACCAGCAGCGCCAGACCCCAGGAATTGGAGCCCAGTACTACTTCCACCAGCAGCACCAGACCCCAGGAAGTGGAGCCTGGAACTAGCAATGGAACTGGACGCCCTGCCCAAAGAATCCTGTCCCACCTTCCCGAAGCCCTGGCAAACTCCTTATGGTTGCCTGCCAACTCGGGGTCTGCTAGAATTCCCCCCTTCACAGCGCAGCCAGGTGTGCAGCCTGACACCACAAATTATACCTGATATGAATATTATTCTTTATTTCTTTAAGATTTGCTGCAGAGCATTGTGGACCAGACAAACTTGTATGCAGAACAATTCATTGCAGCCAACCCCAACTCCTCCTATGCCCGCTTATTTCATTGGCGTCGTCTCACGCTAGACAAATTCAAAATATTTTTGGGCCTTGCTATTAATACGGGACTTACAAAGAAAAATGAACATCATTCCTATTGGTCCACCAACCCCATCCACCATATGCCAATATTCTCAGCAGTTATGTCCAGGACAAGCTACAATAATGCGTTTCCTGCATTTCAATGACTATGCGCAGTGCCCTCCCCGAAGTCATCCCAACCACGACAAACTCTACAAAATACGGCCCCTAATCAATTCATTTTCACAGAAATTTGCAGAAGTCTTAATCCCCGATAAAAACATATGTGTGGACGAGTCCCTGGTACATTTTACTGGTCGGCTGCAGTTCAAGCAGTACATACCAAACAAGAGAGCCAGGTATGGGATAAAAATGTACAAATTGTGTGAGCGAACCACCGGCTATGTATACTCATTCAGAATTTGGAAAAGACACCCAGCTCCAGCCCCCTGATTGCCCCACATATATTGGAACCAGTGGGAAGATTGTCTGGGACCTGGCATATGCCCTGTTTGGAAAAGGCTACCATTTATACATCAATAACTATTATACCAGCCTGCCCCTATTTCGCCACCTTTACAGCAAAGACACCCTGGCCTGCGGCACCTTCAAAACAAAAACAGAAGGGATTCCCACAAAATTTATTGACCCAACAGCTAAATAAAGGAGAGCATGCCTTCATGAGAAACGAGGAAGTGTTGGCGATGAAGTGGAGGGATAAGAAAGAGGTTCTTATGCTCTCTACCATCCACAATGACACCTTGGTAGAGGTTCAGAGACCACGCCGCACAGTTTTAAAGCCTCAATGTGTCCAGGACTAGAACATGTTCATGGGGGGGGGGGGTAGATTTAAATGACCAGATGATGCAGCCCTATATGTCAAACAGAAAGTCCCATTTTTGGTACAAGAAGATGGCGTTTCAACTTTTTCATATGGCCCTTTACAATTCCTTTGTCTGCTTCCAAAAAGCATCCCAAGACCCATCCAACACCTACCTCAAATATATTGAAGATCTTCTCATTGCCCTCATTTACAAACAAGGACCCGTACCAGAAATCATTCGCTCTGATTGTGTGAGCCGGCTTCATGAGCAACATTTTCCCTACAACATCCCCCCCCCCCACAGAATCCAGAAAGACACCAGAGGAAATGTCGTATTTGCAGCAAAAGAGGAATTAGAAGAGATACAAGTTTCTGTTGCCCCGATTGTCCCTCCCAACCTGGCCTGTGCATTGGAGACTGTTTCAAAATTTATCACACATCTGTCAGATATTAGTTCCCCTTATTTTTAAGATTGTCATTTCCCCGTTTCAACCTTTTGGGATCATTTGCCTGCTACCACATTTTTACCTTCCACATTAACTGACCCTGGCCTGTTTACCAACAATGTCTTTGCCTGCCGTTTTAAACCACATTTATGACATCCACGTGCACCGACCTCGGGCCTGTTAATTGACCATGTCTTTTGCCTGCCACTTGGACTGATCTTTTGCCCTTCTACTTTAGTAGACAGGGGTCTCACATATGTGAGGGGCTCCAGAAAAAGCGTTCAGAGTATAGAAAACCATTTTTTTGTTTTCTGTGTTCCCAGAACAGGGTCTGGTTTCCCGGAGGCTTCAAAGCGTTGGGTGGGAGAAGCCTCTACACCCAGGACTTTCTGGACCATGTTTCTTCCTGCTGCCTGGACCAATACTTTGTCTGTACTGACCATATTGCTGCCTGTAATGACCCAGGACTATCTGGACCATGTTTCTTCCTGCTGCCTGGGCCAATACTTTGGCTATGCTGACCATGTTGCTACCTGTAATGGCCCAGGACTTTTCAGACCATGTTTCTTCCTGCTGCCTGGACCAATACATTGGCTATGTTGACCATATCTCTGCCTGCTGCCTCTACTGACTATGGACAGTATTTCTGCGTGGATGTCTCTGCATGCTACCCTGGAACAATGCTTTCACTGTGCTGACAGTATCTCTACCTGTACAAACTATGGACAGTATTCCTGCATGCTGCCTGGACAATTGCTTTTGCTGTCGCTGACCACATCCCTGCCTGCTGCCTGGACTGATTGCTCTCCTCTGTGGACCACTGCACTACATAACGAAAGGTAATCTTTTGTTATTTAGTATGTACATGCTATGTGTTAGAAATATGAAGGGCTTTCAAAATGTGATCGGTAGTCAGAAAATGATATGTGTAATTTATGCTTTTAAAATGCCTGACGGTGCTACTTCAATGTTGGGCCTCTGTATGTGGCCAGGCTGTGTAAAAGTTTCACATGTGGTATTGCTATACTTAGGAGGAGTAGCAGAATGTATTTTGGGGTGTAATTGTTGCTATGTACATGCTGTGTGTTGGAAATATCTTATGAATGGACAACTTTGTATAAAAAAAATGCGTTTTCATTGTTTTTCCACATTTTCCAAAAACTTCTGGAAAAAAATGAACCATTCAAAAGACTCATTATGCCTCACAGATTATACGTTGGGGTGTTGGCTTTCCAAAATGGGGTAATTTTGTTGGTTATTCCATTGTCCTGGTGCTCCAGGGCCTTCAAAATTGTAACAGGTAGTTGAGAAATGTTATGTGCAATTTATGCCTGTAGAATGCCTGAGGGTGCTACATCAATGTTGGGCCTCTGTATGTGGCCAGGCTGTGTAAAAGTCTCACACATGTGGTATCACCATACTCAGGAGTAGCAGAATGTATTTTGGGGTGCCATTTTTGCAATGTACATGCTATGTGATAAAAATATCTTATAAATAGACAACTTTGTGTAAAAAAAATGCGTTTTCATTTTTTTTGCACATTTTCCAAAAACTTCTGGAAAAAAATGAACCTAACGTTTTTACCGTGGGGTTTTATGTAAGACGATGAGGACTCATACCACTATGGTGTACACACTCTGAAAATGTGTCGGACCGGTGTATGTCTCCGGGTTGTAACTACATCGTGGGAGTCCGTAAGATGTCCGTATTTAACGTGTATTGTAAAGAGTTGATGGACAATGTTAAAACTTCCGGGACCTCGTGGTCCTGTTACCTTATTGGTTGTTTTAATGGGGTAAAACCTTTCGGTTGTGGGGTTGCATATTAGACACTCCGTATTACTCAGAAAACTTACCAAGTAAAAAAAGGTCTTCAAAAACCTTTTACACCTTTTTGTTACTTTTGCGTAAAAAAAATATG
>BLSH010262742.1:3096068-3114347 GCA_018402905.1 Glandirana rugosa
TGAGGTAAACGTTGGACACTTCGAGACCACTTGAGGTACGGGTTCTCTCAATTCCGTCACGACCTTTTATTAACACCGGTGTGTTTTATAACTGTAAAACCCGGGTTAAATCTGTAAAAGTGAATCCCCACATGAGTGAAAACAACGGTCACCAAATCTATAATTACCGACACACAACTCAATAAAACTCCCCTGTCGTTTAAATGTGACAATATGTTCAAAATACATTACCTGACCTTTAATATGACAATTTTATAATCCTTTTATGTGATATGTTAAAAAAAAATAATAATACAAACTCAAGACATTTTATATAAGACCTTCGTTGTACATCCACCGCGTACTGTGAAATTACTCCCCCCTTAAATTGGGCCCAAAATGTCAATATTTTGTGTGGCCACAATTATTTTCCAGCACTGCCTTAACTCTCTTGGGCATGGAGTTCACCAGAGCTTCACAGGTTGCAAATGGAGTCCTCTTCTACTCCTCCATGATGACATCACGGAGCTGGTGGATGTTAGAGACCTTGTGCTCCTCCACCCTCCATTTGAGGATGCCCATAGATGCTCAATAGGGTTTAGGTCTAGAGACATGCTTGGCCAGTCCATCACCTTTACTCTTGCTTCTTGCAAGGCAGTGGTCATCTTGGAGCTGTGTTTGGAGTCGTTATCATGTTGGAATACTGCCCTGTGGCCCAGTCTCCAAAGGGAGGGGATCATGCTCTGCTTCAGTATGTCACAGTACATGTTGGCATTCATAGTTCCCTCAATGAACTGTAGCTCACCAGTGCCGCAGCACTCATGCAGCCCCAAACCATGACACTCCACCACCATGCAAAGACACACTTGTCTTTGTACTCCTCACTTGGTTGCCACCACACACGCTTAACACCATCCCAAATAAGTTTATCTTGTTCTCATCAGACCACAGGGCATGGTTCCAGTAATCCATGTCCTTAGTCTACTTGTCTTCAGCAAACTGTTTGCCGGCATTCTTGTGCATCATCTTTAGAAGAGGCTTCCTTCTGGGACGAACACCATGCAGACCAATTTGATGCAGTGTGCGGCGTATGGTCTGAGCACTGACAGGCTAACCCCCCACCCCTTCAGCCTCTGCAGCAATGCTGGCAGCACTCATACGTCTATTTCCCAAAGACAACCTCTGGATATGACACTGAGCATGTGCACTCAACTTCTTTAGTCGACCATGGTGAGGCCTGTTCTGAGTGAGACCTGTCCTATAAAACTGCTGTATGGTCTTGGCTACTGTGCTACAACTCAGCTTCAGGGTCTTGGCAATCTTATTATAGCCTCGGCCATCATTATGTAGAGCAGCAATTCTTTTTTTTCAGATCCTCAGAGAGCTCTTTGCCATGAGGTACTATGTTGAACTTCCAGTGACCAGTATGAGAGAATGGGAGCAATATCACCAAATTTTACACACCTGCTTCCCATTCACACCTGAGACCTTGTAACACTAACAAGTCACATGACATTGGGGAGGGAAAATGGCTAATTGGGCCCAATTTGGACATTTTCACTTAGGGGTGTACTCACTTTTGTTGCCAGCAGTTTACACATTAATGGCTGTGTGTTGAGTTATTTTGAGGGGACATCAAATTTACACTGTTATACAAGCTGTGCACTCCCTACTTTACATTTTTGCAAAGTGTCATTTCTTCAGTGTTGTCACATGAAAAGATGGAATAAAATATTTACAAAAATGTGAGGGGTGTACTCACTTTTGTGAGATACTGTAGATTATCCAAAAACAAGGAGTGGACATGTAAGGCTGAATGATCAAGTACAGTAGAAAAAAAAATTAAATTTACATATAGTTATAAACAGCTGCAGTCTGATTATTACAAACAAACTGCAGCAATCCTATGATGCCTTTGGAAAGCTTCAATCCCTTTCATTTTAAGCCTGCAACTTTTCACTAATTTTTAAACTGTTTGCTTGATTTAGAGGAGTACATGAGACCCCTTCTAGGCATAATACACAATAAATGAACTATCTGAAAACTGAATTTATTGCGGATGTTCAGATCCCACACGGCCAAAGTTTTATTACAAAAAATGCCTGAGAGCCCATACCTATGCTAACATAGAGCAAGGGGTCAGGCTAAGAGCTTTGTGATCACCAAAAGGTACATCATCCTAAAAATCATCCAATTGGTTCGGGGGAGGCAGGATAGCTTACAGGACATGATATTCCACTGGGATACACCATAGATTGAAAATGACAACACCACAATCTGATGAATGCAAAAGCTGAACAGCATTTCAGTCATGCTCTTAAATCACAAGTCCACAACCTAGGGAGCAAAGTGATCATCAAGCCTTACCTACAATGACCACATATTTCTCAAATTAGGAGTTGCATGCAAATCATCCCTTTTTATGTTATTTTTCAACAAACAATAGTTGCTCCAAGTGTATTAGGACAACTGTAACAATATTAAACACAAATATTTTACCTGAACGTTAGAAAACATGTACATAGTTTTTTTTATTCTTTTTTTTTAACAAAATAGGAGAGCTTTATTAAAAATGATGAAAGGATAGTATCAGAACATAAACAATGACATGGTACAATACCTGATATATCTTACAGCTGATAACACAAAAAAGAAAAACGCAGTTGTGAGAAAAACACAATAAACATACCCAAGGTATAAACAATATAGAGGATGGAATAGCCAATATTATGCATTCAGAGGCGAAGTGCGGTAGGTGGGAAGGCAGGGAGGGGTTAGAGGAAAGGGAGGGGGAGGAGGATGAGAGGGAGGGGACGAAGGGAGGGGGCGACAGAGGGAGAGGGGATCGGATGGTGGTCGAGGGGGAAAGGAAAACGGGGGAGAGGGAAGGAAAAGGGGGATAAGAGCCAAGCCAGCCTCCAATTATCCTGATCGATATGCCCTGTCTCAACAAAAATACAAAACTATCAGTTAGCGCTCAGTTAGAAGTCAAGGGGACCAAACCTATATTTCCACGGACACCCTCTATTCATAAATGTGATCTTATACATGGGTAAGGCCGCAACAACCATTGTTTCCCTGGAGGATAGAGCCGGGGGGTCCATTTCAGGAGTATCTCCTTTTTGGCACAATACAAAAGATGAAATATCAATAACTTGGAGTGGTGGGAATGTTGGCCATCTTCATAAATACCTAATAATGCTAGCTCTGGAGAAAGAGGCAGGGACAACTGCAGTCTAAGATTAATCTCCAAAAATACTTCTGACCAATATGTTGCAATTATGGGGCAATCCCAGGACATATGGAGATATGATCCAGCATCCAACCAACATCTAGAGCAGGTGGGATCTCTGTCCAGGTAGATACAATGGAGCCTCAGGTGAGTATAATAAACTCTATGTAGAAATTTTACTTGAATTAACTTGTCCCTGGAGGAGATAATTTAACTTAGGGCCTTGTTCCAGACAATCCTCTCAGTCCTCTTTGTCCAGGGATAAAATGTCTGTGTGCCACAATTCCCACAACTGATCCACCTTAGAGGAGTGGACTCAGAGAAGTGCTCCATATAGGGTTGAACAGGGTTTGTCTAGATCTCCTGGAGATAATAATTCCTCAATAGGATCACCCAGTTTTTATATTATTCAGTAAGCAAAATTTATAAGTAGCTGGAAGCTGAGCTGACTGATGGATGAGAAGAACAGCTGCTACTATATACATATGTATTCACAAACCATACATAGTTATTAAAACCTTAACATATATTGATTCATTTGTTTAATTCGTGTTTTTAAAATCTTCTACCCCCCTTTACCTGGTGAGCCCAGGGAATCAAAGACATTTCTCCCTTTACCAAGGAAGGCTTCAGGGAAAAGAAGGCATGTATCAGCATTACTGAGGACCATCAGCTTCTATTGGGAATAAAAGAAAGAGGATCTTGGAATTTCACATTGCTGGGCTACACATATCACCAAAGATTGCACCTATACTGAAATAAAAATATTTTAAAATGCAGTGGGGGGTTGTCTGACCAAGTCTGGTTTGTTCTTTGGGCTGATTACATTCATATATAATAAAAACGTATTTTGCTGTAACTGGTGCATATGCATGTTAAAGCCTCATGCACAGGCATCTGGCATGTTTTTTTTTAACCTGTAAAAGCGCTTGTCAGCATATGTATCCATGCACACATAGGCATTTACAGGTGTGTTAGAAGTGGAGTATTTACAGGCTGAAAGAAAATCAAAAGTGCGTTCAGGAGAGGAGCTGAAGAGCAGAAAAAAGGCTGAAGTTAAGCCAGGTAGATAATTCACAGAGCAATATAATTTGCAGCTGCTAGAGTCCCATGAAGCTGGAGGTTTTTTTTTTAACACTATAAGACCATGACTCAAAATTGTGCTTTTAGGGTGCTTTCTGATGGGAGAACTACCATCATTACCATTTAAACTCAAACCTGAATCAAAATTCAGCAGCCTGCAGTGTGTGATCTACAGGTTCTGCACCCCTGCTGAGTGGACTAGGCTGGATACTGCAATTTTATGTAACCTGTTATCAGTTAAATGTTATTTTTCATTAATTTTAATTGTGTTATTTCACTAGTATTTTGTCATTAGGTTTACATTGCATATACAGTATCTCACAAAAGTGAGTACACCCCTCACATTTTTGTATATATTTTATTATATCTTTTCATGTGACAACACTGAAGAAATGACACTTTGCAACAATGTAAAGTAGGTAGTGTACAGCTTTTATAACAGCGTAAATAAGAAGATTGCCAAGACCCTGAAACTGAGCTGCAGCACGGTGGCCAAGACCATACAGCAGTTTAAAGATGACAGGTTCCACTCAAAACAGGCCTTACCATGGTCGACCAAAGAAGTTGAGTGCACGTGCTCAGCGTCATATCCAGAGCTTATCTTTGGGAAATAGACATATGAGTGCTGCCAGCATTGATGCAGATGTTGAAGGGGGGGGGGGGTCAGCCTGTCAGTGCTCACACCATGCACCACACACCACATCAAATTGGTCTGCATGGCTGTCATCCCAGAAGGAAGCCTCTTCTACATGGATTACTGGAACCATGTCCTGTGGTCTGATGAGACCAAGATAAACTTATTTGGTTCAGATGGTGTCAAGCATGTGTGGCGGCAGTCAGGTAAGGAGTACAAAGACAAGTGTGTCTTGCCTACAGTCAAACTTGGTGGTGGGAGTGTTATGGTCTGGGGCTGCATGAGTGCTGCCAGCACTGGAGAGCTACAGTTTATTGAGAGAACCATGAATGCCAACATGTATTGTGACATATTGAAGCAGAGCATGATACCCTCCCTTCGGAGAGGCCTAATTGGCTGAATGATTTTGCTTGACAGCAGTGGGAGCCAATCGTGCCGCTCTGCTGTCTCAGCCAATGAGAAGGGGAGTCCCGGGCAGCCTAGACACTCCTGCAACTTCGCTGGATGGAGATGGGCTCAGGAAAGTATTAGGGGGGCTGAAAGGGGCTGCTGCATGCAGAAGGTTTTTTTTAATCTTAATACATAGAATGCATTAAAATAAAAAAAAAAACCTCCTGCCTTTACAATCCCTTTAAAGGCCTACTAAATATAAAGCATGCATATAGTGACATAACTAGGGTGGTGAAAGACCTGGGGCACCCTTGGGCAACTAAAGAAAAACAAATGATGCATGGTGCATTAAATGGGTGTGGGCAACTTGTGCTAACAGTGGGAGGGGCTTAAAGGGGTATGGCTAAATAAAACCTGAGCCTACCCTGCCCTGGCTGAAAAGTAAATAATGTAGAGTGCAGGGGTCAGGAGTAAGTAATGCACAGTGTAGGGGTCAGAAGTAACATACAATGCCACAGTGCTTATACTCACAAAATGCATCTAATTGCACTGCTACAAGTGAGAGTCTTAAAGACACACACAAACCACAACATAAATAATCATTAGTTTAAAAAAATTTAACTCCTTCATTATATAAGCATCACTTCACACAAAAAGCTATTACTTTGTCTGAGCCTACCTTAATGAAAAATATCTTTAACAGCAGCTGTTGAGACACTCTAGTCTGCATTAAATAGAAGAAGAAGAAGAAAGGACAGAGAGAGAGAATGGTGCAGAGATAGAGGGATTGAGGGACAGAAAGAAATAGAGAGGGCAGACAGGGGGTGGGAGAGGGAAAGAGGAGATGAAAAGAGAAAAGTGATAAAGAAGAAGTAGTGAGAAAGAGAAAGGAGGGGCGGAATCATTGGGATGGAGTTTTGAGGAGTTTTCCAAGTGCAGACTAGGTCTACAGCTTACTCCCCAATTATGAACTCTTGCAGTTCCAGAGCACTTTCAGAGCACTCTTCTCTGTTCTGATAGGCAGCAGAATAGAAAAAATGGTGGGCAGTCACAGGCAACGTTGAGAGCGCTAGATGCGGGGCACATGCTCTGCGTACCTTGCTCTAGTTACATCCCTGTATTCATACATTTACAAAACAAAATTATAAATGAGTGTGGATGGCACTGTGACCCCCATGGACACAACACTACCTACCTTCAGCCTTTGACCACTTCTACCCTTTAAACCCCACCAACTAAATAACCACATGGATCTGACAGCTCAGCTGGATTCCCCAGCAACAGATCCCCATACATTTTGATTTCCATATACTACCTCTTTTGTTCCAGTCTCTTGTTGCCCTTCATGACATTTGTAGGTACTCTGGTGGGTTTTATACAGTTTTTTCCCCCATAAATCAACACTGTGCATAAATTAATTATAGATTTGTGTTGTTAAAGTATTTCTAAAGCTATTTTTAAATCCTAAAGTGGTTGTAAACCCTTTCATATATCAGTTAAAATCTGATTGGAGAAAAAGCACACACCCCCCTCCACACAGCAAACAGTAGCGAAAGAAGGATACAGAGCTGTGTTGTGAATAGACAAGCTCTGTGCTGAGCTCCCTCCCTGTCACAAATTTATCTCATGTGTCGGGAAAACTTCTCACAAGTGACTCATGCTGATAACAGAGGATTGAAGCACCAGAGAGAAATGGTTAGAGCTTTGGAGAGAGATAAACATTACGGATATATGTGCTTTGTTCAGATTTCATGACTGAGGTTTACTACTTCAGTGCATTCCCTGCATTAAGATAAAACATGTTTTTCACTTGCTGTGCTCCCCCCCCCTCAAACCTTACCTGAACCCTGTATCGATCCATTGATGTGCGCATCTTCACTTCTTCTCCCCTGTCTTTCTCTTCTCACAGGAGGCTTGGGCAGCTGCGGGAGCTCCTGCCGCTGCCAATCAAATCCTGCAAACAGACAGTGGGGACTGAGCCATTCTATATGTGTCTATGCACGTGCATTGCCTGGCTTGGGAACAAGTCTGCCCCCATAGCAAGATACCATTTCCCAGAGCAGGTGATTGTTTTTTTAAACAAGTATTGCCTTTACAAACTATACTTTAACTATAACATGGTTAAATGTTTTATTACAAACAAATTTTGGAACAGAAAAGAGTATAGAAGGCTACTGTCAGGTTTTATTGCTGTCTGTGTACCCATTAGGGAGATATTCTCATCACTTCCTATCAGGTCAAGAAGTGGTGGGGAAGACTCTTCAATGATTAGATGGAGATATCAAATTTCCAGCCAGTGTTGATTTTAAATATTTGTTTTAGTGACTCCAAGGTAATTGATTATACAGTATCTCACAAAAGTGAGTACATCCCTCACATTTTTGTAAATATTTTATTATATCTTTTCATGTGAAAACACTGAGGAAATGACACTTTGCTACAATGTAAAGTAGTCAGTGTGCAGCTTGTATAACAGTGTAGATTTGCTGCCCCCTTAAAATAACTCAACACAGCTATTAATGTCTAAACCACTGTCAACAAAAGTAAGTACACCCCTAAGGGGAAATGTCCAAAGTGTCAATATTTTGTGTGGCCACCAGAGGCGTCACTAGGGGGTGGCTACTGGGGATATAGCCCCGAATCTCTAGGGCAGACATCACTGGCGTATTACCGGCTTGTTAACAAGAAAAGCATGTCCTGCCCTCTGTCTGGGCATGCCGCGCCTTCCACCTGCTATGGATGAATGCTGTAGATGGGAGAGGATACCAAGGCTGCTAAGTGTCAGAGCCACAGTCTGGGTAAGATAGCCCTGCGGCTGCAGGCCACTTTTGGACCGCGGCTCTGGTACCATTATTTTCCAGCACTGCCCTAACCCTCTTGGGCATGGAGTTCACTAGAGTTGCACAGATTGCCATTGGAGTCCTCTTCCACTCCTCCATGATGTTAGAGACCTTGAGCTCCTCTTCCTTCCATGTGAGGATGCCCCACAGATGCTCAATAGGGTTTAGGTCTGGAGACATGCTTGTCCAATCCATCACCTTTACCCTCAGCATCTTTAGCAAGGCAGTGATCATCTTGGAGGTGTGTTTGGGGTCGTTATGTTGGAATACTGCACTGCGGCCCTATGTACAGCAACTTATCACAGCCAATCACTAACAGCTTTAAAAGATCTGAGCTGCTAAAAGCTCATCAATGATTAACTGAAATGGAAGTCAGCACACCATTGCCCTTTGGGTTTTTGGAACACATTAAATATGAGCTGGATGATTTTATGGCACTGTAAAGCTTTTTCAAGTAGCAATGAACATGTATATATGAAACTACCTAAACATTTACATTATAAGAATAGGATACTATACACATTATTGTTTTTCCAATATGTTTTTTTTTTTATCTGTACAAGCAAGTGTATTATGCCGTTCAGAACAGTTACCTATTTCTTGCAGAAATATTTCCAGTTGAATAGCATCCAGTTCATAGAAGACAGCAAGAATAAATTTCCCTATACGTGACCTTTCCATTGTCATGAGTGAAAAGAGAATGTTTAGGCCTGCATGCAGTCTGACATGTATCCTTCTGTCCTATCACTCTCTTGTCCCTCTCACTGAATAGCCTTGATTATTGCAGCCCAGAGGGAGAAAATGAATTTAAAAATTGCTTGTTCTTGTCACTGTAAATCTTTAATGCATTTAATGAAAGTTCCTATCCTTGTGAAGTTATTTCCATACATATATATATTAAAAAAAAAGAAAAAAAAAAAGAAGAGACAGCAAATTAGTCCAGGATTCAAATATCCTTAAAGTCAGATTTAATTGGGGCAAATCCCTCCAGTGAAAGAAAAGATGACATCTGTCTTCATTGCCGGGCTAGAACGTTAAACGCCAGACAGGGCTGAAATGTCAGTGTAAAATAATGCTAATAATTATTCGGAATGTTACAGTCTCCTTGACCTTGGAATTTAAAAGGCCAAAATTACAGCTTTTTGTCAGAAGTTAAGAAGTCATCTATGACACTGCTGACATTTATGATTAATATAATCTGGTAACATTAAGGAAGCAGTACAGGATACCATTATAATACAATGGTCACTTAATTATTTTATTCTAAACTCAGTGGAATTTGTTATTAATCATATGGAGCACTTCCATAGCCTTTATGGCTTCTCTTATATAATGCAATGCTATGTATTATCTCTGGAGTCTGGGATTAACATATTCAGCCAAGTGAAGTGCTGAACATTGTTAGCACTTGTAAATGCAATAAGGGTGCATATTTAAGGAGAAAATGTCTGCTAAATAGGGCAAGTGCCACATTCAATAGATATTTTTTCATAGACTGTCCTTCAGTTATTATCTTGGCATTACGTTTTATCAAGAATCCTCTTTATACACTAGTCAAGCGATGAAGCTTTTTTAGATACAGCCAGTGATAGATATATATATATATATATATATATATATATATATATATATTGTTTTTATTTTTTTTTTTTGCTTTATTTATTTATTTTTTAGTAAATCTAAAATGAATACATAAAACTAAAGATTTTTTTTTAAAGGGTTAGAAGTAAAGTTACTTGATTTTCAAAATTATATCTGGGGAACACTCTACTGAACATGCCCACTTTTAATCATGCCTATAAAATCACACCCTCATTTGTAGCCACACCAAAAAAATTACAGTGGACAGGGCTTAAATTGGTATGGTTAAATAAAACCTGAGCCTATGCAGTGCAGGGATCAGGATTAGGGTTATACACAAAGTTTAAAGGTAAGGATTAAGTAATGCAGAGTGGAGGGGTCAGGATTAAGTAACACAGAGAGTTCAGGGGTCATAATTAAGTAAATCACAGTGTGCATGGGACAGGATTAAGTAATGCACAGAGCACAGGGGTCAGGAGTAAATAGCACATGAACTTCAGAGGTCAAGAGTAAGTAACAGGGTTCAGGATTAAGTAATGCAGAGAGTTTAAGGATCCGGTCTAAGTACCGCACAGAGCACAAAGCAGGAGTAAGTAATACGGAAAGTTCAGGGGTAAGGACTAAGTAAGGCATAGAGTGTATGGATCAGGGTTAAGTAATGCACACAGTTCAGGGGTCAGGATTAAGATTGGGCACACAATTTAGGGATCAGGAGTAAGTAACGCACACAGTTCAGGTGTCAGGACTAAGTAATGCAGAGAAGTTCAGTAGTCAGGACACAATAACCTCACAGAGATCAGGAGTAAGTAAGGCAGAGCACTTAGGAGTCAGGATTAAGTAACACCCAGAGTTCAGGGGTCTGAATTAAGCAATGCACAGAGTGTTTAGGAGTCAGGATTTTGTAATGCAGAGACTTCAGTGGGTCAGGTCAGGAGTAAGCAACTCGAATACTGAGGCTTGGGACCCCCACATCTGAGTTCATCGTACTCCCCCTTCTGTTTCCTAGTCATCCCCAGCATGATCAACCCAAAATTATGTGTTAAGAGCACCCTGCGAGGCGTCATAGATCATCATGCATTAATAAGTTGCTCTACTAGTATCATCTTGGAGTTGAAGCCCGTGCACTGCAACTTTTTACTCAACAATGCCCTGTTCTGGGGGAGGATGCTGGAGACATGCCCTTCACAATGGCAAGGAACCACATTTAAGGATTGGTAAGCTACAATATATTACATTTTTGGTTTCTTTTTTATAACCGCTTTAAGTAGATCTCGATCCTTTTGCTGCAACTGCACAGTGCATCAGTCAGAAGGATCTTTCACAAAGCTTGACTGAATAAAGAGAAAATACGTTACAGTCGCAAATTTTCACCAGTTTCAAAGTGATTTTCATGATTGCCTAATCATGGTGATCACATGATTGGGAGCCATATTTTGGATTCTTCATTGGCTTCTCTGACTGCTAGGTGCATTCATTTTCCTCCGATTAGCATTCCCGCTGAAGCAGAACTGTAACAGTCAGCTGTATTGTACAAAAAAACATTCATTTAAAACATGAATTAATGTTCCACTGGAACTTGCCAGGAGAACATTAAAGTACTGATTGTGGGCATGAAGGGGTGAATGTGACAAGAAAAGCAAATAGTATTAAAAACTTCTCAAGGATGCAACCTATATTGCATAAACTTTATCATTAAAAAGTGCTATCATTATTCATCCAGGTATGTTTAGATAAATTATTACAGCAAGAGACGGAAGTATGATAAATTCTTGTGTTTATAAATTGAGATGATGGTAGTAATATATCTTCATTTTTTCAGTATCAGTTATTAGGTGCTCATTCGAATCGTTATGCGTTTTAATCAGTCAAAAACATACATTAATTGACAAAGTGTTGTAAGAAACTTAAGCATGTTAGATTCATCTGTACAAATGTGATGAAGAGTGTAGGATAAATCAATAAACTCTTCAAGCTTCAAACAAATGGAAAAAATAAGAACAGACAATTTACTGAATACTCCCAGCACAAAGCACACACAGAGCATTATAGCATTTCTCAGATTTCAAAGTCAGGCAACATGGCACTTGGTGGTCTACTGCAGAGATTTACCTGGCATCTTTTTAACTGTTTATTTTCCACAGTTGACATACATAACAACGGAACACATTGTCTTTAAAGTAATTGATAAATGTACGGATTGAGGCATTTTTATATATTATATTGCAAAGTACAGAAGAAAATATGAAAATAAAATTGCGGGTACAAGAACTTTTCTGCCTAGGTCTGTGTTCCCAGTCTTGGGTGGATGAATAAAGTTGTATTTCAAACGGACTTATGCTGCAGAGAGTTTTTTCTTTTTGTTGAGTGAGGGGTGTATAGGAATGTAGTGGTTGAGGATGTGAGCCTGCAAGGTGGGGAGGCGGTATGTAGGGTGTAGAACAGGACTTTTTTTTCAGCGGGAATGAGGGGGAACGTAGTTCCAGCACTGAATTTATGTAATACAAAGGGGTGTAGGGTGTGCTGAAGGGTCTATTGATGCTGGCTGCTGGATTTATTGTCATTGGTGGGGATCTGTTTTTGTGTGAGGGTCTATTTTTGCTGGTGGGGGGTCTTATGTTGCTGGGGGGGTCTTATCTTGCTGGTAGGGATCTACTTTTGAGGGAGAGGTCTATTGTTGCTTGCTGCTGGAGGGTCTATTGATGCTGGCTGCTGGAAGATCTGTTGTTGTCGCTGGGGGGGGTGTCTAATGTTGCTGGGTCTGGTATTTTGTTGTGGGTGGTCCATTGTTGCTGTGTGGGAAGTCTATTGTTGTGTGGGGGATCTATTGCTGCTGTGGTGTAGTCCATTGTTGCTGGGGGAATCTATTGTTGTGTGTGGATCTATTGTTGCAGGCTGCAGGGGATCTATTTTACTGCTTTTCTTGTTATCATTAACAAATTCATACAAATTATTTAGCACCAAAAAATGATACTTGGTTCAGTATTCTCTACAAGGGGTGGTACTGGGAGGTAGGTAGGCGGTGGAACCACGGAATGGTGGTCAGGGGTGAGAAGGGGGTGGAGACCATGAGTGACTCAGAAGGGGGGAGTTCCTGCACCTATTCTCTGAAAAACAAAAGCTCTGGTGAAGAGAATTAGGTAGGGGACAAGGAGACATAAGGTCAGTGGGGGCAAAGAAAAGGAGGATGATCCAGGAAGAGAGCCACCTCAGCCCCCAGAAGCTGGGAAGGAGGGGGGAGGAAGGAACCAGTGGAGCAGACAGCCAATTGTGGAATCATGATCTCTATGATGAGTTAATATGAGGTGTGAGTTAGGTCTCTCTGGAGTGTCGCTTAGGAAGGCTGAGGTGTATTTGCAAGAGACTGTAAATTTTATTCAATGCATATCGGACATAATTGACACCCAGGGGAGATTATTTTTAACACCAACCTCACTATATGCCAAAGTTATATTCAGGAATTCAATACATGAAAACTGAGAATTGCCAAAAAAATTAAGAAAGCACACTGACTCCCTTTTAGTTGGTGGTCAGCGTAGTGTCCATTTTCAATTCCATGCTAAATGTGGTATCCTGAGTGCCCACAAATTTTGATATAAGCTGGAGCATTAAAGGAGGAATCCACTTTTAGTAAAAGCTACGCTAATTCCCCTTCCCTGTCTCCCTAACATAGCCTAGAGACTCCCTATCCAGGTGCTTCTTTACCTCAGGATGACCATCACACCCTACTTCAGGATGATCTGCAGAGATTTGTTTAAAGCCATACTCCGAGACTACAGAGACTCACCACAATCAAGTTTATGGAGGCATAGCCAGTACTGAAGATGATTTCAGCCCAGAAAAGGAGGTGGGGTGGGGTTGTCTTGGTTAGTTTAGGTTATATGGCTCAGGAGACCAGGACCAGTTTGAACTGACCTTTCTACCTGGCAGTTTATTGTATTATTCCAAAGATGGGCAGAAACCAAAGGTAAACAATCAATACCATGGAAGGGAGATATGGCTGTTGCAGCTTTTAGATAATCCCTTTTGCAATTAATTTTGAACAAAATCTGCCATCCCATCTGTGAAAGGTTGGGCTCCTAATAAACCCTATGCTAATAATTTATAGGCCACATTATATTATAGCCTTGCCAAATATATGATGTGATATTATACAGTAACTTTCAATGACAGAAGAAAGAAATGGAAACAAAGAAATAAAGTATGAGACATTTACCTCTAATGCCATAGAATGGAACTTTAATATATTTATAAATGTCTCAAAAGGCACTATGAATGTGCTGTAAGACGTTAACAAATGCTTGTGTTAAAGTGTATTCATCTATCATTGGCTGTAATATTAGTACAGAAGTCTACATCCAGCCAAACTGCAGTCATTTACACACAATCTAATTTCACCATGCTTTGCTTCCACTGATGAAAGTGTAGGATTACCGTAACTGACAGGGTATTATATCACAAAATCCCAACAAATTTCCTTTTGCACCTATTTTGAGTTTTATGATGTACTATATGACCACAAGAGCTAGTGTAATGAACACTTTTATGCTGTGACTTCTTACCCATGAGCCAACTGTAAATCACTGATGTCTCAGGTGACCAGTGGAGAGGATTAAGAATTTAAGAACTGCAGATGAGGTTTCTAAGCTGTTTCTCAGACTTTATGACATCTGATCAAATGTAGTATAAGTTCAAGGGATTGTCCAAATATTGAAGGCATCCAGTAACTATTTTGTAAGTATTACATTTCTTTATTTCCTTTTTTCTAATTTGAGAATTTTGTATTTAACCACTTCAGCACCGGAACAATCCCCCTTTATGACCAGAGCATTTTTTGCGATACGGCACTGCGTCACTTTAATTGACAATTGCGCGGTCATGCGACGTTAAACTCAAACAAAATGTGTGTCCTTTCTTTCCCACAAATAGAGCTTTCTTTTGGTGGTATTTGATCACCTCTACGTCACTTCTGATCACCGCTATAAAAAAAAGAGTGACAATTTTGAAAAAAAAAAACAATATTTCTTGCTTTTTCTTAAAATGCATATCCAAAAAAAAATATATAAAAACAACAAATTTATTCATCAGTTTTCACCAATATATATACACATCTTGCAATCAGCGTTTATTGACTGGTTTGCGCAAAAGTTGCCATGTTTACAAACCATGAGAATTAATTTATGAGGTTTTTAGTAATAGCGGTGATCTATGATTTTTAGTGGTACTGCAATATTGCAGCGGATGTGTCGGACACTTTTTTGGGACCATTGGCATTTATTCAGCGATCAGTGCTATGAAAATGCACTGAATACTGTGTAAATGTCACTGACAGGGAAGGGGTTAACACTAGGAGGCGATCAAAGGGTTAACTGTGTTCCCTGGGAAGTGTTACTAACTGTATGGGGGCTGGGCTGACTGGGGGAGGAGAGTGATCGTTGCTCCCATATACAGGAAGCATACGATCACACTCCTTCTTACCTGTCAGAACAGAGATCCGTTGTTTACACACGCGGATCCCCATTCTGTCACTGCGGGGGAGCGATCGTGGGTCTATCGAGTCCGCTTTACCCGCTCCCTTGCTCCCCCTCTACACAGGCAATGGCGGTTTGCAATATCGGGTCAAGTTGCCGCCGTCAACCCACGGCGGGCGGTCGGAAACTAAGAAACACACATTTTGGTCAATTTTCAAATTTAAAAAAATACAGACAATATACAAGTTCAAAATGTCCACTGTATTTGTACTCTAAGCATTCTAAGAAGACAGCTCAGCAGTATATGCTCACTTAGACCTGGTTCACACCTATGCAGGTTGTAGTTTGCATATTCCAGGTGCATTTTGCGTTTTTCAATAAACTCAAAATGTGTTTATTGAAATGAAAAATAGACTTTTTCATTGAAGTCTATGGAATCAAAAACCAGAAACAAGTCTCGGGCCCTTTCCATAAAATGCATAGATGTGAACATGACCCATAGGGAACCATGTTAAATGGAATGTAGTGTGTTTCTGGAAAGCTGAAACCGCACTAAAAAGTGCATAGGTGTGAACCAGGCCTTATGGACCGTCTTGGATATGGATAGTCCATATAGAACTAGATTGGGAGAGAGGTGTGTCCCTACTCTATCCATTTGTTCATGCACGTTTTATGAATAGTGAAACCAGGTGATCAAATTACACTCACTTTAGAGAAAAATAAATAATCACAGAAAAATGTGGAACTTCATATTCCTGGCAGATGTGCATTTGGAACATGAGTGGAACAACATGGGAGTGGGAGGTTCCTCTGTATCTCATATCTGTCTGAATCCAGCCTATGTAATAATAAGTCTCTACCACACAATAAGGATACATGTGTACATTTTTTTTTCATTACATACATGTTTAATTCAGATTATTGTCTTGTATTGGTTCTTGTATTCTAAAATGAATCTAAGGCAATCAGAAATATTTTAAAATTTGAGGTATATGGATGGACAAAATTCACTCTTTGTATATTACACAAACACAGTTTAGTTGGAAGAGCAAGGACTACACTAAAAGCGGGTAGGGGACTCTTCTGTCAAGCTTTACTTGAACCTGTCAAACAGAAATATGTGATTTGCAGATGATAGCTTGTCTTAGTAGGTGCGAGCCCCAGGTGTGCCTGATATCTGAAACTTACATGCTTGATATAGGTCAGCAATTCACCTAATACTGAACAAAGAAGTGTAGTCCTCATCCCCAGAGGGGCCACTGGATATAACCCAGGTCTCCCTTACCTCTTCAGGGATTGACAGGTCCAGATACCAGTTCCAGAGCACATCTATTGCAGAAATTGAACAGGACAGAAGAATGCGGGTCCAGTATGCTCCAAAAACACCAGTAGGTACAGGAGGACAGATTCTCAGGCAAAAAATCATTTAGCAGCAGCCTACATATTGCTGGAGTTAAAGGGGGTGGCCACTCCATCTGAAACTCTGTAAAAGCAGTCACAGTTCTTGAAAAAACCTTTAGCATCCAACCCGCAAAGCACAGGCACATCTGGAGTCCTAGGCAAAAAGGTCAGACTCACAATGTCTAAGAACAGCTGTCTCAAACCAGCTTCCTTGTGACACTCTTCAGTGAAAAGGGGACCTTCTCCTGCTCAGCTCCCTAAGGTAGTGTCCTCCAGCAAACATATTTATATCCAGGTTCTTCCAAGCCCCTAGCCAAGCACATGCTGAGGCCTAGCAACAACAACTCTTCAGTGACACAAGTGGTCCAGGCCAGAGGGCCTAAGAGAAGAGAGCTCTGAACAGTCCTCGCAAACATTTATCTTCTCCCTAGCCACCTTCTGGGTGACCTCTCCCAGGGATTGACCCAGAGATTAATCCTCCTATTCTTTTTTCTGGAAGCTTTTTCCAGAAGCAGGCTGGCGCAATCAACCCCCAAATTTAGGGATAGACCTGACCAGACCTAGAAAATAAAATTCTGTTCCGTTTCGTAGAGCAGAGCCAAGAACTACATGTATCCAGCCTAGAGCAGGGCGCTACCAGTAGTGAACAAAGGAAATGTTTTAATGTTGGATGAAACCATAATTTCCTCAACTGTTGGCTATAGACTCAAACAACTATTTGCTGTATATAGGGCCTATATTCCTCCTTGAACATTTTATATTTTTTGTTACAACTCCATAAATATTGATTTTTTACACATTTAAGAATGCCTAGAGATTACATGAACAGTGGCAGATGCATTTGAATGTGATCCAGAAGCTGTCCTCTGAACATGAACTTCCAAATTGTGCAAATGTGTCCGCTCCAAACTGTCTGAAGCTTTGTTCTAGGCATGTGTAAGGGGTGAGTCAAGTTCCCCCTACAGTTGGACACTGATCAGGATTACCAGGGTTAGTCATTAGCGCAGTAACGATCAGTTCTGTTAAACTGTTGTCTGTGAGTAACCCCCCTCTATAGGGGCATCCATTATAGGTACTGAGGCTAGCACCAGTGTAACGTTTCCCAGCTGACAGAGAACTAAGCATGTATTACTGCATGTAAAATATGCATAATACATTTATAATACATGTGCATTATGTATATGTCCTACTACGGTTTTGCACCGCTAGTTTGGATGTAGTCAGGACATCAAGCATTGATTAAATCTGTCATTGCGTAAACATGTTCTTTTGGTTTATCTAACTAAACCACTCATCTTTTTAGTCACATATACAGCACTGTATGGCAGTTGCAATAGCACTAAAAACGGAACAATATAACTAAAGGTCTATTCAAGCTTGGCAGCTGATGGGCTCAAGTAGCCTATGTGATGATATGGCAGATTAGAAACAGCCATTCTGCTACAGAGCAATCAATGGCACCTTGGAATTGCTTATTCGGCCCTTGATAGCACCCTTTTCAAATGCAAAGCAAAAGTGCATTAGCACACCGATAACATCTTATTTTTTTCAGGATATATTGAGCGTTTCAATGATTTCTGCTGTAAATTTGTGGTTGGTTCGCTTCAACTCTAACCAAGTGTTTGCTGACTGACAACTCGGTAAAGAGGTAATAATAGACTCTAAAGGTCT
>BLSH010262742.1:3191379-3207468 GCA_018402905.1 Glandirana rugosa
GGTCTTCTCGTATATATATCCTCTCTTTTTTCAATAGTTAGTAGTCTCGTTGCCACTGTTTAAGAGGACCCAGTCGACTACCTGGTCGGGAGACACCCCTACTCACCCCTACTCACCTACTTTGACGCAAAAAGGGAAGGAGGTGGCCGAAGGAAAGATGTTGTCCTCCTCGAAGGAAACCGGGGGGACGGAAGTCACAGGAGAGGAGAGGACTGAGGCGGAGGTCAAGTAGACGTACTACAAGGGGGGTCAGTACCGAAGCCCAAGGACCGTCAGACGGGGAGGACGAACAAACACAGACGGCCGGGGCTCTCGCGGTAGGTACGGCTGTGTACGCGACTTTCCAGATCGTCCAGAGTCAGTCGATCTGATCAGGAGAGGAGAGGACACTGAAGGCAGGGGGGCCAAAGGAAGCTCCTCCTGTTGTAGAAAGGAAGCCGGTGGAGGAAGGGAAAAACGCAGTTTCATCCACTCATCCCCACTCATCCCCACAGAGGGCTGGTCCATCAGCTGACCCAGGAGAATTTGTCACCGTTGCTCTGATGATTGATAACTTTTTTCTCTCCTATATATATGCTCTTCTGGTCACCTGACCCAACGGTGAAATATTCCAGAAGCACCATCATGTGACAGGTGAGTAACAAATCATATAAAAGGACATTTAAAAAAAAAAATAAAAACGGCTTTAACCCCATGTCTATCCCAGTCCCATAGGAAGGGTCACTTGAAGTGTTCCCCCTCTTCATTGTCTACATAAATAGCAATATAAATCTAGCTATTCAAATGTCCCTGGAGTGCAGAGAGAGAGAGAGAGAGAAAATATATTTTGTGATGAGATTGTAAAAGGGAGATTTCAGACACTCAGAACGCTGTACAACTGGACAGGACAACAAGGAGAACATTACATTACCAACAAACCAGGAACTCTGTCATCTCCATGCTGTCTTATCATTTTGGCACCATCTCAAAAATATGGTATCATGTAGAGGTGGGGTCATTCTCTGTACACCAAAAAAATACATTTTTATAAAATACAAAACTGAGTATGCAATGTACATTATATTTTTAGAACTACATTTTTTTCATGCAAGGATTACTTTAAAAGAGAAACATTTATTAATATATCACTGTCATGTTAAAAAACATGGATTATGTTAAGGCTCACAAGGGTGACATAGGGATCTAGCAGAAAAAGAACATTGTATTTATTTCTGTCTCTCATATAAAACAAGATGAAAAGTAAGAGTGATTCTACTTGGAATCGGATAGATAATACATAAAGCTTGCAGTGTGACTGTGGATGATGAATGTTGGATAAAAGACATAAAGCAGTCTCTGTGCTGAGGCACCCCTAACAACACAGGAGAAAAAAAAAAGAAACACGATCATTATTCCAGCCAGGTTTTTTTACAATAGTATTTTAGAACAAGTGAGGATGTCAAGGCGCTGCTGTCACTCACTTTCTTGCATACATATGATGCATTAGTAGCTAGAGGAAAATGAAGAAGCCATGGGTGGTAATTTGATGCATCCCCAAACCCCTGTATTAGAGACATGTTAAAGTACTAAACATTAATCTCTGCCTGACTTGTAAAACATTGATAGATAATTCTTGGCATCAGTCCAACCAAATGTTACCATCTGTACCTTCAATCAAAATATTGCTATCCATAAAAAAGGGAAATAGATGGTGGATGTATTCACATTACATGTTTCAATTTGGAAAGAAAAAAAACTAAAATACTTATATGTAAAGTAACACTATCTTATTTTACATTTTGTAATGTAATTCGTGTAAAAATTGAAGTGACAATACACAGCAAGCACAGTATTTGATTAAAAAGAAAAGTGATTAATAGTTATAGATTCTACAGACAAAATAAGGGTGAAAAACAATATTGCCTAGTAATAAGATAATACAACATTTTTTGTACTCACCGCTCTCCACAAAATCCTTTTCTTGAGGTCCATTAAGGGACATTAGAATTATTAGACTGTTGTGTTATACTGCTGCCTACATGAGAAATGGACACTGGCAAAAAAACTAAAAATAAAAACATAAGCTAGCAGGATAACCCCACCCAAAACCATTATGCCTCAGTTTTCTTAGAAAATAGCACCAAGGGTATGGAAATAAACAAAGAAGGGAGAGATTTGTGTCCCCCAAAGACTTCATAAAAATATTATGGTGAGTATAAAAAATTCTATTTTCTTTCAGGTCTATTGAGAGACATAGGAACACAGGAATACTATCAAATGTCCAAAAGCAGTCTATATAAGATGTGGGAAACATAGCAACAAAGACCAACAGAAAACTGGGGACACCTGAGGGACCCAACACCCAAATCTGGCATCAGAGGAGGCATAAATATCAACCCGGAAGAACTAGACAATGAAAACGGAAAAGCAAGTGGTAACCTTTCAAACTGGGAAGATTTGCTTGATACCAGAAGACCAAGAAGTGCTAAAGAATTAGCAGAGTGTGCCCTAATAGGAAATGGGAGAAGCCAGTTCTAAAACCATACTCTTGAATGATCTGTGTATCTAGAAATAATGGAGTGAAAAGCTGTGGCACCTTTTTGGGGGCATCCAGAATGACAAAAAAGGGAACTAGTCTTCTGAAAGTAGCAGTGGTTGAGAGATAGGCCTTCAGAGCCCCAAACACATCTAGACAATGGAGAGAAGTTTCTTTTTGATGAACTAGAGCCAGCTAGAGGGATGTGATAAGCATTTCCTGGTTGAGGTGAAAGGCTGAACTACCTTAGAATACAAGGCAGTCCTGGAACTTAACATCACCCTGTCCCTATTGAAAACCAGATAGGTTGTTGCAAGAGACATAGGGGCCAAGTGCATGTAGGACATACAGTATCTCACAAAAGTGAGTACACCCCTTACATTTTTGTAAATATTTTCTTATATCATTTCATGTGACAACACTGAATAAATTACACTTTGCTACAATGTAAAGTAGTGAGTGTACAGATTGTATAACAGTGTAAATTTGCTATCCCTTCAAAATAACTCAACACATAGCCATTAATGTCCAAACCGCCGGCAACAAAAGTGACTACACCCCTAAGTGAAAATGTCCAAATTGGGTCCAAAGTGTCCATATTTTATGTGGTCACCATTATTTTCCAGCACTGCCTTAACCCTCTTGGGCATGGAGTTCACCAGAGCTTCACAGGTTGCCACTGAAGTCCTCTTCCACTCCTCCATGATAACATCATAGAGCTGGTGGATGTTAGAGATCTTGCGCTCCTCCACTTTCCATTTGAGGATCCCCCACAGATGCTCAATAGGGTTTAGGTCTGGAAGCATGCTTGGCCAGTCCATAACCTTTACCCTCAGCTTCTTTAGAAAGGCAGCGGTCGTCTTGGAGGTGTGTTTGGGGTCATTATCATGTTGGAATACGCCCAGCGGCCCAGCAAAGGGAAGGGATCATGCTCTGCTTCAGTATGTCACAGTGCATGTTGGAATTCATGGTTCCCCCAAAGAACTGTAGTTCCCCGGTACCGGCAGTACTCATGCAGCCCCAGACCAGGGCACTCTCTCCACCATGCTTGACTGTAGGCAAGACACACTTGTCTTTGTACTCCTCACCTGGTTGCAGCTACACATGCTTGACACCATCTGAACCAAATAAGTTTATCTTGTTCTCATCAGACCACAGGACATGGTTCCAGTAATCCATGTCCTTAGTCTGCTTGTCTTCAGCAGACCGAAGAGAGGCTTCCTTCTGGAACGACAGCCATGCGGCTTATGGTCTGAGCACTGACAGGCCGACCCCCTAACTCTTCAATCTCTGCAGCAATGCTGGCAGCACTCATACGTCTATTTCCCAAAGACAACCTCTATTGAAAAGTGTGGCAAAGCATCCTGCCAGCTGGGGAAGATTTTCAAGTGGTTACATCTTGAGCACAGGGCCCTAGAAGCTCCCATGAGAACAGCAGCTAAATCTGAGTTCTGCACTCCAACTACCCTCTACTTATTACTGTGGTAAAGCGGATTTTCAGAGGGAAAACAGGGAATAGCGCCTTGCCCAAATATTGCATTAAAGCCATATAGTAAAATTCACTGCTCCCTCTTAATGCCCTTTACATTTGGCCACCAGTTCAGACTCTAGGCTCACAGAGGTGACAACTACAAGAAAGGTAAGAGTAGAGAGAGAAAAATCTCTAATGGGTTCAAACAATAGTCTCTGAAATGCAGAAGGAACCAGATTCAGACCCCACCGAGTCACAAGGAACTACATGAGAGATTCCCTGTACAAAGGTCTAAATCAGGGAGGGAAAGGCCATCAGTTTCTGAATCAAGATAAATAAGGCAAAAACATGGTCTTTGAAAGTGTTGAGAGCCAAACACTTGTTCACACACAGCTGCAGGAAGAAGTGGATTCATCCCACTGAGAAAGGCCTAGGGTTGAAGTTCGAAGCGCACACCAAGTGACGCATACTTCCATGTCTGGTGATCATATTGGAAGTAGTCTGCATAGCTTTTAACTTGGAAGGAAAAATAGATTCAGAAATTTCTGTCTCAAAAAAACCTAGGCTTCAACAGCCATGTAGATAAATCCAGCGACCCAGAAGTAGGATGGCAAATCGGTCTTTGGGACAGAAGATGCTGAACATTTGTCAAAGCCCACGTCTATCAGGAATCTTAGCAGATTAGGCATACCGCATTAACTTTGCCCAGTTCATAGCAATAGGGAGCCCCAGAATGCTCTCCATTTTAATCCTGTGAAGCAGGTGATAAAGACGTTTAGGGTAGGAGATGCATAGATCAGGGGGTACTGATCCCATGGAAACAAAAGAGCATCCACTGTTTCTGCTTGGGGATCCCCATCCCTTGAGACAAGCCTGGTCCAATTTGTTGTTGATATCTCCACCTGCAGCACAGGTCCTGGAACACCTCTAAGTGTGTAGGGATTAGTGTGCAGTCTATGAAGTCCACCAGCTAATAATCTACACATAGGATGTACACGCCACAAAAGGGGGGAGCATGATGTTCTGCTTAGAACAGGACCCAAACTATCTTTCTTGCCACAGCAACATTACTGGTTCCTCCCTGATGGCTGATCTGCACAACTGCCATGGCTTTGTCAGGCAGAATCTAGCTCAGATGACTTTGTAGCAGTATGCATCAACACTGCGGAGCCGGTACCTTGCTGCATTGCTGTGTGCCACAAAACCTGAGAGCCCCTCACCAGCTGTCCTTTCTCAGAAGTGAAGCAAGGAAAGAAGACATTGTGTGTGCATGCTTACCCAGGCACTTTAGAAAAAGTGCATTAACAACTCCAAGATGTAAAAGAAAGACTGTCGGTCAGTGCAAAAAAATGGTGGCCCAGGCACAACAGTGCTGATCCACCAGAGACAAGGCAAACACTGTATCCAAGTTCCCTCCGCATGTAAAGCTCAGGTTACCCATAGACACATTCAGTGCCCAAATAATGTACAGCCATTTGGTACTGGAGGAACCAGAGACACCAATATACAAATGATTGTTATATACCTTCAAATTTGATAATCTGAAAACCACGTTCAGCTCATACATTCCTGAACGTAAATGAAAAAAACTTCAGAATATACCTCTGTTAGGAGGGTGGCTACTCTGGCTTTACATGGCCTTGGCTCTATGTAGGATATAGGTCCCTTCTTGACATGTTTCTGATCTGGACTACGTTTTTATGTGCTGATGTATCCACTTTTTCCTGCTAGTGAATTCTAAATATTCCACCGCTGCTTGGAATTTAATATTTGGTTCATGATGTATTGTAGAGAGCTTTTACACATTGAGTTTCGTGTACACTGTCAGCCTCTCTGGATGCTGGAATTAGACTATTGATGAATTACATCAGGATTTTATTAATCTTATAGCGGTGCAATTTTTATCTCACCAAATATATTTAAAGTGGTTGTAAAGGTAGAAGCTTTAGCATTTTATGCATTAAGATAAAAAGTCTTCTTGCAACAGCCCCGCTAACACTTACCTGAGGTCCCGCTAGCTCCAGCGATGTTGTAGGAATGTCCAGGCTGTCCGGGACTCCCCTCTTCATTGGCTGAGACAGGCGTTGTTGGCTCCCGCTGCTGTCAAAGTCAGCCGATAAAAATAGAAAGGGGGCTGGGTCGGGCGGCAGCTCTGTCTCTGAATAGACACAGGGAGCTGTGACTCGGCTCGGGTGCCCCCATAGCAAACTGCTTGCTGTAGGGGCACCCAACAGGAGGGATGGGCCAGGAGAGCTGAAGAGGGACCCCATAAGAGGAAGATCTCTGTGCAAACCCACTGCAAAGAGGAGGTTAGTATAACATGATTGTTATTTTTAATAAATAAAAAAAAACTAGACTTTACAATCACTTTAAAGTGGTAGTAAAGTTTGTTTTTAAAAAAAAGTTGCTGACAGACAGGATATTTATGACAGAAGAGATCCTATTGGTCGCTTCGGTCATGAATGCTTCCTCCAGCATGTCAGCTGTCATGTACATGCGCAGCTCAGCGAACATTTAAGGCCCCAATATGTGCGACTGCAATGTGACTCCAGTGCGCATGCACGGGAATGGCCCGGCCATTCAAGCGGGCAAAGAACTAATGTTAGCAGAGTTTACTACCGCTTTTAGAACGCAAACCACTGCAACCCCTAATTAAATATTTGAACCAGCTGGTAGAAGACACTTTTACAAAAAAGATTTATATAATCAGACTGTAGAGGTACCAAACAAAACAACATTTTTTTTTTCCTATAAACAATAGTTTTTAATATTATCCACAAATATTAATAAAAAACAACATTGCCATGTAAAAGGCTCTATTTAATTAGACTGTGCTTTGAATTTTGACACCATCCCTAATGTTATGACTTTCACCATTAGGCCCCTTTCACACATGCAGACCATTCATCAGTTCATCAGTTCCGTCACATCAAAACGGATGAAGTATTCATCCATTTTTCATCCATGCTCATCACTTCTTCATCAGTTTTTCATCCGTTTTTCATCAGTTTTTTCATCCGTGGTCATCTGCTATTCATCAGTTTTATTTTACATCCACTACCAATGCAAACACGGATGAAAAACTGACCATTCCTCAGTTTACCTCAGTTTTTAGTCCGGTCCATTTTTTTGACGGATGAAAAATAGGGCTTTCATCCATTCAAAAAAACGGATCTTGATGTAAGCTGATGAAAACGGATGCAAATGGATGATCATACGTTTTTCCATAGGGATGCATTGATGTCCGTTTTTCATCCGTTAACGGATGGATGAAAAATGGACAAACGGTCCATATGTGTGAAAGGGGCCTTATCCTATAAAAGTATTTGTCAATATCTAATTATTACATATGTGATCAGAGACCTAAATACATAATGGTGGAATGGCATCCCATTTTCAACACATTTCACAGTTTAATAGTTTAAGTCTGCTTCTTCAGGAAAGTGCAATGCATCTATGATGGAGCAGTGTTGTCAAGCTAGGTGATTCTCTTGATCTACCTCTACCTCTCCTCCTTTCGTTTACATAGAGAGGAGTTCCTTTGTAGTTCACAGAAAATAGCGGTAGAAGCTGATAACATTGGGATATCAGTTAAATCCATAGAAATTAGGAGGGCACTGTAATTCTAGGAAGCTTAATGAGTGTTTTTTCTACTTGCAGAACACGTGCTTGGCCTAAAAAAGAAAAATGATTGCAGGCACCACATTGAAGGACTGGTGAGCTGTAATGTATAACATTTTTGTTCTAGGATTTAGAAACCCTTCACTGTTAGAAGTTAAAGGATTGCATGACTGAAGCATTCAGTCATGTGCACAAACATCCTCAGGAGGGGAAAGCTACATAAGCTTGCCTGATGGTCAGACCTATCAAAGAGGAAAGGATCATAGGTGGGGCCATTTGACCCTTTTTAGGACCCACTGGCAGGATGAACAAGTTATCCATCAATATGAATTCCTTGGCTCTTCGCAGATACGCGGAAATGACCTGGAATGCATTCACAATTGACCAAGTTTACTGTCTGGACACTGAAGACAATGAAGGCAGCACCACTTCCAAATTTAGATGAAAAGGGGAAGCGACCTTGGGAAGAAAAGGTGGAACTGGATAGAAAGCCACTCTGTCCTGACACAGTTCACAATATGGAGACCGGACTGAGGAAGTCCAGATTTTCAAGACCCGCCTGCCTGTTGTTAATGTCCTCAGAAAAACTACCTTCATGGTCAAGAAAAACAACAAGATGTTTTTACCTGGCCAAAAGGGGCCTCTCATTAAAGCTCAAAGCATTAGATGCAGATCCCATTTAGTAAAAAAGGTCTAATCTGAGGCCTCGCCTTTAGGACTGTTCGCATAAAATGTGCCACCAACAGATCTTCAAGACATCATTACAAGAGGGAGGCTCGGGATTGAACTGATTTATTGCTGCCACCTCAAAAAACTTTTTCCACACTCAACACTATGGTGAGTTCAAGGATATCTTCTGGGATCTGAGCAATGTCCTCTAAACTTTTTTCAGACTGTCAAATTGAGAAATGCGCCACATTGGGTTGATGCATGCCGCCCTGGAGGAGAAGGCTTCTGGATAGCGGTAGCGCCATTGGCGGAGCTATCAACATCTATTTCAACAGCAGGAACCACAGAAGGTTGGGCCATCACTGCCTCCTGACCAATCTTGAGAAGCACTTTCAGGAGTAGAGATATTGGCGGAAATACGTACACCAGTCAGAAATGCCAGCACTGGACCAGTGCATCCTGTCTTCTGTCCTCTACCAATAAATCAAATCAAACAGTTGCTGGAGATACTTCCGATTCAACATCCATTTGTTCCAATTCAGAAATCGTCTGCTTTAATCACCCACTCTGGTATGCTCTACTCATAGAAGGTAAGAGGCCGACAAAGACGACAGATTGCACTACACCTACCAAAAGATTTGTGCCGCATTCTGAAGATGATGCAAGCACCTTGTTCCCCCCTGATTTGACACATATGCTACCGACATCTTGTTGTCCATATGAACCCTTACATGAGGGGCCTGAAACATCACCACAAAGGTCAATAACGCCTCTTGTGCTGCCATCAACTACAGATGAATGGAGGAACGAGAAAATGTTCCCCCTACACCTTTTTTGAGTGACCTGGTCCTGACAGTGCTCTCCCCAATCTCTTAGGCTTGAATCGGAAGTGTGGTCACTCCTGTGACTAAAAACTGCAGGACTTGATTCAAGTTGACTGGTTTTGTCCACCACATCAATGGTTGCTTAACAACATGCAGAAGTATTGTCTGCTGTATGAAAAGAAAAATATTTTTGCGTTTAGAGTCTAATAGGGTACAGCATGCTAAGTGTTGGAATACAAAACTCTGTAAATTGAAATAGATAGGTGCGCTTCCATTTATAATTCATATACAATACCATAAAACGCTTGTATAAACAATAGCATATAAAATCAATAAATGCTGTGAACATGCAAATTATTGGTGCAAAAAAATGTTTTTTTATATGTGCAAAGCCCATATGATATTCTTCCAGCAAGTGCAAAGCATAAACAGCAGTGTTTCTTCATGTAAATTCTTAAGGGAAACGCACCTATTTAAAAGTATTATCTGCTGGCACGGAGAACTCCTGTCCCACTGCTAGAGGAATGCAAATTGGAGGTACCATCAAGCCCAGGCCACTGTGGGGACTGCTACATTCATCAACCTTAAAGTGGTTGAAAAGGCTGAAGGTTTTTTTTACCTTTATGCACAAAGGTAAACAACCTTCTGTGTGCTGCTCCCTCCCACAACACTCACCTGAGCCCCCCTCTCGATCCAGCGATGTGCACAAGAGTGTCGGCTATCCTGGGACTCCCTCTTCTCATTGACACTGTCACAGCCCGTGAGCCAATCAGGAGAGAGCGGGGCTGAGCCGCAGCTCTTTGTGTCTTATGAACACATAGAGAAGGGCTGGAGCGAGCATGTACCAGTGCCCTCATAGCAAGCGGATACTGGTAAAGGGGTATAAGCCAGGACCGCCAGCAGGAGACCTAAGAGGAGTAGGATCAAGGCTGCTCTGTGCAAAACCACTGAACAGAGCAGATAAGTATAACATGTTTTTTTTTATTCTTTTTTAAATCGAACCTTTAATGCCACTTTACATACCAGATAAAAATGCTTTGCCGATACTGAATGACTCGTCTTCAGAGCTTGAACCCCCAAGATCAAGAGAGATATTTTCTTTTGTAGAAGGAATGCCTTCCCTTCCACTGTCTAGAAAATCACACCCAGATAATCTAATCTCTGTGATGAGGCTACCTGCCTTTTACTGAAGTTGATCAACCAACGAAAGCTCTGTAGGTCCATGATAGCTCAATGATTCAAAAAGGCCTGTTTGGATTCTGCCAGAAGCAGGACATCGTCAAGATAATGGAATATCCTTAAGTTCTACAAGCATAGGTGAGCGATTACCGTCAGAAGGAGCTTTGAGAATGTCCAGGGGCTGAACTGGGGCCAATGGGGAGACACAAAGTGGTACTGAGCTTCTTGGATCACATCTGACAAGTCTATGGATAGCATCCAGTCCAATGGCGGACCACTGAAATAATGGTTTGAAGCGATTCCATTCAAAACCTTGCCAGCTTGATGAGAGTTCAAATATCTTTGATCCGGCATTGGCCTAAACTTCCCTGTAGCCATTTTTTTACTAAAAAGATGGGTGAGTAGACCTCTTCACCCCTCTGGCCTTCCAGAACTGGTACAATGGCCGCTGCATCCAAAAGATCTTGAACGTAGGCCTCTAACAAGAGCCTTTTCCCTTTCTCGGAAAGCAAGAAAGTTCTTACAAAATGGTTCCTTGGAGGATGGTGCTCCCACTTCAGCTAGTATCCGCTTCTCACCACACATAACCCAAAGGTCCTGAATTTGCTCTGCCCAGACTCAAAAGAAAAGAGACAATCTCGCTCCCACATGCGAAGTCTGGGTGGGCAAAACTTCAGAAACACATTTCCACAGCTTTTGCACTCAGTATAGACTTGGGCTTCTGAACCTTGCTTGTAGGCTGGGAAGCCCGCTAGGGCTACCACAGATGCTCCCTTCCAGGTTGGTAAGCTCTCACGTTTCAGAACTGCTCCCTTGATCTATCTGTAGAACAAAAGGGCTACTGTCTATTCTTTCTTTCTTGTTGAATAAGCCCCAATTTTCCACCTGTTAGCTGATGGATAAGCTCTTCCAAAGTTTTGCCAAAAAATACCTTTCCCACAAAGGAACTGAGCACAGCCTCTGTTTAGATGCACTGTTCGTAGTCCAATGCTTCAGCCACAGAGTCCTTTTGGCTACCACAGAATGTGCCATCACTCATTTTTGAATGGAAGGCCATCCACACTCCATCTCCTTTAATTGCAACACCCAAGCTCTCATAGGTCTGGCTACCAATGTTAAGGCTACTGCCAGCTTACAGGCTGCCCCTGCCATGAGGGAGACTCTTAAGTTCTGCTTCCAACCTTCTGTTAATCACATCTTGGAATCCCACTGAATCATCAAGAGTCAGCACCACATGTCGTGCTAACCTTGGAAGCGATGCATTGACCTTCAGAGCATTATCGAATATGCCTGAGTCCAGAGACTGGAATGGGTAAAGTTTCATATTCATGTTCTGGAGGTGTGTCTTCTTGTCTGGTCTAGCCCATTCTTATTTCATTAATTTTCTAATGTCATACATAACTGGAATGTTGGGGATCACCTTCTTCAAACTAGGGAACTACTTCCCTGGTTTCTGCAAAGGTTGAGATGGCTCCTCCTCCCAGGCGATCACCTGCTTCACCCCGTGACAAAAGAAGGTACCAGCAAAAACTCAAAAGTATAGGACTCATTCTGATCCTCTTCTTCCAAAGATGACCCCTCCACTTCCCTGTGGGCATGCTTTGGAACTCCCCGTACCATGACCCCTTTTTCGCAGAGATGAAGACCAGTGATCGGAAGATTCTGGCGATGAACACCTGGACTTGGACTTGTGTTTTCCTCCTTTCCAATCCTTTCCCCTACAGGCAATTAGAAAAAAATCCTTAGCACTCTTTTAGGTAAGAACAGATGTCATCTCACCGTCATCCAGCCCCCTTTCTTACCCGGAGTCATCCGATCTTCATGCCTCACCTCCGGGTCATGGAGAGCTCATGGTAACTTCCTAAGCAATTAAACAGCATGGCCACAAGGAACAACCCGACCCTCCTCCCCTTCCACCTAGGCAGCGCTGCTCCACTTGCTTGTGGCTGGCTACACCTCAGGCACTGCCCTCTAGGATGCCATATGCAATAGTTCCTATTTAAAAAGAAAAATACCTCCCAAGGAGCAGAACTCCTTCTGTAAGACAGCCGGAGTGCTTCGGCGTCTAGTTGCCATAGAAATGGTACTTCTCCTGTCCAGGAAGTGATGTCACTGTCACAGGAAGTACCACCACATCACCATCTAGTGCAGGGCAGAGCAGGGAACTGATTCAACTGGCCCACAGAAACCTGTCAGGTGCCCAAGAAGAAGCGAGCACACACCAGAGAGGGGGAAGGTCATGCTACCGCTGACCATGGAGTAGCATCATGTAGGCTGAAAAAGCAAAAGACTGATATGGTAGAGCCATATTAGGCTTTTGCTTTTTCAGTAACTACACCCTTCACATTAGAGGAGAGTTGAGGAGAGCAGAGGAGTAGAGGAGTAGAGGAGAGTTGAGGACGACGTATATAACACAGTGGGAGAGTACTGTTATACCTAAATTGCTGCCTTCACACCGTATACCTGGCTTGGTGCTCCTGAAGATAGGAGAGGAGTGGAGATTGCAAGTAAGGATATACTAACCAGAAGCAGTGCTAGACCCGCTGGGGTCTTTGCTCAAGGTAAGAGGCTGGGGCATACTCTTGGTGGATTGTGGAATATAGTGTGACCACAATATCTAAGAATTGATGGTTTCCTCTGCACCAGATTGCTTCACCTCTACTATCAATATTGAAATTATTGTTTTCACATGCACTCATTTGAACTTTAATGTTTGATGGTCAATTTGCAGGAATTTTTGCACATGCACTTTTTTTGCACTTTAAATAGTTTGGACTGTCAGATGAACTTCTCAATTTATTTTAATTTTTTCACTGAATGGATATAATCTTGTATCACCACTTTTGATTTAATTTGGAGAACTAGTGCCCCACCATTGGTATCATTGGGAGGAATAGCACCTCGTCGTTGGTTCATTGGGAGGAATAGTGCCCCATCGTTGGTATAATTGGAAGGAATAGTGCCCCATCGTTGGTATCATTGGGAGGAATAGTGCCCCATCGTTGGTATCATTGGGAGGAATAGCGCCACATCGTTGGAATCATTGGGAGAAATAGCACCCCGTTGTTGGTATCACTTGGAGGACCGCAAAGGGTCACATCAGGGCCACAGTTTGGAGACCATTGTCTTGGAGCTTCAAACACAAAAGTGCACAAAGCACTTTATTTAGCCTGCTATGCGGGTAGAGGTACAGTACTTTACCACTGGTAGTGATATTTTAACATTTGTGAGATAAAATTACAATTTATTAGAAAATAAGCCTTTCAATTTGAATGTTTATTTCAGCTGGCGAGATTTACACATTTTAGTGACCTTTATTTTTATGAACTAAACATTTTTAGGAGAAATTTTCATGAGATAAAATAAGTAGTAGTGCTAAAATAAGATACCCATTATAATAAACTGAGCCTGATGCTATTTTTACTTGCCAGAATAAATAAGTCCATGCTTATAACTAAGGGTAAAATGTTCCCATTGTAAGTCATCTTTGTCACTGTAATAAACAGGAGTATTTTCCATAATTTTTTTTTTAACCGCTTCCATACAGGACACTTACACCCCATTCCTTCCCAGACCAATTTACAGCTTTCAGCGCTCTCACACTTTAAATGACAATTACTCAGTCATGCTACACTGTACACAAACAAAATTTTTATCATTTTTTTCTCACAAATAGAGCTTTCTTTTGGTGGTATTTTATTTTTTTCAATATAAGCGAAAAAGTAGCAAACATTTTGAAAAAAAAAAAACACTTTTTTTAGTTTGTATTGAAAAATGTTGCAAAAAAGTCATTTTTCTTCATACATTTGGGCCATAATTTATACTGCTACATATCTTTGGTAAAAATAACCCAAATTAGTGGATATTATTTATTCTCTGTGAAAGTTATAGCGTCTACAAGCTATGGTGCAAATCATTGAAAATTGATCACACCTGATGTACTGACCACCTATCTCATTTCTTGAGACCCTAACAAGCCAGACAAGTACAAATACCCCCCCAAATGACCCCTTTTTGGAAAGTAGACATTCCAAGGTATTTAGTAAGGGGCATGGTGATTTTTTTGAAGTGGTATTTTTTTTCCCACAATTCTTTGCAAAATGTGAAGTTATTTCTCACACACAGCATATGCATACTTGCAATGACACCCCAAAATACATACTACTACTCCTCCTGAGTATGGTGATACCCCATGTGTGAGATTTTTACACAGCCTGGCCACATACAAAGGCCTAACATTGAAGTAGCACTTTCAGGCGTTCTACGAGCATAAATTACACATCTCATTTTTCAGCCACCTATTACATTTTTGAAGGCCCTGGAGCACCAGGACAATGGAATTTCCCACAAAATGACCCCATTTTGGAAAGCAAACACCCCAACGTATAATATATGAGGCATAATGAGTCTTTTGAACATGTCATTTTTTTCCAGAAGTTTTTAGAAAATGTGGGAAAAAAATTAAACCGCATTGTTTTTACACAAAGCTGTTCATTTATAAGATATTTTCAACACATAGCATGTACATAGCAAAAATGACACCCCAAAACACATTCTGATACTCCTCCTGAGTATGACGATACCACGTGTGAGAATTTTACACAGCCTGGCCACATACACAGGCCCAATATATTGAAGTAGCACCTTTAAGCGTTCTACGAGCATAAATTACACATCTCATTTCTCAAACACCTATTACATTTTTGAAGGCCCTGGAGCAACAGGACAATGGAATTTCCCACAAAATGACCCCATTTTGGAAAGCAAACACCCCAACGTATATTCTATGAGGCATTGTGAGTCTTTTGTATGGTTAAGTCTTTGAAAAACACGGAAAGAAGATAAAAACTCTTTTATTTTTACACAAAGTGGTCAATTTATAAGATATTTCTAACACATAGCATGTACATAGCAAAAATTACACCCCAAAATACATTCTGCTGTTTGTCCCGAGTATGGCAATACCACATGTGTGAGACTTTTACACAGCCTGGCCACATAGAGAGGTCCAACATGCAGGAAGCACCATCATGAGTTCTATGAGCATACATTACACATAAAATGTCCTAATGACCTATTACACTTTTGAAGGTCCTGGAGCACCAGGACAGTAGAATTACCCACAAAATGACCCCATTTTGAAAAGCAAACACCCCAACGTATATTCCATGAGGCATTATGAGTCTTTTGTACGGTTCATTTTTTTCCACAAGTCTTCGGAAAACGTGGAAAGAAAATGAAAACATATTTTTTTTACACAAAGTTGTCAATTTATATGATATTTCTAACACATAGCATGTACATAGCAAAAATTACCCCCCAAAATCTATTCTGCTACTCGTCCCGAGTATGGCGATACCACATGTGTGAGACTTTTACACAGCCCGGCCACATAGAGAGGTCCAACATTGAAGTAGTACCTTCAGGCGTTCTAGGAGCATAAATGACACATCTAATTTCATTCCTACCGATCACACTTTTGAAGGTCCTGGAGCACAAGGACAGTGGAATTACCCACAAAATTACCCCATTTTGGAAAGCAAAACCCCCAATGTATATTTTATGAGGCATGGGCTGCAGGTACGTACTCGGGTACTCTTATGGGCTGCAGATAGGTACTCAGGTACTCTGATGGATTAGTAAAAGGTACTCGGGTACTCTGATGGGCTGGTAAAAGGTACTCGGGTACTCTGATGGACTGGTAAAAAGTTCTCGGGTACTCTGATGGGCTGGTGACAGGTACTCAGATGGTCTGGTGCCAGGTACTTGGCTACTCAGATGGGCTAGTGACAGGTACTCAGATGGACTGG
>BLSH010262742.1:3218181-3230364 GCA_018402905.1 Glandirana rugosa
CGAATGAACATAGATCGACAGTTACGTGTCACTTATTGATGACATAACGGATCATCAACGTACCACCAACTTTAACCAGGATATTTTTTGACTTTTTGACGAACGCGGCATTCTGTTCTTGGTTTTTTATACTTTTATTTTTATCTTTATATATTTGTGGTTAGAATACTCATATATATATATTGTCCTTTAACCCTTTGTTTAGATTTGCATATAATTCCCACACGAAGACGCGAGGGTGTCAGAGAGATACACGCATACCATCGACCACACACAGTCGACGAGTGTGTTTCTACACTTAGGTGTTGTAGTCTATGATTTGGCGCGCTCACAGTGCGCGTTATCGCAGCCGCCGTCGTATGACGGCGATTTGCGATAACGAACCACCTTGTCGCCGTCAACCTGCGGTTGGCGGTCGGCAAGTGGTTAACTGTGTTTAGTATCTGATGTTGTGGATTCACATCTTTGTGTGAGCAGCTGACACACACCAGCTACCATACGCACATAGAGAGACTGTGGGAGCGCAGAAGCACACCCTTAATATACGTTTAGATTTGTTTCCCAATTTCCTGTTATATATATATACTCATAAGATTGGTGTTTATATATTTCTATTTTTATTTTCATATTTTTTGGTTCTTGTCTTACGGCGCAAGCAGTTTTTCAGTTTTTTATAGGACCAATTTCAACCACCATGCAACTACTAGGCAATACAGTAGTTATTCACTGTGCATTGACAGCTAGATACAAGTAAGCTACGAGCAAGTCTACATAACAATGGAAGAGGTTCCAGCACTTATCGCCACATCTAGTATAAAAGGGTGCTTAAGTCCCAAGGGCCCTTGGGCAGCTTCACGGTTTGCCTGACTGGTATGTCCACCCCTGATCTGAGTAATTTGCTGCAAATAGGAGAAAATAAATGCTGAAGATAAATAATCCTCTTGGCAAACAGCTAAATATATGGTTCAATAACTTTGTCAATGGATTCCCAGTCATGTACAGATTTTTGAGTTACACATTTTATACACTCTACACACTTTCTACACTGCACAGCAAGACAAGTGACTCAATACTTCCTGATTCAGCAAACTTGCCACCTCTCTGTTACCTTTCTACCATATATACAAACAAAGAGGGGGGAGTTGGGGACTTGGAATGAAGCATAGGGAGGGAACCAGATGCTGGTAAAAAGTATATCGTTTATTGATATAATGTATAGTCCACATGTAAAAAGTCATATCAGATATACTGAATGTACATTGTAAACATTATAACAACACATATTACATAGGAGAAAACATGTAAGCTGATGTTGTTCCACATTACAGAAATGCAAAATACATCACATAAAATTCTTTAATTCTTAACCACTTCCCGACCGCCGTATGCAAAATGACGGCCGGGAAGTGGGTTAGTTATCCTGACTGGACGTCATATGACGTCCTTAGGATAACAAGCCGCCGCGCGCCCAGGGGGGCACGCATCACGGCGATCGGTGGTGTGGGAGGTCAGTCTGACCCCCCGCAATACCTATCTCGGTAAAGTGCTTCCATCCGAAGCACTTTACCATGTGATCAGCCGTGACCAATCACGGCTGATCACAGTGTAACACAGGAAAGCCGTTTATCGGCTTTCCTGTACTCAGGTCTGCAGACCTGAGGAGTGGAGAGCCGCTCGTCTGCTCTCCTGACAGGGAGGGTTTGAGCTGATGATTTATCAGCACAGCCCTCCCTCGGATCGCCACCCTAGACCACCAGGGAGCCTGCCCAGGAACCACCAGGGATGTGCCCACCCAGGACCACCAGGGAGCCGACCAGGGACCACCAGGAAGCCGATCTGGACCACCAGGGAGACCCCCATAGACCACCAGGTAAGAGACATAGTGCCCAATGTGGATGGCACTCAGTGCCACCTTCAGATGCCACCCTAGACCACCAGGGAATGAGCCCCTATCAGTATATATGCCCACTAGTGCCCCTATCAGTGCTTACCAGTGCCCCTATCAATGCATACCAGTGCCATCTACCAGTGCCCACCATTGCCACCTACCAGTGCCCACCTATCAGTGCCACCTATCAGTGCCCAGTGCCGCCTATGATTGCCAATCAGTGCTGTCTATGAGTGCCCATCAGTGCCGCTTAGCAGTGTCCGTCAGTGCTGCATATCAGTGGCTGTCAGTGCTGTATATCAGTGCCACCTATCAGTACCCGTCAGTGCTGCTTATCAGTGCCGCCTAACAGTGCTCATCATTGCTGCATATAAGTGCCTCATCATCAGTGCCGCCTCATCAGTGCCAATCAGTACTGCCACATCAGTGCCCGTCAGTGATGGAGAAAATTTACTTATTTACAAAGTTTTGTGACAAAAATAGAGAATTTTTTTTTTTCAAAATTTTCGGTCTTTTTTTATTTGTAGCGCAAAAAATAAAAAACGCAGGGGTGATCAAATACCACCAAAAGAAAGCTCTATTTGTGGGAACAAAATGATAAAAAACCTGTTTGGGTACAACGTCGCACGACCGCGCAATTGTCATTCAAAGCGCAACAGCACTGAAAATTGGTCTGGTAGTAAAGTGTTCTAAGTGCATAGTATTGAAGTGGTTAAAAACCATGTGTGCATGCATCTGTGTAAGCTCTACATGTTTCGGGGATAAAACCACCTCGTCAGGAGCGGATGCATGCAGGATAAAATATCTATAAAACAAAAGGGTTTTAAATGTGTGTAAGACTTATAGCATATGGTAACTCATCCCCTATAAGGGGAATGTGTATAGGCACATCCAGAGGAATGGGGAGAAACACATGGAAAGGGGGTAAAACCTCCCTACTTACATGTAAAATTCAATATCTCCAAGCGTGGGCTGCTAGGACGTGTGGAAGCCGCATCCAAACTGCTCAAGCCGGGAGCTGAGGGGTCGGAAGACCCAGGGCCAAACAAGCCCCCAAATCCCCAGAGGGACAGGCTGCCCACACTGGCTGGGTGAAGAGTGTATATGCCCAGGGCTCCAAGAGATCTGTGAAACAATATGGAGATATGGGGTATGAAAATGTCTGTGTATGGAGTGTCACAAAGACATAGCCCATAGGTGCTAGTGTGTTGAGGCAAAGAGTGAATGGGAAAGAGGCAATCACCAGGGACAAGTGTGCAGCATAAAGTCATAGCATAAAAAGGGTATTTATGGTCATGAGAAAAGAGCTTCAGCATGAAATGATACGAGCCAATGAGGCTACCATGAGAAAAATGTGTATGTGAAACAACAAAGTGAGTGTCATCATAGAGAGAGACACTAGACCATGATTACCTGCATAATCCTCAGTGCAGAGATAGCCTGAAGGGGTGTGGTGCACAGATTCCCAAACAACAGCTGACAGCCAGTGGAGAAAGCCAGATCCAAATGGGTATGAGGGCCAGCCTAATATAGGCCCCCCCCAAGGTCCGCCCCCAGCATCATGCTGGTGGGCTCAAGAAAAAGGAGGATCCCTGTCATGAAGACCGGAGCCCCCCAAATAGAGCCAGTCATCCAATGGAGAAATCGCCAGACATGCGGCTCCTGGGGGATTCCGCATATCCGGCGTGGTGCATAACGCAGATGCGCAGCAGACCAAGCCCGCCCCAAACCCCACGTGTCAATGGCAACTAGGGGGAAGGGGGGCGCCCGGAGCGCATTGCAGCTCCCGGACTGGAACAGGGGGGTGACGGCCCAAACATAAAGTCCGCACCGGATGGAGAGAGAAGAGTGGATGAACAAAATGGGTCTCCTAAAAAATAGGATAATGCTGAAGTGATCTATATCACATGTGGTAAAAACAACCAAACAATAATAATAGTCACGAGGTAAAACACCCGAAATATCAGTAATCTGATCAGCAAAAGGCTCTCCCATACGCTTCCATCCCCAGCAAGTAGCCATATGTCTGCTCACTGGACAATAAATCATCACCATTGACCAACTGCCAGGAATGCGATCCAGGAAAAAGTTTACATGAAGCACAAATTAGTAGAGGAAGTAGTGGATTAATACTTTGCAGTGTGGCAGAGGTATGTACTGTTAGGAGCAGCTGAACAAAATTACAAATGCTTTAAAATGTACAACTGTAAAAAATAGGCTGTCCTCTAGTACAAAGATAAGTAATTGACGGTTATTTTCAAATCTTATCGGACTTAGGTAAAGAAAAATGTTACTTGTTTTTTTAAGTATAGAAGCACAAGAGAAACCCCTAACCTCTCTTCCCCTCCCGACAAAAGGGAGTTGTACCGAATCGGCAACAAGGTGGATAAGCAGGAGCTATAGCCAAGTAGGAAAAATGTGTTTTTAATTATCTTAACCACCTATCCCTGAGGAAGATGTTGGACGAAACATGGCAACGCATTGGGTCTTTTTTCTGCCATTTCCAGGCAGATTAGTGGTCTTTTTATTGTGTTGTCATTTGCATGTGTGCATGCCTTTTTGTGTCTTTACATGTTTATTTCTATTTAACATTGTCTATGTTCTCACTTTTGAACCATCACTATGTCTGGATGGTTGACTTTTTAAATTATATCAATATTTTATATTTTTTATATATGTGATCTTTTTCTTGGTGAGTTGGTCTTCCCATATAAAGTCCCAGAGGGGGTTTCCCTTGTGCTTCTACATTTAATGTCAGGGATGGGGACAGAGCCACTCTAATTTTTTTGCAAACACAATTGATTGCCAGAAAATATATATTTCACTTGTTTTTTTTTTAAATAAGGCTCCTTACCCTGGTGTTTTGGCTGAGCCTCAGCTGTGTATTAAGTTGCCCAGAGGTTTACTCGGAAAATTAAAGGTAGTAGGCCTACTAAAATGGAATTTGCAGATCTTCCTGCTCTTCATGCTTTAGCAGCACATTCATGGCAACTACTATAGTAAAGAGGTAGAGTCAACATTATAAATTACATTAAGGAGGACATTCGCCAAAGCATACAAAACTTTAGTTATTATGCTTCACCCACATTTGCCAAAATAGCAACCACAGCTTGTTAACACATGACCACAACAACTTGCTAGTCTCTATAAAAGTGGAACGGGACAGAGATATGATGATTTAAGAAGATGAATTTGTAATTCATTTTTCTAAGTTGTTAAACAGGATGTTACCTATAGGCACTTATTCAACCAACCTATAGTATAAATGGGCCATTGTGCAGCTGACAAATGATATGTCTGCCCATGACATTAGTTCTTGACCATCCAGTATGAGTTTATAGAAATACTGTATATAATCCACAATTTGGTCTAAGAAACTCCAGCATGCAAAAAAGCAGCCTACACTATATCCAGATACAAAATATACAAATAACGAGATACACAGTGTGGCGATATAAAGCAAATGTGCAATGATCCATCTACGTGCAATTAAAAACACACATTCAGTGCAAAGTAGACTAAATAAAGACAGTTTGATATTGTTACAAACACACAATGTGTTAAAATCCTATGTGCCAAGTGTATATAAAGTGATATTATACAAATAAAGTGCAAACGTGAAAAGTCCATTCAGATCAAATTTCCATGCAGAGATTTTACATTGCAGTGCCGATAAGGATATGGAATCAGTCCCTGCTGGTGCCAGTGAAATCTTGTTGACAGTGTGCTGCACAGCCCACACTGTGTACACAAGGCTTACCAGAAAGTCATGACCCTCATACTCAGTGGTCATAAAGGATGTAATGCAGTGCCGGCCGATGCTCAATATTTTGGGGGGTGACAAACTAACAACCCCGCGGGTGACGGACGGGAAGACGGAAATCCCCCCCCACGGGAGATGGACGGGAATGTGCAGATCGATCCCCCGCGTTGGATGGATGGGAATTGAGTGTCCTAGGACTCCATGGCCAATCAGGTCTCAGGACCCGCTACCTGATTGGCCGGGAGGAGAATCAGGAAGAGCCCATCCTTATTTGAAGCCAATTAGAGCCTCATGCGCTAATCATGTACTTTAAAAAACACATTGAAATACATGCGCCCAGCGCCTTGCATGTAGATTAGGGGGGCGGCGCCTGTCAGGGATATGCTGGCCGTAACACGGCAAATGTGCAAGGGCAGAGGCCAGTATGCATGCGTGGGCACAATCTCAGTAATACCCTTTCTGACAGGCGCAATCGCAAATGCACGTGCGCGCACCTGCACAAGTGTGCGCGCCACCCATTAGCATTGGCACCCAAATGTTGTATATAAGGATGGCAGATGTACTAGGCCCTTTGATGTCTGATCTGCAGTCTTCCCCTGTATCCTGTGACAATCCTTGATATTTTTAACCCACCTTTCTCGACCATCCTGATTACAATATCTCCAAACCTGACCTCGGCTTGTCTGACTCTGATTCTGCTTGATCCTTTGCTGCCAAACCTCTGCCTGAACTTTGACCATTCTTTGCCTGATGTATCTGACGTCCTGTGTATAACTCGGCTTGCCTGACTGCAGCAATCTTCTCATCCCCACCAGCCTTCGCTTATCTACATCTGCAACATCCGGCACCTACATCATCTCTGCATCTGCAGTACACCTGCATCCACAACATCCCTGCATCCATAGCCAACCAGCACCTGCTGCTACTGCTGTCGTCTGCTACTCCACCCTACCTGCTACGGAGAACATTGCAGGCACTCCTACCCCACCATGCTCTCGCGGCCTCTGTAGCAACCTCAGTGGTCCTTGAACCCGAGCTGTCCGAGAGGCCTTCCTCTGCTCGTCAGGCTCTACCTGAAGATATGTGACAGCGCCCCTGCGAATTGCATGAACGGGCTGCCACTGATGTAATGACTAAAATCTCTCCCAGGATAAGACACAAGTTAAAAATACTTCAGCTTCCTCACATCCGTAGGACACAGAATGCAATAGGCTTAAATGTGCAAAAACTTTCTTGCCTCCACACATCAGAAAGATTGATGTTACATGTAACAATATGAAACAAGAGAAGCACTCCCCATAGTTTAAATTCATATATAAAAGTTTTATTGTATAAAATGATTTCACATATATGCTTAAAAACATTCACAGCACTGTAATACAATAGATGTCAGCAATATGCCAAAATCCAAGATGGCCATCGGCCAGTGGCGTGCATGCTGGCATACGGCCTGGTTCTTTCCAACACATTTTGTCATATGTGACGTCACCGGGGGCTCAGCTGACTTGTGCCTTATCCTCGGAAAGGTTTTAACCATTACAGTGTTTATGACCACTCCGAGTATGAGGGTCATAACATTATGGTAAGCCTTGTGTACAAAAGCATGGGGTGTGCAGCACATGGTCTGTTAGCAGGATTTCACTGGCATCAGCAGGGAGACTGATTGCAAGATCTTCATTACCGTTGCTTTGTAAAATTTCTGAATGGACTTCACTTTCCACTATATTTGTATAGTATTACTTTATATACGCTTTCGCACATAGTATTCTTGTACAATGTGTATAACAAATACCACACTGTGTCTATTTGTCTTTGCACTGTGTGGTTTTCTGTAAAGCATTCAGATTGTATTCTCTTTCCTTATTACTAAATGCAAGTAAAAATGTTTTTAGAGATTGTCTATGTACATGAATAAAGAGGGCCCAACCCATTGTAGAATATTCACTGGTTATTAACTACATTATCTTATTACTGGGATCACCAAGCCAGTCTATTTCAAGGATGAAAGGTTCATTGTTTTCTTTTTTTTTTTGCGTATAAAGCTTTATATTGTGTCTTCTGTTGCTTAGCACCCCTTCCACCAGTTCTTCGGTCCTGGCAGTAAAATGGGCTTGACTAGAAGAGGGTAATATGTGAGTAAATGACTCTGCTAGGCATGGCAAAAGAATCCCACTTGTATCTGATTATACTGAGCAGCCACAAGGGTTTACATCTGTAAATCCCATGTAATCTAGCAGGAATCGTTAAACATCTAATATTAGTAAGTATAAGTCCAAATAAGTCTGACTTCATGTAAAATTTATACAGAATATGGTATACTATTTTACCAATACATTTACCATGACATACTTTAAAATAAAACAGCTGCACATACTTTTTTCAAGAAATATAATCATTGTAAGCAAATCCTTTGCTCCTTAATTCAGTTAAATGACTGTACTGGTTCACTATTTCCATTTTACTGTATATTATATAGTGCCTGGAGCGGGAGCTCAGCGAGAGCAACGTTTTGGCCTTTGGCCATTCCAATTGCTGCCCATTAGCAAGGGACCTGCGTAACCTCCACCTCACAAATTCTGAAATGCTTGCAGGAATATAAATAGTATATGCAATCCAACAGATGATTTCACTTGCAAAGTATACCATTTATAAGGTATACATTTTCATTCTACACTGACCAAGGGAAAAAGAACAATATTTGTAATTATTCTATTCTTCTTAATTTAATTGTATAACTTTACATTGGCTTTACAGTGTAAATTTAACGAGAAATTAACATGAAAATGTAACATTTGTAGCTTTCTCTTATAAATGCAGTGGAAACATGAATCCCAGCTAAAATGAAAATATGAGCTAGACAAGAGCACAAGATTGCATATTGTAAGCACTTCCTTAACATTTACAGTAACATAACCCAGAAGCTAGTTTGCAGGGTGGGCAGATTGGAATTGTAAAACCGCCAGTGTCAGTCAGCAGCTCCCTGCTCTGCCCCCCCTGAGCTCACTGAAGTGCTGGGCTATGGAGGGGGCGGGAGCGGAAAACTCAGGCTCTCAGTGGCCGGCTCTGTGACGTCAGCCGACAGAGGGCTTCAGCCTGCTGTCTGCTGAAAATGGGCCACACGATTGCAGAACAAACTTTGACTGTATTGACATGCATAAGCAACTTTTTTCTAGGATACGCCTTTTGGAAGAGGAACAAATAAAGGCATAATACCACATCCTAACAGATGCCATGAACACTATGGGGTTGATTTACTAAAACTGGAGAGTGAAAAATCTGGTGCAACTCTTCATAGAAACCAATCAGCTTCCATTTTTTATTGTCAAACTTAATTGAAGAAGCTGTAGTTAGATGTTCATTGGCTACCATGCACAGCTGCGCCAGATTTTGCACTCTCCAGTTTTAGTAAAACAATCCCTATGAATTTATTAGAACACACAACATCATTGTGGCTGTCTTACCCTTTATTTAATGTATAGGTTTCACTGCAACACCTGGACTGCACTGCCATGATTTTGTTCTTATCAGAAGGTAGGGTGTTTAAGCTGTGTGAGCTTCACAGAGCCACCAGCATTAGAACTAAACTATCCTGGAGACCATAATTGCTGGGCTGATATTGGTTGTATTTTTGAAAAATAAAAAAAACATAACCTGCTTTCTGGTTTTATAATCCAATGTTCATGTGCAGATAATTTTCTTTTATAATACAAGCACCATCCATCAATTGTGCCCAGAAGGTTGGGGGGTTTTAAAGGGCGGGGCGGACTATGTGGTGGGGAGGGGGGAGAAAAAGGATAGGAGGGAAGAGTTGGGGGTGGGGGAGGGGGGGAGGACCACCTGGGATAGGTTTTATATTAAACTTATACATGTCAAGCCATTATGAGAAAACATGTACATATCAAGCCATTATGAAAAAACAAACAAAACCTATATATGTCAAAGGAGCAGAGATATGATTAACCATATGATTCTTGGCATTCTAGAGATAGGATATGATACTGGGAGTGAATGCGGATAATATCTAGGACTGGCATTAGCATCTATGCTTGTTGAAATTATTATGGTGCTGGATAGTATACCTTTGTGGACTTGGATGACCACCGGATGGTGATGTTGAGCTGTGGATGTGTTGTAAGGTTCTGGTGAATGAGGAGGCCGTGGTCTAGGGGTGCAGTGGCCCTGAACTGGAGTCCCAGGACTATAGAATGTATTTATATATATATATATATGTTTTATATGAAGACATTACTTTCGATTTCTTCATTGAGCCCTCCTGGCGATAAAAGGTCTAAATGATATATCCAAAACATCTCTTGTTGGCACAACTTTTTGTAGCGTTCAGCAGGAGGCAAAGTGTTTGGTATAGATTCGATGATCCACACTTTTAGCCCAGCTGACGATTGATTGTGATGTTTCAGGAAGTGTCTGGGCACACTATGGATATCTTTGCCCCCTTCTACGTATCTCCGATGCTCTCCGAATCTTTGTCTCAAGGGTCTGATGGTACGTCCCACATAGTGTAGGTCACAAGGGCACGAGAGGCAATATACTACAAAGTCCGTGGAGCAGTTGAAGAATTGGGAGATAGGGTAAGTATTGCCTTTAACTGTAAAGTGTTTTTGCCCATGAGTCACATGTTTACAAGTCAGGCACAGCGATTTTTTGCATTGGAACATACCAACCAACGGGGTAAGGCAGAGCTGGTTTGGACCTTTTTTGGGGAGTGTTTATAGTTTGCTTGGAGCAATCTTACTTTTGATGTTTCTGGCTTTCCGGTAGGTGAAGCTGGGACGGGGAGGAAGGATTGTTTTTAGGTGTGGATCTTCAAGTAGTATGGACCAGTGTTTCTTCAGGACTTCTTCCATTTTTTTGTATTGGTTGTGGAACTGACTGGTGAATCGAATGGAATTTGCATCCTGTTTGAGATCAGTGTGAGTGATGGTAGAAGGGTGGGCGGCACATTGGAGGTGGGCTTGTTGGATCAAATCGGGCGGGAACCCCTTTTGAATAAACTTTTCAGTCAGTGACTGGCTCAGATGGTGATAGTCACTGTCCTGTGTGCAGTTCCTTCTTAGCCTGCAGAATTGGCTCTTGGGTATGTTTTTTATCCACCTCGGATGATGGCAGCTCTTGAAGTGTAAATATGAGTTGCCCGCTGTGGGTTTCGTATAGTTTTTTGCCATAATCTTGGTTTCATGGTGGAAAAGGGTCAGATCTAGGAATGCTATCTCATCTGGGTCATTGGATGAGGTGAAAGATAGCCCAGACTTCTTGTTGTTACAATAATCCGCAAACCCCTGGACTGATGTTTCCAGACCATCCCAGATGATTATGATATCGTCTATGTACCTGCCATAGAAAATCATATGGGCGGTAAACGGATTGTTATGCCATATATGGGTGAGTTCCCAATGACCCATTGTTAGATTGGCGTAACTCGTGGCAAAATTGGCCCCCATCGCGGTGCCTATCAGCTGGAGGAAGAACTGACCATTAAATTCAAAATAATTATGAGTTAGGCAGAATTTCACTGCCTCCTCTATGAACTTGGCTTGCTCAGGATTGATGTTGTCATCACTCGATAGAAAATGTGATATAGCTTTAATGCCGATGTCATGTGGAATGGATGTATACAATGAGTTTACAACCAATGTTACCCATCTGTACGTTGGTTCCCACTTGTAGTTCTGGATTTTATCCAGGAGGTCTGTTCCATCTCTGATGTAGGCCGGTAGGTACTGGGCCAAGGGTTGTAGGAATGCATCTACATACTGGGAGAAGGGGTTGGTGATGCTACCCATTGCTGCTACAATGGGTCTACCAGGACGACATTTGCTGTTCTTGTGTACTTTAAGTATATGATAAAAGTAAGGTATATGGTAGAAAGCACTGTTGTAGCATCACCAACCCCTTCTCCCAGTATGTAGATGCATTCTTACAAACCTTGGCCCAGAACCTACCGGCCTACATGACACATGACATCGACATTAAAGCTATATCATATTTTCTATTGAGTGATGACAACATCAATCCTGAGCAAGCCAAGTTCATAGTGGAGGCAGTGGAATTCTGCCTAACTCATAATTATTTTGAATTTAATGGGCAGTTCTTCCTCCAGCTGATGGGCACCGCGATGGGGGCCAATTTTGCCCCGAGTTACGCCAATCTAACAATGGGTCATTGGGAACTCACCCATATATGGCATAACAATCCGTTTACCGCCCATATGATATTCTATGGCAGGTACATAGACAATATCATAATCATCTGGGATGGTCCGGAAACATTAGTCCAGGGGTTTGCGGATTATTGTAACAACAACAAGTCTGGCCTATCTTTCACCTCATCCAATGACCCAGATGAGATAGCATTCCTAGATCTGACCCTTTTCCACCATGAAACCAAGATTATGGCAAAAAATTATACGAAACCCACAGCGGGCAACTCATATTTACACTTCAAGAGCTGCCATCATCCGAGGTGGATAAAAAACATACCCAAGAGCCAATTCTGCAGGCTAAGAAGGAACTGC
>BLSH010262742.1:3238441-3275930 GCA_018402905.1 Glandirana rugosa
AAAGTACATTGTTGTGACTTCTTAACCGTGAAACGATGTTACATTTCATCACGCACATGTCGAACATATTGGTACATTTAAAAGACAGGGGAGTTTTATTAAGTTGTGTGTCGGTAATTACAGATTTGGCGACCGTTGTTTTCATTCATGTGGGGATTCACTTTTACAAGTTTAACCCTTTTTAATCGGTAAAAGGGAAACACCACAGTACTCTGAACAATCACAATGTTCCAGAGTCCACACTTACTCCTCGTCCACACAATTTAAACCACAATAGTGAGAGTGAGAGAGTATGACCAGTGACCTTTACAAGCTGTACACGCACTACTTTACATTGTAGCAAAGTGCCAATTCTTCAGTGTTGTTACATGAAAACTACTCACTCACTTGTGAGATACTGTATATATTGTGACAGTGGGACCCTGTGCTACCTGGAAGATTGGTGGGTTACACCAGATTTTTGGAGAGACAGGCACGCTGATTGCACAGCTGTATGCTGGGCTATTTAGTGGTGACCTGGCTATGGGTCAGAGCCCCACCCAACAGACAGGAAGTCTGTGTAGGGGAGCCATGTGGACTCCCATTCCTCTGCAGGAGTCAGAGGGTGCATGGGGGCAGCCAGAGCATGCATATCTGCAGGAGGCAGATGTAGTCTGTGAGGCTAATACATGTCAGCACCGAGTTGCTGAGCATCGGGTTTGTGGGAGACAGACCAAGGCCTGAAGCCGAAGGCCTAAGCAGGAGAGCACTTACCAGTCAGGAGGGCTGACTACTGTCCATTAGTCAGGAGGACTGACTATCGTTTACAAGCCGGGAGAGCTGACTATCGTTTGTTTCACCAAACAGCATGAAGCTGACAGTAAGTCAACAGGCTGAAGTGTCTGTTTATACAATGACGGTGGAACCCCCTACGAGGGAAGATCACTTTTTTTTAACTTTTTCTTTCCTTTTAATAAAAATGGGCGGCCATGCCCTTAAAAACCAGTCTTGAGTCACACGTTTCCTGAAAATTGCATGCACCATTTGAGTTCAATGACCCCGCACGTTTACAATATATGCACCCCCAATAGCAATTTGTTGTTAACCATTCAGGACCCAGTACCTGCAGGTGTGTCATTGGTACATATTAGAAAATAACCCACTAACCACTTCTTGGCGTGAACTGTAGTTTTACTGCTACAGTGCAGGCCGGCTGCGCAGAATCACATGTATATAAACACGTTACACACAGTTAGGCACACATTTAACTCTTTGATTGCCCCAGATGTTAACCCCTTCCCAACCAGTGTCAGTGTATAATATTAGCAATAATCACAGTATTTGTGTCCTTGGAGATGCCAGTGGCAGCTAGCTAGTTCCCACAAAATGTCAGTTAGTGTCAGATTGTCTGCCTTACTATCACAGTTCCACTATAAGTCACGGATCACTGCCATTAATAGTATAAAAAATAAATAAAAACTCCAGTATACATCTCCATTTATAGATGCTATAACTTTCAAGCAAACAAATCAATACACTTACTGGGTTTTTTTTTTTTTTTTTTTTTAGAAAAGACATGTAGCAGAAAACATTTTTGCCAACATTTATGAAGAAATTAAATTTTTGCTCTTTTTTTGTTTATAGCACAAAAAGTAAATAAACGCAGTGGTGATTAACCACTTCCCACCCGGCCTATAGACAAATGACTGCCGGGCGGTGGTTCAGTTATCCTGACTGGATGTCCATTGCCCTCTTTCAGGATAACTCGTGATTGCGATTGGTGGTGCGGTGCATCAGTCTGACCTACCACATTACCGGTCTCAGTAAAGAGCTTCCATTGGAAGCTCCTTACCACGTGATCAGCTGTAACCAATCAAGGCTGATCACAGTGTAAACAGGAAGAGCCATTTATCGGCTTTTCCTCTACGTTCATCAGCAAAGTCCCCCTAGGATTGCCACCCAGGAATACCAGGGAGCCCACCCTGACCACCAGGGAGCGCACCCTAGACCGCCAGATAAGGGGCAACATGGATGGCACTCAGTGACAATTTCAGATGCCACCCAGGACCACCAGGGAATGAAACCTTACAGTGCCATCTGTCATTGCCACACACCCGTGCCACCTATCAGTGCTGCATATCAGTGCCACCTATAAGTGCCCATAAGTGCTGCTTATCAGTGCCGCCTATCAGTGCCCATCAGTGCTGCAGAAAAGTGCCTCATCATCACTGCCTGTCAGTGCCACCTCATCCGTGCCAATCAGTACTGCCTCATCAGTGCCCGTCAGTGTAGCCTCATCAGTGCCCATTAGTGATGGAGAAAATGTACTTATTCACAAAGTTTTGGGACAGAAACAGAGAAAACCTTTTTTTTTTTTTTTTCAAAATTTTCAGTCTTACTTTTAGCACAAAAAATAAAAACCACAGAGGTGATCATATACCACCAAAAGAAAGCTCTATTTGTGGGAACAAAACAATAAAAAGGTTGTTTGGGTACAGCGTCGCATGACCAAGCAATTGTCATTCAAATTGTGACGGCACTGAAAGCTGAAAATTGGTCTGGGCGGGAAGGGGGGGGGGGGGTAAATGTCGGGCATTGAAGTGGTTAAATATCACCTAAATGTTCTGGAGCTGAAGTGGTTAAAGTGGTGGCCAGCACATGGAGCAAAGGGGCTGTACATTAATCAGTATATGTAAAGCTGCAGGTGACTCTTAGAGACAGAAGACATACTACAGTAAATTGTCAGAACTCTGGACATGCAACAGATGCGGCTGGAGACTGGGAATGCCGAAAGGAAGCATCAAAGATTGGGGGTGTGATGGCAGACTTAGCCACTACACCCCCTTCACAAATCAATGCTCCCACTCTAACTACTGACACTTGGTGTCAGGGGGGGGCACAGTACCAATGTATTGCCGATTAGGAACTGTGGTACTAAAGTGTTTGTGTTGACAGTCTCTAAGTAACGGCTTTAATTATAAGTATGCTATATGTAGAAAGTGAATTTAAAAAAAAAAAGGCATGAAGGAAGGTTGTTTTCGCTAAGCAACCAGTCCTATCATATTAAATAGCAATTTGATTGTGGTCTGCACATAAATTTAATAAGCAAAGTGGCACCAGAGCATATTAATAACTTTCTTTATTTGAATCAGACTGAAACCTCTTGAAAAGCAGGAGACAATATTGTTTGACTAATAAACCACACAACTTAAAAAATCCATGTTGCATTGTTTATTTAGTAATGCGATTGTGGTTTTCCAGCACTAGCAATATAACCTCAAGCACATTTTAACAATAAAAGCCAGAAGTAAGGGTTAAGCTAGCTTTTCCACAGATACCCCATGAATTCAGAGGCCTGTATGTGTCTATATACAGGTTGCATCATATTAGTTACAAAACCTTGTGTAATTGAAAAAATCCCCTTATTACCTCAGGTAAGTTTCCATTGCAGTAATGCATTTTACCGTTCTATTCAATCTACAATTTTTTTTTTCTTTCCAGAAACTAATATGAAGACCATATGTTATTTATTTATGAAAATAAAGACTGACTCACACATATGATTTTTAAAACGAATTCTACTAAATGAAGGAAAATTCATGAGGGAATAATTCAAGAAAGAAACTTCAGCAGCCAAATGGATATTTCCAGCCTAGCATCACGGTATCCACCACAACATATATGGTTCTGTGCTCATTTTCGGTTCATTTTCCCAGCTAACAGGCAAGTGCTCCACCTTCCCAATTATCTAGGGTTATATGAGGAATTGAGTGTTACAAAGCCCTACACAGCACATATCCATGTGGCATAAATTCACTCAGTGTATCCATTCACGTAAGTATGAAATCAGTTTACATATGGATATGTACAGTGTGCTGTATGGTTTTAATATAACATTTTCATGGTTTTTAGATTTTCTTTAGAGGACAAATCTAAAACAGAACAAAACAAAACAAAAAAATATATAAAAAGGCATAGTAACTTTATGAGAAATATTTTTTTTTTACTTTGATATGCAAAAGCCAGTTATAGTCACACCAAGTCATAGGTATACTCAAGCTGTGCTGGGTCTGATGCAATAAGAACCAGAGCCCCAAAGTACTTTCTATTAAAGTGGTTGTCAACCCGTGACAACCACTTTAACCTACAGGTAAGCCTATAATAAGGCTTACCTGTAGGTGCCCTGCAAATCTTCTAAACCTGCACGGTTTAGGAGATATACAGTGTACTGTCATTGCCAATGTCATTCGACACATGCGCAGTGAAGAAACGGACTGCTATGTCATTTCTTCACTTTGTTCGTGCCGTGACTGGCGACTCCCACGTGCATGCATGGGAGTGAGGTCACACGACTCCGGACAGTCACAGAGCCGGAGTCGCGGCCCCGGAAGGAAGAGGGGCTGAAGATGGACTTTGCCTGCACAGGGGACATCGCAGGCTTTGTTTGTGGTTTTTAACATTTTTTGCAAATAAATATCTGAAAAGTGTGGCGTACTCTGATACCCCTAACTAGAATCTAGTGGAACCAATTGCCTTCAAAAGTCACCTAATTAGTAAATAGAGTCCACCTGTGTGTAATTTAATCTCATTATAAATACAGCTGTTCTTTGAAGCCCCCAGAGGTTTGTTAGAGAACCTTAGTGAACAAACAGCATCATGAAGGCCAAGGAAAACACCAGATAGGTCAGGGATACAACTGTGGAGAAGTTTATAGGGTTAGGTTATAAAAAAAAATATCCCAAGCTTTGAACATCTCACAGAGTACTGTCCAATCCATCATCCAAAAATGGAAAATGTATGGCACAACTGCAAACCTACGAAGACATGGCTGTCCACCTAAACTGACAGGCCGAGCAAGGAGAGCATCAATCAGAGAAGTAGCCAAGAGGCCCATAGTAACTTTGGAGGAGCTGCAGAGATCCACAGCTCAGGCGGGAGAATCTGTCCGCAGGATCACTATTAGTCGTGCACTCCACAAATCTGGCCTCTATGGAAGAGTAGCAAGAAGAAAGCCATCATTGCAGGAAAGCCATAAGAAGCCCCGTTTGCAGTTTGCGAGAAACCATGTGGGGCACACAGCAAACACATGGAAGGTGGCGCAATGGTCAGATGAGAACATTGAACTTTTTGGCCTAAAAGCAAAATGCTATGTGTGGTGGAAAGCTAACACTGCACATCACCCTAAACACGCCATCCCCACTGTGAAACATGGTGGTGGCAGCATCATGTTGTGTAAATTATTCTCTTCAGTAGGGACAAGGAAGCTGGTCAGAGTTGATAGGAAGTTGAATGGGGCCAAATACAGGGCGATCTTAAAAGAAAACCTGTTAGAGTGTGCAAAAGACTTGAGACTGGGATGGAGATTCACTTTCCAGCAGAACAACCACCCTAAACATACAGCCAGCAATGGAATGGTTTAGATCAAAGCATATTCATGTGTTAGAATGGCCCAGTCAAAGTCCAGACCTAAATCCAATTGAGAATATGTGGCAAGACTTGAAAATTGCTGTTCACAGATGCTCTCCATCCAATCTAGATATGTGCGCTTCTTTTCGTTCTGAATTAAAATTCAGACAAGTTTTCATTTTGTGGAAATTCGGATGTATCCGAATTACAATAGTACCGAATTTAAACAAATCCGAAATAACGTAAAAATAATTTGGACGAAATTTGAATTCAAATCATTTTCGAACACTTTTTGAGTTCGCATAGTTTTCAAATTCGAAAAGTCCTTGAATTTGAATAGTTTTCCAAATTCCAAAGAGAACAAAATAGAATAGAAAACAAAGGAATAGAACAGAAAAAAAAACAATAGACTAGAAAACAATATAACAAAAAACAAAAGAATAGAATACAACAGAGAAAAACAGCTCTGTTCCACTCCACCACATTATATTCTTTAATTTTCTGTTAAATACCCTTCTATTATATTCTATCTTTTTCCATTCTATTCCTCCACTTTCCACTACACCCCATTCTCCTTGGAAATTGGAAAACTTCAAATTCGAAAACTATTCGTAATTGATTTGAAAACTTATTGCATCAATTCGAAAACAAATTAAATGAATGAAACAAATCTAACTAAAATAATTTATGTAAATAAGGGCTCTTTCACACACACACGGTCCGTTTGGGTCCGCCTGCCAGTTTTTCAGGCGGACCCAGACGGACGCTCCATTGTGCTCTATGGAGCGGCGGATGTCAGCGGTGACATGTCCGCTGACACCTGATCCGTTCCGATCCGCCAGAAACAGACGGATGGAAGCCCTATTTTCCATCCGCCTGGCGGATCGGATCAGATCAGATGAGCACGGACAGATGGTCCATGCTCATCCGATTCTCCATAGAGGAGAATGGAGCTCTGACAGCTCAGTCTCTGCACGGTGCAGAGACTGTCCCTGTCATCCGTCGGCTCAGCGGGGATCAACGGATGGATCCCCGCAGAGCAGCGGAGCCCGTCAAAACGAGCTCCACATGTGTGAAAGGACCCTTACAAATCGAAACAAAATGAAACAAAACTCATTTTTTCACTCTGCACATGTCTAATCCAATCTGACAGAGCTTGAGCTATTTTGCAAAGAAGAACGGGCAGACATTTCACTCTCTAGATGTGCAAAGCTAGTAGAGACATCCCCAAAAATACTTGCAGTTGTAATTGCAGGGAAAGGAGGTTCTACAAAGTATTGAGTCAGGAGGGCGGTATACAAATGCACACCACACTTTTCAGATATTTGTAAAAAAATTGTGAAAAACATTTATCATTTTCCTTCCTATTCACAATTGTGTGCCACTTTGTGTTGGTCTATCACATAAAATCCCAATAAAATACATTTACCTTTTTGCTTGTAACATGATAAAATGTGGAAAATTTCAAGGGGTGTGAATACTTTTTCAAGACACTGTAGCAAAGCCAGCTGACACTGAGGACATATGTCACAACTATGTCTCAAGTCTTAAGCCTCGTACACACGGGACGACGATCGCATTCAACACGTCATACTCACGACCGTTGTATGCGAAATCGATCGTTTGTGTGCGCGCTTTCAACAGTCGAACATACGAAGGTCATACATGGGAGTTGTATGAGCAGACTACAAAACTTGGTCGTACCAACAAGCTCGCATACGACCGTTGTATCGTGTGTAGAGCAGTTGGGTAAAACAAGTTGTATTGTGCTAAACACACATGCGCCAAGTCCACTTCAACTAACACAAAATTAGATGAAGGAGCCCAAAGGGTGACGCTACGATACCAGCACTTCCTCTTTATACACTCGTTCGCGTCATCACGTTCGGCCGGCCGCAAGTTGTATGTACGACCGTCGGTTGCACGTCAGTATGCTATTTACATTATGCAACATACGATTTGCGACGATCGTACGTACGATCGTCGTCCCGTGTGTGCGGGGCATAAGGATACTTTCACACTGGGGTGGGCGGGTGGTAGATCCCCACTAGTTTCAGCGGGGATTTACCGTTGTTATAGCAGCGCTACGGCACCGCTATGCAGGGGGCGAGCGCTGCGCTTTTAACCCCCCACAAGGAGTTAAAATGGGGTTAAAAGTGCCAGCTCACCGTGCTACTGGGGCGGTATGCAGCCACTTCGGAAGCGCTTCCCATTTTTTTCAACAGGCAGGGGCAGTGGAGGAGCGGTGTATCACTGCTCACCACACCGCCCCAAAGATGCTACTTTTTGTAACGTCCCGCAATCGCACCGCCCCAGTGTGAAAGCACTCAGGGCTCACATTGGGGTGGATTGGGGGGATTTTTGAGGAGCTTTAGCTAAATAGCGCCTGTAAAGCTCCTCAGTGTGAAAGTAGCCTAAAGGTAGACATGGGCTCCAAAACATTTGTTGGATAATCATTTTTACACAAACCATTTTTTACTCGTTTTCAAACCCATTGTGTAGTGTATGATTCAGTGATGATCACAGCTGACAAACTCTGAACACAAAAATGAGATTAGAAATTATAAACTCAAGCTGCACGTTTTGGCTGATTCTCTGTTGTTTTCCATGGAGATGCACATAAATTTCCATGCTGTAGCCACAGTCTGTGGAATGGCTGTACATGATCTAATTACCAGCTGGGTTGGTTGAAGGGAGACTCATTTGAAGGTTGCAATGCTTGGCATTAAATAATCAAAAACATTATCTGGCCAGCACAAAAGGAATAATCCATTTTTGTGTACATTTACCACTGACAGTACACACATGACAATAAAGATGCTGTAGGACTGACTGTTTCATTCTGATGTATACAATGTATGTATACAAAAGTCATATGTTATGCTACAATTCAAGTGCCAAAAGATATTCTCCCAGCCCTAGAACACTTAGATATGCCTGATAACGTCTTACCAGTGTATACAAATGTCTGTCAATACCCAAGACAAAACTGCCGATGATAATAATAATTTGTCATAATAAAAGTGCTACTGTGTTCCTGCCTTCGTCCTCAGTCAAGGATGTCTGCTGATACTTTATGGTAAATACTGAGATTTCAATTGTCACCTAATCCTGCCAATTGTCTGATATGGGAACCATTAGAAGAATACAAAACCTAAGCATTCACAGATACACACTCAATTTTACAGCTAGTCATTTTTCTAAAATACTATTATTGCAGATTAGCGCGGTACCCTTGTTTCTAGATCTCTGAAAGTTAGCAGTTTATACCTGAGCAAGCTATAGGAGAACTCACACCATCAGTTGACATTACTTAGTTTCTATGTTCTTTTTCTGTAATTTCATGCTAATGTTGTAAATAAAACGATTCTCTGCTAAATTTTTAATCCAAAGGTGAGTAAAACAAGAGATCAGCTTACCAAAAACACTTTAGCTAGAAAATGCTAATAGCTTATTGTCTACATAGCATCGGGTCAAGAGTTTTATGCAAAGGTCTTCCTATAAAAGGCAATCATTAAAATAAAGATTGCTTGAGATATTTAGTAATCACTGATGGTGAAACTAATTTCCTCCAACGTGCAAATAAATAACTCCCTGTTGACCTGGAAAGGCTAGCCAGGAGCACCAGCAAACTTTTGATCAGCTCAGTCATCAAGAAAAGTAAGCACAAATATGTACACTGTACCCTATAAGCTTGGTCTATTAAATCCCTCAGTGACTTCTAAGCTAATTGACCAAGTGAAGCCCAAAACCTTGGTGCCATTATTACAGTATGGTAATATAGAAAGGCTGCTATCATTTATAAAAGGGTATAAAACATCAAACAGTGCTGCTTACATTTATTGAAGCATTTATCTTTTCCCAAATTGTGACAATGCAAATAAAACAAACCTAATAAGTTTTTTAAAGCAGCAGTATTCAGATGATGAATCAACTCCACAAAGTTATACAACTATTATACCATGCTCAGGAGCATGGTATAATAACTGTATATAATCACAAACTGGGTAAATGCTGGTGACTGAGTCACCCATTGAAATCTAATATCTAATAACAGAGACTGTAATAAGAGTTCCAGTTACATCTCTTGTAGACATTATGAAAAGGTCTCAATCTTAAAATCGTTCACTCACTGTGCACTGTGGAGAATACAGTAAGATGTGTGACATACTCTTGATTGACTTTATATGAGGGAAGATGATGTAGAGAGATCTAACCACTGCAGCCCCAAAAGATGTAGAGGCCAGTGGATGACTTAACCTATCAGTGTTCACCAAAATTAAACCAGCTTTCAGCAAGCTTATCTTTTGTGAGTGCGTAAGCCCCCAATATCTATAGTTTTTGAGCAACGGTATGGACAGGTTATTTGACCTTCACAGAGAAATAAACGTAAAGTAGAGCTCCACCAGAAAGGGAAGCTCCATTTGTTTGCCTCCTCCCCCACTCACTTCCACATTTGGCACCTTTCGGGGGGAAGGGGGAGGGTGAGGGGGTAACTGGTTTTGACAGGTACCCGCCCCCGCTTCCTGCTCAGTTTGCCACAGGTCCCAAAAGACTGCAGCCCATTTGCAAACCCACTGGGAAGCTGCAAGGCTTCACTGCCGGTTTCCCATAGTCAAGATGACGGTGCCAGCGCCGGATAGCAGATTGAATTATTGGCTTGGGTAAGGACACTGCTGGATGTCTGGACAGGTAAGTGCCCTAATATTAAAAATCAGCAGCTACAGTATTTGTAGCTCCTGACTTTTCTAACTTTTTTGGGGGGAGCCTGGAGCTCCTCTTTAACCACTTGCCGACTGCCGATCGGCATCTGACGGCGGCAAAGTGGCTCGTTCCCGCAAATCGCCGTCATACGACGGCGGCTGTGGGAACGAGTTTAGTGAGCGCGCGCGCCGCGGGAGGCGCGCCCGCGCGCTCACTGTGTCCAGGGGGGGCCAGGGAGCGGGTGCGGCGGCTTCGATTGCCGCCGGCCACCCGCGATGGCCCCCCCCGGAGCGAATGAGCGGAGGTCCGTGTATGTAAACACGGACCTCCGCTCTGTGTGAGGGGGAAGGGCTGTGATCACAGCCTTCCTTTACGTGAAGGCTGTGATAACTTCCCTTCCCCAGATAGGCAGTCCCCCATACAGTTAGAACACGCCCAGGGAACATAGTTAACCCTTAGCGTGCCCCCTGCAGGTTAACCCCTTCACTGCCAATGGCATTTACACAGTAATCAGTGCATTTTTATAGCACTGATCGCTGCATAAATGCCAATGGTCCCAAAAAAGTGTCAAAATGGTCCGACATGTCCGCTGAAATATCGCAGTACCGCAAAAAATAGCAGATCGCCGCCATTTTTAGTAAAAAATAAAAAAAAAATTAAAAACCCCAAAAATGAATTCTCATCATCCGTAAACGCGACCACTTTTGCGCAAACCAATCAATAAACGCCGATTGCGATTTTTTTTATCGCAAATATGAGGAAGAATATAAATCGGCCAAAAACGGTGAAAAAAAAGGTTTTTTTATATTTTTTTTTTGGATTTGTATTTTAGGAAAAAGTAAGAAATTTGGGTTTTTTTGCAAAATTGTCGCTCTTCTTTTGTTTATAGCGGCGATCAGAAATGACGCAGCGGTGATCAAATACCACCAAAAGAAAGCTCTATTTGTGGGAAAAAAAGGACGCAAATTTCGTTTGGGTACAACGTCGCACGACCGCGCAATTGTCAGTTAAAGCGACGCAGCGCCGAATCGCAAAAAGGGCTCCGGTCCTAAAGCTGGAAATCCTTCCGGGGCTGAAGTGGTTAAAACATTTTGACAACATGATGCACTATACAGTTCACAGTATACAAGTTTTAATTAGACATTTTTAAATCTAAGAATTTTATTTCTAATAAATCACATTCTAATTAACAAGCAACATTGATTAGTTATGTGTGATGGCATTTGGTGCCTCGAGCCTATAATTTGTGCAACTTCATTCACAGACATTCCTCTATGCTTACATACAGTATATGGCTTCAGTCATGGTGAGTGGATACTGCTTGCTTAGTGGCTCTTCTAAAAGGTAAGAAAAGCCTAAAAATGCATAAACATGATCACCTTACATCTCATGCTTTTACAGATACTTACCAATACTTAATTCCTTTGTATACATCCCTGAAAATATGTATGCATATTTGGGAAATAATAGTCACAAGGTATTATTGAGCAATGAAAACCAGGCAAAGCTATCTTAGACTGCTGAACATGCAACTATTGCAGCATTACAATAGGCTTTTAATTATCCAAAATGAAATCACGTCCATCTCCTTACAGGTTTTACTATACTCTTCTGCAAAGACAAAAATGCAAACTGTCTTTTCTCCTTTGGGACCAATTACCCATCTGCTCCTCCTGTAGCCAGAACTCAGGTGAGAGTAATCAGCTAAGACTGACATACAGCACTATATCGACTAAGGACATTTCGCTTTCTTATAAACTTCCATTTCTGAAGTCTGGCAGAGAAAAATGAGTACTGTCCGTGATACTTTTTTTATTTGCACTAACATAACATTTTTCAGGACAAGCTTTTGTGGTATCTCCCCTTCTTCAAGGTCCAAGCAGTACTGAATAAAAACAGTTTTAGCCAAATGTTAAAAAAAGAGAAAAAAAAAGAAGAAAAAAAAAAACTCTGAGGGAAAGGAGAAAGAGGAAAAACAAACAAATACAAATCAATGTATAAGGCCATAGTAATAAAACTAGCTGCAGAGATAGTGAGATAAGACAAGCAGAGTTACAGACTGGGGAGGGGAGGTGGGTGACAGTCACAGAGGGGGTCGTAAAACTTTAGAATAATGAGTGAGAAAACTTATATCCAAGTTTAAGCCGTTATGTTTTGTGTCAAAAAGAAGAATCATTCTTAGTTCAAACGTTTTCCTTTCCTGCATGGTTCTGAAATACCCTTTAAGAACTAAAAGATTGAGGTTTTCAGTAGTGTGGTCCGGTTGTGAAAAATGATGTCCCACCGATGTGCAGAAATCATCTTCTTTATGTTCCTTGATAGAATGTCTGTGTAAATTCATCCTTGTTTGCAATTTCTGTCCTGTTTTCCCAACATAAGATCATTTGCTGCACCTATTGCATTGAATGAGGTATATTACATTACTAGAGATACTGCTGTATGATCCCATGATATTGAAGGTTCCATGTGTGTGTGTGTGACACTCTTGGATAGATTGATCTGGTTGCACAGCTTGCAACGTTTTTTATTGCAGGGTTTGTTTCCATTATTAGTGACGTCATAATCAGAGTGAAGTTTCCTGCTGATTAGTTTTTGTCTGAGATAAAGCCAATATTGGGGGTTGTTGGAATATTTCTTTCAGAGTATCATCTTCTGTTATAATGGGTTGTAAATCTTTGATTATCTTTTTTATCCCTTCTAGTGCTGGGTTGTATATGGTGACTAGAGGGACACGGTTATTTGTTTTTTTCTCTTTGTATTGGAGTAGATTTTCTCTTTGGGTTTTCAAGGCTGTTTTTATGCTGTTGTTTATGGTTTTGTCTTTGTACCCTTTCTTATGGAAGGAGTCTGCCAATTAAAAGGTCTCATTAAAACAATGCCAAGTCACCTACATTCAGAAGTTATCAATGGGATTCTAGATAACCCAGAAATTGGAGACTTCTACATGCTACTCAAGATTCATAAACCAGGAAATCCAGGCAGACCCATCATAACAGGTATGAATACACTTACTGAACATATCTCAGGCCTAAAGAAGATAAAGAAGATGATTTCTGCACACCGGTGGGACATCATTTTTCACAACCGGACCACACTATTGAAAACCTCAATGTTTTAGTTCTTAAAGGGGTTTTCAGAACCATGCAGGAAAGGAAACTGTTTGAATTAAGAATGATTCTTCTTTTTGACACAAAAAATAACGGCTTAAACTTGGATATAAGTTTTCTCACTCATTATTCTAAAGTTTTAGGACCCCCTCTGTGACTGTTACCCCCCCTTCCCTCCCCAGTCTGTAAATCTGCCTGTCTTATCTCACTATCTCTGCAGCTAGTTTCATTACCATGGCCTTATACATTGATTTGTATTTGTTTGTTTTTCCTCTTTCTCCTTTAACTCAGAGGTTTTTTTCTTCTTTTTTTTTCTCTTTTTTTAACATTTGGCTAAAACTGTTTTTCTTCAGTACTGCTTGGACCTTGAAGAACGGGAGATGTCCCAAAAGCTTGTCCTGAAAATTTTTATGTTAGTGCAAATATTTTTCATTTTTCTCTGGCACAATTGCACTAATATAGCTACAATTACCTAAAGTCTGGCATAAATGCTGCTGCTTTCTGACTATAGTGCAAAAAGTATTGGCCACTGTAAACAGAAGCAAAGACTGTGTTCAGCAGATACTTTTGTGATGTCATCCACTGGATACACCCATTTCATTTATGCTTGTTGTTACTTATGTCTGTTTAAAAAAGCAACAATGGCAACCCCTCAGAGCAATTCATAATACAGCTAAATTAAATGGTGCACATGGACAGGGAAGTCGTAAGAACAATACAATTCCCAGAACATTTTCCAGTTAATCAGCACATAAAACTATTCAACCGATTCCCGACCGGCTACCACATATTTACTGCGGCAATGTAGCGCCGTCTCGCGAATCGCTGCACATAAGCGGCGATTCGCACACGCGCAGCTACGGGGCGAGAGCACTCTGGAGGAGTGTGACCGCGGCTCGGGCGGACCCGATGTCCCCTGGTGAGCCGCTATGACCTGCCAGAGGGAATGAACGGGGAACCGCTGAAGTAAACGGGGCGGTTCCCCGTTCTGTCAGGCGGCATGTAAGAGATCTACTGATCCCTGTCACTGGGATCAATTAGATCTCTTATGCCCCTGGCAGCCCAGCTCCCTCACAGTTAGAACACGCCTAGGGAACACAGTTAACCCCTAGATCTCCCCCTGCAGGTTAACCCCTTCACTGGCAATGACATTTATACAGTAATCAGTGGATATTTAAATCTCTGATCGCTGTATAAATGTCATTGGTCCCAAAAAAGTGTAAAAAATGTCCGACATGTCCGCCCCAATATCAAAGTCCTGATAAAAATCGCAGATCGCCGCCATTACTAGTAAAAAATAAAAAAATAAAAATAAAAAAACGCCAGAAATTAATTTTCATGGTTTGTAAACGTGGCAACTTGTGAGCAAACCAATCAATAAACGCAGATTTAGATTTTTTTTTACCAAAAATATGAGGAAGAATATAAATCGGCCAAAACCGATGAATAAATTTGTTTTTTTAATTTTGTTTTGTATTTTAGCAAAAAGTAAGAAATATTGTTTTTTTTTTTTGCAAAATTGAAGCTTTTTTTTGTTTATAGCGGCGATCAGAAATGACGCAGAGGTGACCTAATACCACCAAAAGAAAGCTCTATTTGTGGGAAAAAAAGGACACAAATTTTGTTTGGGTACGTCGCACGACCACGCAATTGTCAGTTAAAGTAACGCAGTGCCAAATCGCAAAAAGTGTTTTGGTCCTACAGTGGGAAATCCTTCCGGGGGTGAAGTGGTTAAACACTTTCAACATTTCGGGTTAAAAATATTTTTTGTTGTACACAATTTCAAATGCATGTAAAACAACATTGCCTCATCAAGGCACCTCTGTAAACTGGGGCCCCTAACTTTTCGTTAAACATACATTGCACAATATGCTAGAGAATGTATACTCTTAAAATAAAGAAACTTACACGGACAGGATGGGGCTGTGTTTTTTTCTGCCTTATCTACTATGTCACTATATACAGTATGTAAAACAATGTTAAAGTGGTTGTGAAGGAAGAAGGTTTTTTATCCTTCTGTGTGCAGCAGCCCCCCTAATACTTACCTGAGCCCCATTTCGATCCAGCGATGTTGCACGAGAGCATTGGCTGCCTGGGACTCTCCCTCCTGATTGACTAAGACACAGGAGCGGGCGTCACTAGCTCCTACTGCTGTCAAAGGCAGTGAGCCAATGAGGAAAGGGAGGGGGTGGAGCCAAGCTGTAGTTCTGTGTCTAAATGGACACACAAAGCAGCAACTTGGCATAGGTGCCCCCATAGCAAGCTGCTTGCTATGGGGGCACTCAGCAGGAGGGAGGGGCCAGGAGCGCTGGCGAGGGACCCGAGCAGAGGAGGATTGGGGCTGCTCTATGAAAAACCACTGCACAGAACAGGTAAGTATGACATGTTTGTTATTTTTAAACAAAAAAAAACAAGACTTTAATATCACTTTAAAACAGATTTAGTAGGCTTTCTGGCCTGACTAGCTGAAAAGTGTGTTGAAAATTTCCTTATTATTCTGTGGATTGCCCTGCCCTTCCTTGTGCACCTTGAGTGCTGAGGGCTGCTCTTCAAGACTTAGGCTGGCTGTACATTATACAGTTCTCTTATTTTATTTCCTTTACATTTACCTTCAACGATGTAGTACGAGGGCCTGCCTGATTGCATACAAATTGAATGTGTTTCAGTTTGACCTCATATTATATGGTTTTAGTAAATCTACAAGAAAATTGTATAATGTATGGCCAGCCTTGGACTGGGAGGGAGAATTGGCATCGATGAGCACATAACAGAAATGGGAACTCTGCAAAATTACTGTATGTGAACACACTGCAAAATATATTCTTATGGGCAAAATAACTTTTGAAAAATATAAAAATGAAGGAACATTATCATTATTTAAATGTTACAAAGAATATAACAGAATATGTAAGAAAGAAATCAAGCAAAAAATGCAAAACAAACAGATTCCAAAAAAAAAAAAATAGGACAAACCCCCAAAAAATTCTTCAAATATATTAATAGTTAAAAGGTCAGGTCTGTGCATTTAGGCCCTTTACAAAATGATTTGGAGTGGGTGACTGGGGGCAAAGAGAAGGCAGATTTAAATACCTTTTTCAGTTCGGTGTATACAAAGGAGCATAGGGGAGCTCATGTCCATAATGGGAATGATTTTGACATAGCCCCAAATAAACCACAATGGCTCAAAATTGATATGATCCAGAAGTATTTAGACAGAATAAAGGTGAATAAAGCACCTGGACCAGATGGCATTCACCCATGTGTCCTAAAATAATTGAGCTCTGTCATTTCAAAGCCATTGTTTCTACTTTTTAGGTACTCTATAATGGCTGGCATAGTACCACTGGATTGGCTTAAGGACAATGTGGTGCCTATATTTAAAAAAGGGTCAAAGTCTTACCAATTAACTATAGACCTATTAGTTTAACTTCTATAGTTGGGAAGGAACTGGAGAGTTTATTAACAGACCATATAAATGGTTTTTTGCTAGAAAACAATATTTTACCACCTTCCCGACCTATAGTACAATGACGGCTGGGGTGGAGCACTGTTGTTCTGGGAGGACGTCATTCTGACACAGCCAATGACTAATCACTGTACCGGCTCACTGCCAATACCATGTGATTGCTGTGACCAATCACAGCAGATTACATGACAATTGTAAACAGTGGATGGCTTCCTTTCATGCCATCCATTGTATACAATTGTATTGCTAGCTGTGATTGGTCACAGCAATCACATGGTACAGACAGAGCCACTTACAGCCCATCTATAACATGTGATTAGCTTTGGCCAATCATAACTTCACAACAAAAGACTAAATTAAACATTTTTTCATTCAGTAAAAATGGTTGCTTATACAAATGAAAAAAAAATCCTGATCACTTCCCCAGAGTGTTACTATGGTAGTTCTCTGGTCAGAGTGTCCCTGATCACCGTCACACCAGTTATGTTGTTTTTTTGTTTTTTTTAACCACTTAAGGACCGAGCCTCTTTTTGAGATTCAGTGTTTACAAGTTAAAATCATTTTTTTTCTGCTAGAAAATTACTTAGAACCCCCAAACATTAAATATATATATATATATATATATATATATATATATATATATATATATATATACTAACATCCTATAGGATAAAATGGTTGTTGCAATACTTTATTTCACACCGTATTTGCACAGCGGTCTTACAAGTGCAAATTATTTGAATTAAACAAATAAGACAACAGTAAAGTTAAACCCAATTGTTTTCTATGTTGTGCAAGATAATGTTACGCTGAGTAGAATGATACCCAACATGTCATGCTTCCCGCTCGTGGAATGGCGACAAACTTTGGCACTTAAAAATCTCCATCAGCGACGTTTAAAATTTCTACAGGTTACCAATTTTGAGTTACAGAGGAGTGCTAGATTTATTGTTCTCAGTCTAATGATCATGGCGATGTGTTGTTTGAACGCAGTTTTCATATGCGGGCGGGATTTACATATGCGTTCACTTATTCCTTTATTTTTATACTGTCCTTAAAATCCATACCAGACCGAAGGGTCTGGTACCTCTTGGGGGGGGGGACCCCACGCAAAATTTTTCTTTAATTTTTGCGGGAGTTCCTCTTCAAGACCCTCTGCACACAAGTTGCGCCGCAAGTCGGATCATCATGATCCGACTTCTGGTGCGACTTCTATTCAAATCAATGGGCTCCCATAGGGAACCATTGATTTTGAATAGAGGCAGAGGTCAATGCAAAACACTGATAAAATTGTGTTTTTTTTTTCAATAGTTTTTATTGAAAAAGTTTTTTTACAAACATGTGACATATTATGCAAGGTAGCTCAATTAAGGCAAACATTGGCATGTATATGATCAATACAACATATGGGCGGTTTAAGGTGTGGTCATATTACTCATCAAGAGCCAAGCTAGGGGGGGGCACCCAGCCATCCTGAACACCCCATCTGGGGACAAGCTGTGTCCGGGGTCCAGGTAGCCCACCCCACCCACGCCCCCGACAGCTTCCAACTGCTTTCATTCAGATTCAGTATACTTTATGCTGTATATGTCAGCCTGAGATCGAGGCACATAGAGAGTAACAATAGGAAAAAGCAACTAAGTAACTAGCAAAAAAAAAGCTAGGGAAACATGTAACAAAGAAAAATAAACAGTCAGGGTGATTAGGTAGCAGTCAGACCTAATTGTTCTACTTTGTAGTAATCATAGCAGTTTATGGTTGTGATACCATTTGTTCCAAGGTTGCCACTTTTTTTGACTGGGGTCGTAGTTGCAGAGTGAGGAGGCATACATAGATTCATAGGTTATATGCTGTTGGGTCGTTTGAATGGCTTCTATTACCCTAGGAGCTTTTTCTTGTTTCCAGTGTCTTAGTATGACTAGTCTGGCAGCAAATAGCAAGTGGGAGATTGCATCTTTGAATGAGGGGTGGAGATCGGGTAGATCTAGGGATAGGAGTGCCATTCCTGGTGATAGAACCACATCCGAGCCAGTTATATCAGCTACAATGTGGTTTATCTGGGTCCAGAACGGCAATAACTTCGGGCAGGTCCACAGTATGTGTATTAACGTGCCTGACATTCCACATCCTCTCCAACAATTGGGGGAGCATGAGGGGTAGATCCTAGCCAACCTATAAGGAGTTAAGTACCAGCGTAGGAGGATTTTCTGATGGAGTTCCCATAAGTTGACACATCTGGTAGATGAGTAAGTTAAATTTGCTGCTTTTTTCCACTGGTCTACGGAGTACTCGGTTCCTATTTCCCATTCCCAGGCTATCATTGAGGGGGTTTTTGAGCATATATCTTTTTCCTGTAGGGACATGTACACGATTGATATGTCCCCACTGGTTTCTGTTGTGTTTTGATAGAGAGAGGCTAATTTTTTAGGTAGTTTGGGTTGAAGGTGATTGTTCCGTTGGATGAGGTGTGCAATTTGGTTATACTTAAACCTTTCAGATAAGGGGAGTTGAAATTTACGTTTTAGACTATCAAATGAAAGGAGCCTATTATCAGTTACGATCTCTTCCAAATATTTAATGCCCCAACTAGTCCAGTTTTTAAGATTTAGATCAGGTATTAGAAAAGAGAGGGCTGATAAGGGCAGGGGTAGGGTAGACATTTCACCTTTCCAGTCAGTGCATTTTTGGAGATGGGGCCAAGCCCTAAGGGTTGCCAGAATTGTAGGGGACAGATTGGAATTTAAATTGTAATTAGAGGGTGACGTGAGCAGAAGGCCCAAGAGGTCTCCGCGAGGTACTTGAGCTTGTTCTAGTTCCACCCATAGGGTGTCGTCACCTTGTCGTGCCCAATGTTTAGCCTGTGCGAGCAGTGTCGCATAGTAGTAGTCTTGTAGGTGGACATGGCCCATCCCACCTGCCGTTCTGTGTTTAATTAATTTGTTGAAAGCGCATCTTGCTCTTTTCCCTTTCCACAGAAATCTGTTAACGATTGTTTGGAGGTTGTTAAAATATTGGCTGGTGAGGGGGATTGGCAGGGTTCTAAACAGATACAACAACTGTGGAAGAATTTGCATTTTAAATGCTGCCAGGCGTCCAGACCAAGAAAGCCTTAAGAGATTGAGCATAAAATTCATATTGGCTATGTTTTTTAAATTGGGTGTTAGGACGATGCCTAGATAGTTTACCCCTTTGTCTTCCCATTTGTAAGGGTATCTTTTGGCCAGTTTTTGCTGTACCTCACTCGGCAGACCCAAATTCAGTATGTGTGATTTAGAATCATTCACCTTGTAATAGGAGACATTATAAAATTCTTGCAGAATTACAGACAATGAAGCCAGTGAAGTTTCCGCTTGGGTGAGTATCAGTATAATGTCGTCAGCAAATAGGCTGACGACATGGGACTTCCCATTCACTGTTAGACCAGAAATGTTAGGATGTGATCTTATATGTGTTGCGAGGGGTTCCATTAGGAGGTTAAAGATCAGCGGGGATAATGGACACCCTTGACGTGTCCCATTCAAAATTTCAAAGGGTGTTGAGAGAGCCCCCGCTACATATACCTGAGCTGAGGGTGTAGAGTACAGCGCCATTATAGCTGAAAAGATTAGACCTTCAAATCCAAATTTCTGGAGCGTCTGCGCCAAGTACTGCCAATGGACCCTGTCAAACGCCTTCTCTGCATCCAAGGTCAGGAGCAGAGAAGGCGTTTGAGTTTTACTCCCAATGTGAATGACGTTTAGTAAGCGTCTGGTAGCATCTGCCGTTTGACGACCTTTGGTAAACCCCGCTTGGTCCATGGGAACCAGAAAGGGGAGAATGTCTATCAGTCTTGTGGCTATTACTATTGCGTACATTTCTATATCAATGTTTAACAATGAGATTGGGCGAAAATTTGGTGGGTTACTGGGATCCTTCCCTGGCTTCGGAAGTGCAACAATCATGGCTTTTAACATTTCCTTGGGAAAGGAGGAAGAGGCAGCAGCAGAGTTGAACACATCCACCAGGTGTGGAATTAGAATGTGTTTGAAGGCTTTGTAATAGTCGCCTGTGAATCCATGTGGACCTGGGGCTTTTTTGTTAGGGAGTTTTTGAATAGACTGGGCGACTTCTTGAGTCGATATTGGAGCGTTTAAACTGGCGAGTTGATCCACTGAGAGTTTGGGGAGATTGATTTTGTTTAAAAAAGCTGTTATAGTGGTAGTATCAGGATGTGGAGAGGAGGGGTCATTCTTAAGGTTGTATAGAGTGCCGTAGTACTCACTAAAAGCATCAGCTATTGCTTGGGGGTGGGTAAGATTGACTCTCTTAGTTGGATGTGTGATTTGGGAGATACTGGTTTTGTGTCTGAGGCCTTTGAGGCGGTTGGCTAAAAGCTTTCCCGCTCTGTTTCCATGGGCATAGTAATTCATTTTTAGTCTGCTGTGGGCCTTTTCGAAATCCCTCATAAAAAGTGTTCTAAGTTCATTACGAGCTACGAATAATTGATCAATTAATTTTTGGGAGGGAGATTGTTTGTTCTGGGTGTCGAGCATTTCAATTTTGGCCGTAAGATCAATCATTTCTTGCTGCCCCTTCCTCTTAACCCTGGCCCCTTGTTGTATAAGGAGCCCTCTTATCACTGCCTTATGGGCAGACCATAATATGTTTGAGTCTTCTACTGAAGCGTGGTTCTGTTCAAAAAATTGTTCTATGTCTTGTTCCAATTTAGTCTTGAATGTGGGGTCCTGGAACAGCCTGGAGTTAGCTCTCCAAATGAAGGTGGGAGTGGAGTGGTCATCAATAACCAATTGCACTGAAGTGTGGTCCGACCACGTTATATTGTTTATCTTAGAAGATTTAGTGCGGAGAAGGGTCGACCTGTCCACCAAAAATAAGTCAATGTGACTGTACGACCCATGTGCGCTGGAAAAAAAGGAGTAGTCTCTTTCACTTGCATTGCAGCATCTCCAGGCGTCATATAGCTCATATGATTTTAGTATAGCTTTAATTGACACTGGAGGGTGTTTAGCTTTGGAGGTAGAGTCTAGTAAGGGTTTGGGTGTGAGGTTGAAGTCTCCACATAAAACTAGATGACCTTGGCGTACTCTTTCAACCTTTTTCATTACTTTGTGTAGGAAGCTAATTTGATTAGTATTGGGAGCGTACACATTCGCTATTGTGTAGGTTGACCCATTTAGGCTACCCACTACGATCAGATAGCGCCCATTTGGGTCTTCCACAGTTGCAGATAGCTTAAAGTCAATTGTGTCCTTTATGGCGATTAGTACGCCTCTTTTCTTGGAGTCCGCACTGGCCGTGTATACGGATGGAAATTTGGGGTGACTGCACTTAGGTGGAATGTGTCTGTTGAAGTGCGTCTCCTGAACACAGATGATGTCTGACTGGGTTTGGAGTGCTTCTGACCACAATGACCTACGCTTGGCAGGATGGTTGAGCCCTTTAGCGTTTATGGTGAGAAAGTTAATGGGCATTTATATGGAGTGTATGTAAAACGATAAGTGAGCGGTAAGCTACTTACATAGATGCAGGTCATGAGGCAATTGTGCGAATGGTGATGGATTGTCCGTCTGGCAGGGTGGTATCTTCTTGAGTGTGGTCTCTGCGTGAGGTTGGAAGCAAAGGTAAAGTAGGTCCGACTGCATAAATAAAAATAAAAGAAGAGTTCAAACCAGAAACACAACGAACAGATTGTGGTTAGTAGCCATTTCGGCTGCAAACAAAACTGAGTGTGACTCATGGTCACTCAAGTGGTGAGGGGGTAGGTAGGGGGAAAGTTCAGCTCAGAGGGAGTCCTCTTTAGCGAGATTGCATTGACTGAGTTGATAGAAAAAGCCTTCGGCTATATTTATTTATGTGATTTAGCATTTCTAGATGTTACCGTACACCGCTCTGGTTCCACTCTGGGGAAGTTATTGGATTTAGGGGAGCGTTGTTACTGTTCTGGGACGATACCCCATTCCTTCAGGAGTGTGATTCCCTTTTCCAAAGAGGTCACTTTGGTAATGGTAGAAAGATTCCTTCTTTTTTTCAAGGTGTACTGAGAGAGGTCAGCAAACAACTTGAGAGCAGAGTAAGGGTCTGGGAGGTGCTCTTGTTTTCTGCAAGTTGACATCAACAGCTCTTTAGCATGATAAAAGTGCAGTCTTAGAATGACATCTCTGGGGACATTATCAGGCAGAAAGGCAGGTTTTGGAAGACGATGGATCCGATCGATCGTTAGATCGAGGGAAGTCAGATCAGGAGCAATTGTGTTAAATAGCTTAGTGACATATTTGGACAGGTCATGTTGCGGGATGTTTTTGGGGACCCCCCTTATCTTAATATTGTTTCTCCTGGACCTGTCCTCGATATCAGCCATCTTGGCTTTGATGATTTCTAATTCATCATCTTGGTTGTTAGAGGCATCTATCAGATTGTTTATAGTTGTTGCATAATCACCCATTTTGTGCTCAATATGGTCAACCCTGGCCGTTACCGCGTGCACCTCCGAACCCAGCTTATGTACACAGGCCACTAGATCAGATTGTAGCGAGCTTCTTAGGGAGACTAGCATCTCTTTAAGGACTGTGTCCAGGACAGGTTTATGGGTTGTTGGGAAGAGATCGATAGAGTCCGGGAGATCCCTGGTGTCTTCCCCTGATTCCTGTGAGCCGCTTACCTCATGGCCTGGATCTGGACTTCTCCGGGCTCCCTGATGATGGTGTGGCTGAGGGAGAGTCCTGGTTCCTAGGAGGGCTGGCTCTTTTTTGGGTGAAGCCTTTTTTGCTCGTATGTACCACCGATCGTTGATCCGGCGTGGATGTGAATATGGCGCCGGCGCCATCTTGCTTCGGGCCTGTATTGAAGAACGCTGTTAGCTTCTTCGGATGGACTTCGTCCCTCTTCTTTCCCGGCATCGCTCCCGAAGTTCGCTCCGGCTACTGGCGAGTGTCCCGCAGCAGAGTGGGGTCGGATTCAGTCGCTCGACAAGCCGCCGAAGGTCGCTAATGTCCCGCTATCTCCAGAGCTCGGCACCTACACGTCCATCCTGGTCTCCGGCTGGCTCCACCCCGCCCATAAAATTGTGTTTTTAACGTGGCTTTTTTCCTGGCTTCAGTATTGATGTTACAGCTCGTTTTTCAATACGCCTGTGTGTATGGGGCCTAAAAGAGGCATGGACTGCAGAGAGAGATATCATTTTGCCCTTGTTCAAATCATTAGTAACACCTCACCTAGAATATGCAGCTCAGTTTTGGGCACCAGTTCACAAACAGAATATCAGGGAACTGGAGAAAGTGCAGAGAAGAGCAACCAAACTGATAAGAGTCATGGTGGAGGAAAGATTATCTGAACTGAATGTATTCTCTCCCTTGAAGAGTAGATTAATGGGGAAGATGATCAATATGTATAAATACATAAGTGGTCCATACAGAGAACTTGGTGTAGAGTTATTTGCTTTAAGGTCATCGCAGAGCACAAGAGGGCACTCTTTATGTCTGGGGGAAAAAAAAAGAGATTACATTTCCAAATATGGAAAGGTTTCTTCACAGAAAGAGCTGTGAAAATGTGGAATAGACTCCCTCAAGAGTTGGTTCTGGCCAGCTCAGTGCATTGTTTTTAAAAAAGGACTGGATTCTTTCCTAAATGCACATAATATAACTGATGCTAACATTTAGACCCCTCACACCAGGACCGCCCAAACGTTAGCGGTAAAACACCGCTAATTTGCAGCGCTTTACTGCTCCGTATAGTGGCGCTTCGGCGCCGCTATGCGGGCGGCAGCGGTGTGCTTTTAACGCCCCCACAAGGGGTTAAAAGTGCCGGTTAGCGGCACTTCTGAATTGGTGTTCACGCGCTTCGGGATCGCTGCCCCATTTTCAATAGGCAGGGGTGGTGAAGGAGTGGTGAATACACCGCCCCCAAGATGCGGCTTGCAGGACTATTTTTTACAGTCCCGCAAGCGCACTGCCCCAGTGTGAAAGCACTTGGACTTTCACATTGGGGTGTATTGGATGGAGTTTTCAGGCTCTTTTCAGTCGTTATTTTTAGCGCAAAAGTGCCTGAAAAAAGTTCTGGTGTGAAAGGGGTCTTTATAGGTAAATACCCACTTGGGGGATTAGGAAGGGATTTTTCCCCCAGCTGGAGCAAATTGTATCATGGATTATTGCATGTTTTTTTTCCTGTCTTCCTGTGGGTCAACTGTGGCTATTGGATAGTGTATATGGACTTTGTGATTTGTGTGTTTTTTGGTTTTCTGTTGGTTGAACTGGATGGATGGGTGCCTTTTTTTCAACCAAATCAACTATGTAACCTCAACTTTTGCGAAAAAATAATTGTTGATTTTAGTGGCTGTCATTGTTGCTTTTCTGGATTTAGAACACTGAGTTGAGGTGCCTTGAGATATTTTTGGGCTACTGCCATCTGTAACTTTAAGGTGAATAGAGCTACTTTCATAGGCATACCCATTCTCAATTTGCATGCATGAGTTAGGGACCACGATTTACAGAGGTCTTACTACAAGCAGTGTTTTCCAATAGGGTTTTTGTGTTTCTTTTTATATTTAGAACACAGAGAACTCAGACCTTGCATTGCAATGTAACACAAGGTGTATAGCATTTGGTGACATACGTAAATGGACCAATACATAAATAAGGCATTACAGTTTTTAAGCATATTATAGGCAAAGTCATTGATAAACCTCTGTTTTTAACGTAAAATGTTGAAACAGTGAGCCAACTAGCCAGAAAGTGTGCTGCAGAAATTCTGTATTTATTCGCCAAAGCATCTGAGGAAAGAGTATTTTAAAGCCTTGGTCCAACATCATCTGAAGCAAGCTTATAGCCACTTATAGTGATGAGTAGAGCTGTTAAAATTAATAGATATAATTATAAATTCTAACTTTAGGTAAAAGTAACAAAAACATTTATCTACATTATGCATTTTTACTACAATTCTTGTGGGTTAGAGATCAGCACAGTTTTATATAAACGGCCTCAATTTTTTTTTTCCCCAATCACAACAAAGTGCTTTGAACTAGTAAATCTAAGCGATAAAGATTTCCTCGCTTAAAATTCTGTCATGCCTCCTCAGTGCAGACTACCCCATAAATGATTAGCTCTTTAATATCTCATTACCTTCCAGACCACCAAATTCCAAGTAAAAGAATACACAGCCATCACAAATGAGCTGCAAGCATTAAGCCACGTTGTGTGCTTTTATATAATCAACACCTTCTTGTTTGGCGCATTGCTGTGTCTCGTCTGGAAACATTAATTGCTGCAAGAGTGCTCCCCATGTTTGTGATGACAGTAGCCATCTGGAGTTAACAGCTAGAGCTGATGTAGATAACAAAAAATGACAAAAACAATTTTAAAGAACTTGCAGTAGTAATGTATTTTTAAGTCATTTTCAAATGTCTACACTCCAGTTTATGTCATTAACACAGAACATACCTGCATTATTTTTTTTTTCTAAGACAAGTTTAAGTCATAAGAATAATTAAAATACTGACAAGAGAAAGTTCACCCGCAGACAGCTGTGGAGTCTTTACTAAAGCTTACAAATATGGGTCTGTTTAACAATTTATTTACAAAAAAAAAAAACAGTTTCCTGCTTTTTGTTAACAAAGTGATGTGATAGGAAACATTTTTAGCTTTTACTTCTTTTCCATATTTGGATATTGCCTGTTGAAACTACTGATTATGCATGATGCTGTGTTTAATACAAAACTTCTGTTCATTGAAATATTTTGGTCACTGTTACAGATGGCTGCAAATACAAAACTGTTTCTGGGTTAGCCCATTTTAATGGCAGGGAAGTATTTGGGCTTAAAATAATTTGTATGGCTCGTGCTTCTGAATAATTTAGCCATACTCTTGCCAGTTATTGCTGAAAATAATTTCAGCATGGTAATTAACATACCTCTTAGGATAATTGCAGAGTATCATGAAGATACCCCTAGATGTTAACGGTTTTGTCCTCTGCAAGCTGACAATATTCTTGTTGCTTATGACCGTAATGGATATTCTTCGGATACATCTTTTTGAAGAAAAACTTAAGGCTGGAAATTTACTATTGGTAGCTCTTTATTCTTATCATTGGGAAAGAGATTAGGTCAGGCTGCGAGTAAAAATACAGTGGAATTCATAAAATAGGGGGAATAATGTTCTGTAGACCACAGATGCAATCTGGTCATGGCCAATAACAGTGCTTAAGATTTCAGTGCAACAGAGAAAGTAGTACACAGTAAGTTAGGAGATCAATTTCTGACAAGATCAATTCATATTTTTTCTGTATTTGCTATATTTTGAAGAGGAAATGTGCACTGAGAAGATATGTTGAATATATTTTTATTTTGTTTTTCACATATACATAATTTTAATTCACGTTTATCCATGTAAAATCCACATTATGTACAACCCATACCCAAGTGCAATAACAAACATACAGTGTTCCATTGGGAAGGCAAAATCTCCTCAATGGGATATAGAAAAAAAAACCTGACAGGGGTTTCAAATATTCTCTACTTTAACCACTTGCCGACCGCCGATCGGCATTTGACGGCGGCAAAGTGGTTCGTTCCCGCAAAACGCTGTCATACGACGGCGGCTGCGGGAACGAGTTTAGTGAGTGCGCGCGCGCCGCCGGAGGCTCGCCCGCGCGCTCACTGTGTTCGGGGAGGGCCAGGGAGCGTGTGCGGTGGCTTCGATTGCCGCCGGCTACCCGCGATGGCCCCCCCCGGAGCGAAGGAGCGGAGGTCCGTGTATGTAAACACGGACCTCCGCTCTGTGTGAGGGGGAAGGGCTGTGATCACAGCCTTCCTGTACGTGAAGGCTGTGACCACTTCCCTTCCCCAGATAGTGCAGTCCCCCTACAGTTAGAACACGCCCAGGGAACATAGTTAACCCTTAGAGCGCCCCCTGCAGGTTAACCCCTTCACTGCCAATGGCATTTACACAGTAATCAGTGCATTTTTATAGCACTGATCGCTGTATAAATGCCAATGGTCCCAAAAAAGTGTCAAAATGGTCCGACATGTCTGCTGAAATATCGCAGTACCGCAAAAAATCGCAGATCGCCGCCATTACTAATAAAAAATAAAAAAAAAAATAAAAACCCCAAAAATGAATTCTCATCATCCGTAAACGCGACCACTTTTGCGCAAACCAATCAATAAACGCCGATTGCGATTTTTTTTATCGCAAATATGAAGAAGAATATAAATCGGCCAAAAACTGTGAAAAAAATGTTTTTTTATATTTTTTTTTGGATTTGTATTTTAGGAAAAAGTAAGAAATTTGGGTTTTTTTGCAAAATTGTTGCTCTTCTTTTGTTTATAGCGGCGATCAGAAATGATGCAGCGGTGATCAAATACCACCAAATGAAAGCTCTATTTGTGGGAAAAAAAGGACGCAAATTTCGTTTGGGTACAACGTCGCACGACCGCGCAATTGTCAGTTAAAGCGACGCAGCGCCGAATCGCAAAAAGGGCTCCGGTCCTAAAGCTGGAAATCCTTCCGGGGCTGAAGTGGTTAATACTATTTTATGTCTGAAGACATTCTCATAAGCCATTCAGTCCTTGCAAACTTAGTATGTGATAGTAATCTTGACACAGCCAACCACTTACGCCTCCTCAAAAATTCCACTACTTTGGCCTCTGCGACTCTGCTCTTTTGCTGGTTCTCTTCTTACTTATCTCAGTTAAACTCCATACTTGGACCTCTTCTATTCTGTACCTACACATTCTCCCTGGGTCAGCTGATAAGACCCCCATGACTTCCAATACCATTTCTTTGCTAAGGACACCCAAATCTCTCTCTACCCTTATGGATGTTACACCACTTCCTCAAACTCAGTCTTTTCAAATCTGATAATATTTCCTCCCCTCTATGCTTCCTCCCCTGACTTTTCCATTCGGATGAATGGACAACTAACAGTCCCTGGACTCTGACCTCTCCTTTTAGCTCCACATCCAATCACTGTCCAAATTTGCTCCCTTATGTTCTGTAACTTCTCCAAACTACACCCCTTCTTATCCAACACCACCACAGAACTACTAATTCACTTCTTGGTTATCTCTCGTCTTGACTATTAAAACTCCCTCCTTGTTGGCCTACATAGGCTATCCCTTCTTTAGTCCATCATGAATGCTAATGCCAGACCTATCTACCTTACTAGCCATTCACTGTCCTTTACCCTTCTCTGCCAATCCTTCCACTGGCTTCCACTAACTCAACCAATAAAAATCAAAATACTACAAACAACATGCAAAGCTATCCAGAAATCTGCCCTGAGCTACATCAACAACCTCATCTCAAAATACCAACCAAACTGTTAATTTTGTTTTTTCCAAGTCTTCCTGCTCTCTAACCCCCTTGTCAGCTCCTCCCATGCTCACCTCTAGCACTTCTCCAGATTCTCTCCCATAATCTGGAATGACTTACCATCATTTCTCTATTTCCTACTCTATCCACCTTTGAGGGATCCCTGAGAACTCACCTCTTCAGGTAAGCTTATCCTGCCTACAGTATACCTAATAAACTGCACTCACTTACTTTTTCTATCAGCTCATCTCTAGTAGTTAACTTTTTTATGGCTTGACCCTCCATTTTAGATTGTAAGTTCTCATGAGCAGGACCCACTAATACTTCTTATATTGAATTGTAATCATACTGTTTCTGTAAAGTGCTGTGCTAACTGATGGCAAAGTATAAATCCTGTAACATATCCTATAATAATAATCCAAGTCCAATCTAATTGGAAATTTGATGACATCCAAGTGACTCCAATATGTCTGTGAGTCATCTTTAGGCAACCTGTAGAAAGTTTGAGAATCCTTTCTGGTGAGAAATAACTACTTGTTATGACAATGTTTGTTTAAACAAAAAAAAATAATAATTTCTTAATTTTCCCAAGAATTGTGGGAAAAAATTACACCTTCAAAAAAACTTGCCACGCCTCTTACTAAATACCTCAGACTGTCTACTTTTCAAAAATGGGTCATTTCGGGGGTATCTGTTCTGTGCAGACATTTCAGTAGTATAGGTTTTGGCCCAAATTTATGAACAAAAATTACTTATTTGCAAAATTTTATCATTTTAAATATAAAAAAAGTGTTTTCTTTTTCAAAAATGTTGCTCTTTTTTCATTTACGACGCAAAAAAAATAAAAAACCCAGAGGTGATTAAATACCACCAAAAGAAATCTCTATTTGTGCGGAAAAAAAATGATAAAAATTTTGTTTGGGTACAGTGTTGCATGACTGAGTAATTGTCATTCAAAGTGTGAGAGCACTGAAAGCTGAAAATTGGTTTGGATTGAAGGAAGGGGGTGTAAGTGTCCTGTATTGAAGTGTTTACATTTTTTGCTGAGGAGACGAAGGTCTTTTGGAGTGCAGGGAGAGCTACTGAAGACCTTTTTTGACTCAGTGGTGGCCTCAGCCATATTCTATGGTGTGGTCTGCTGGGGCAGCAGCATCTCTACTGCAGACAGAAAGAGACTGGACAAGCTGATCAGGAAGGCCAGCTCAGTCCTGGGGATTCCCCTGGACACTGTACAGTAGGTGGGAGAAAGGAGGATGGTAGCAAAACTATCATCATTGCTGCAGAACGCCTCTCACCCCCTGTATGAAACCGTTACCTCGCTGAGCAGCTCCTTCAGTGACAGATTGTTACATCCTAAGTGTCTGAAGGAGCGTTATAGAAGGTCTTTTCTCCCTGCTGCTATTAGACGTTACAATGAAAGCTGCTCCCAGTGAACCATTAACCATAATACACAATGTTATTACTGTTTTATTGTGTAAAATACTACCTGTGTGCAATATTCACCTGCAATACGTGCAATATTACCTGCAATACGTGCAATACCACCTGTGTGCAATACTACCTGCAATACATACTTTTTCCTCATTTGTATTTATACATTGTGTTGTGTATTTACTTGTATACTATAGTATGTCTATTGTCTATATATTTGCATTTAGCATTTAGTTTTTATTTTTTCATGCTGCTGTAACAAAGAAATTTCCCCACTGTGGGACGAATAAAGGTTTATCTTATCTTATCTTAATCTCCTGCCTATAGGGGCTTGCTGAACATAAAGCAAAATAATGGTCCTGGAATTTTTTTTAGATGTTGGCAGCTATGGGATTCAGATTTTTAAAATACCGGTCTCCCGTTCCCTAACACTGTGTCCTCTCTCCTATGGGAAGCAGAGTGAAAGTTTCAGTTGTCCTCACCTGCCAACTGCCAGAAGCCATTGAGGGAAAGTGGGGAATGCATTCCCCACTTCACCTCACTGGCTATGAGCAGCTGGCAAGTGAGGCTAACTAAATCTTCCACACTGCGTCCAGGCCATATGGGGTGGGGTTGTATTGTGGAGGGAAGAGGGGGCACCGAAATGCAACTCTGCCCGTGTAGACAAAAATCCTTGCATCGGCCCTGCAGACAGGTTTAACCACTTGCCGTCCACCTACCGTCAAATGATCATATCAGTGACCACCACAAGACACCCGTCACCCATCAGTGGCCACCGCCAGTCACCCATCAGTGACCACTGCCAGACACCTGTCACCCATCAGTGACCACCACCAGTCACCCGTCACCCATCAGTGACCACTGCCAGTTACCCGTCACCCATCAGTGACCACTGCCAGTCACCCGTCACCTAACAGTGACCACTGCCAGTCACCCATCAGTGACCACCACAAGTCACCCGTCACCCATCAGTGACCACCACCAGACACCCGTCAGCCATCAGTGACCACCGCCAGACACCCGGCACCCATCAGTGACCACCTCCAGTCTCCCATCACCTATCAGTGACCACCACAGTCACCCGTCACCCATCAGTGACCACTGCCAGTCACCCATCACCCATCAGTGACCAACACCAGTCACCCGTCATGCATCTGTGACCATCGCCAGACACCCGTCACGCATCAGTGACCACCGGTAGACACCAGTCACCCATCAGTGACCACCACCAGACACCTGTCACCCATCAGTAACCACCGCCAGACACCCGGCACCCATCAGTGACCACCACCAATCACCCGTCACTCATCAGTGACCACTGCCAGACACCGGTCACCCATCAAGTGACCACTGCCAGACACCCGGCACCCATCAATGACCACTGCCAGTCACCTGTCACCCATCAGTGACCACCACGAGACACCCGTCACCCATCAGTGACCACCACCAGACACCCGTCACCCATCAGTGCCCACCACCAGACACCCATCAGTGACCACCGCCAGTCACCTGTCACCCATCAGTGACCACCGCCAGACACCGGTCACCCATCAGTGACCACCGCCAGTCACCCATCAGTTACCACCGCCAGTCACCCATCAGTGACCACCACCAGTCACTCGTCACCCATCAGTGACCACCGCCAGACACCCGGCACCCATCAGTGGCCACCGTCTGTCACCCGTCACCCATCAGTGATCACTGCCAGTCACCCAGCCAGGCCATATGGGGTGGGGTTGTATTGTGGAGGGCAGAGGGGGCACCGAAATGCAACTCTGCCCGTGTAGACAAAAATCCTTGCATCGGCCCTGCAGACAGGTTTAACTGCCTTGCCGTCCGCCTACCGTCAAATGATCCTATCAGTGACCACCGCCAGACACCCGTCACCCATCAGTGGCCACCGCCAGTCACCCATCAGTGACCACCGCCAGTCACCCGTCACCCATCAGTGGCCACCGCCAGTCACCCATCAGTGACCACCACCAGTCACCCGTCACCCATCAGTGACCACCGCCAGTTACCCGTCACCCATCAGTGACCACTGCCAGTCACCCGTCACCTAACAGTGACCACTGCCAGTCACCCATCAGTGACCACCACAAGTCACCCGTCAGCCATCAGTGAACACCGCCAGACACCCGGCACCCATCAGTGACCACCTCCAGTCCCCCGTCACCTATCAGTGACCACCACAGTCACCCGTCACCCATCAGTGACCACTGCCAGTCACCCATCACCCATCAGTGACCAACACCAGTCACTTGTCATGCATCTGTGACCATCGCCAGACACCCGTCACGCATCAGTGACCACCGCCAGACACCCGTCACCCATCAGTGACCATCGCCAGACACCGATCACCCATCAGTGACCACCGGCAGACACCGGTCACCCATCAGTGACCACCGCCAGACACCGGTCACCCATCAGTGACCACCGCCAGTCACCCATCAGTTACCACCACCAGTCACCCATCAGTGACCACCGCCAGTCACCCATCAGTGACCACCACCAGTAACTCGTCACCCATCAGTGACCACCGCCAGACACCCGGCACCCATCAGTGGCCACCGCCTGTCACCCGTCACCCATCAGTGATCACTGCCAGTCACCCATCACCCATCAGTGACCACGGCCAGTCACCCATCACACATCTGTGACCATCACCAGTCACCCGTCACGCATCAGTGACCACCGCCAGACACCCGTCAGGCATCAGTGACCACCGCCAGACACCCATCAGTGACCACCGCCAGACACCGGTCACCCATCAGTGACCACACCCATCAGTGACCACCACCAGTCACACATCAATGAACACCACCAGACACCTGTCACCCATCAGTGACCACCACCAGTCACCCATCAGTGACCTCCACCCGGCACCCATCAGTGACCTCCACCAGTCATCCATCAGTGAACATAACCTGTAAAAGTCTCACACATGTGGTATCGCCATACTCAGGACAAGTAGCAGAATGTATTTTGAGGTGTAATTTTTGCTATGTATATGCTACGTGTTGCAAATATCTTATAAATGGACAACTTTGTGTAACAAAAAATGCATTATCATTTTTTTTCCCCCATTTTCCAATAACTTCTAGAAAAACATGAACCATTCAAAAGACTCATTATGCCTCATAGATTATTCATTTGGGTGTTTGCATTCCAAAATGGGGTCATTTTGTGGGCAATTCCATTGTCCTGGTGCTCCAGGGCCTTCAAAAATGTGATCGGTCATCATGACATTAGATTTGTAATTTATGTCCCTAGAATACCTGACGGTGCTCCCTGCATGTTGAGCCTCTGTATGTGGCCAGGCTGTGAAAAAGTCTGACGTGATATAGCCATACTCAGGAGAAGTAGTAGAATGTGTTTTGGGGTGTAATTTGTGGTATGCATATACTGGGTGTGAGAAATAACCTGTTAATATATATGACAATTTTGTGAAAAAAAACACATAGAAAAAAATCTTAATTTTGCAAAGAATTATGGGAAAAAAATAAAAACTTTAAAAAATTCACCATGCCTCTTACTAAATACCTTGGACTGTATTCTTTCCAAAAAGGGGTCATGGGGGGGGGGGGGGGGTATTTGTACTCCTGGCTTGTTAGGGTCTCAAGAAATGTTGTCAGTATATCAGGTGTGATCAACTTTCAATGATTGCCACCATAGCTTGTAGACTCTATAACTCATACAAGGACCAAATAATATATACTTATTTTGGTTATTTTTTTTACCAAAGATGTGTAGCAGTTTAAATTTTGGCAAAAATTTATGAAGAAAAATGACTAATTTGCTAAATTTTATGACCAAAACAAAGAAAAGGGCATTTTTCACAAAATGTTAAATATTTTTTAATTTATAGCACAAAAAATAAAAAACCCACTAGTGATAAAATACCACCAAAAGAAAGCTCTATTTGTGTGAAAAAAAGAACACAGATTTCATATGGGTACAGTGTTGCATGACCGAGTAATTGTCATTCAAAGTGTGAGAGTGCTGAAAGCTGAAAAATGGCCTGGTCAGAAAGGGTGTTTACGTGCCTGGTACTGAGGTGGTTAATTATGGTAAACACAAAGTAAAGCTAGAAAATGAATAAATGGGACTTTAGTGGTGCTAATCCGTTACTCTAAGAAAGAGATCACATACTCATATATAAAAGCATTATTCTACTCCAAAAATATTATTATAAAAAGCAGGACAGTCAGTCCTATAAAAGCATTTGAGATAAATTTCAAGTAACAGCAACCCCATACACCTTCCCGCAATTATATTCAATTACATATACAGTGCACAGTAAATCCAATAAGTATAAAGTGACAATTGTAAAGGCGCAGCAGGAAGGTGCAATATCCCAATGCGTTTCACAAGTTGAGCTTCTTCAGGGGTTCAAGGGTTGCAGCTAATATGAATTCAAGAAAAATACAACAGCAAACATATGCATATTGTAGTTACAGTTATATGCAATTAATGTACTCACTGCTATATAGTACATTAAAAACATAATAAACTGCTTCCAATGTGAGTGAAGACCCATAGAAAACAGACATCAAAGTACAGGGGATGACAAATGAGCAAGGCACAGACCATACAACCATTATGCGCAGGGGTGGTGCCTATAAAAAAAAAAAAATTGGTATATACACATAGTACACCGCTTCACGTGTAAGGCAAAAGATTTAATTCAATCACACCTGGCAACCAACAGGCAAATATTTGTACTTAAAATCCAAACAGATCGGATAAGGGCAGCCTGTTCAGGAGCTTCCAAGAAATCTGCAAATAATTTAGCTTCAAAGATCGAGCAGGTCATACAATTATGGCCAACACATAACTCACATGTCTCTTTTACCATCTAACTTATATTAACTACATCTAACACATCTAACTACACAAGGATCAACACAGCCAGCTAAAGCTCCTGGGCTACAGATGGTGAAATTGACCACTCTACCCCCAAACCACTCCGCCCTTGGTATACTAATGCCCAAGGCCAATGGCGTGGCAGATGTGCCACTGCACAGGCTCAGCATTCAGCCAAGCATGCACAGTGGTGGCGGGGGCAAGCAGATAGACCACCTAGGCACCACCATTGTCCAAGGGGCCAGTGCCATCACACCCCACACAGTCGCAAGAGCATCCTGGGCAGCAGGAAAGTCCCCGCCCAACAGTAAACACCAAGTAATTTTTTTCCTTGCAACCTGTGGTTGAAGGAAAGGAAATTGCATAATATATGGCCAGCTTAAAGGCCGGCAAACCCAAGCTGAATATCGGCTGATTCAAAAGAAAACGTCCAACATTTAGCCCATGTGAACAGCAGCCTGACCAGCTTTTATCAAAAAGGCATGCTGGAAAACCACCATCCTATCAGTGCTTTCCGCCAATGGCTTGCAGTCTCCCTGTCAGAACACAATAGCTCAATGGGGGAGATTGCTGTACTAACATTGCTTGTGTTAGTACAGTGCTTTGTCGGGTATTTTCGTTCAGCCCACTGTTTAGAACGAAAACAAAAACTCCATGTGATTACCAGGCATAACTCCACAGCCCCCTTCTCAACATTACATAGAATATGAAAGACATGTAGGTTTTTGGAGCAATTGAAAAAAGTAAGAAGCTATGTTTAAATATTTTTATTTATAAGTTATGTTACAGTATGTGAAAATGAACATGTAACAAATATACACTTTAGTAGGTGTTATTCCAATTCGGTTGCAAAATTGGATATACCTTTTAATATTCAGAACACTTATCACTCAGTTACCTAGTGCTGTGCAATGCTTATGTGGCTGCGTAATAAAGTACAATACCCCTACGCAAATATAAGGCTATAAAAAGGTGATTTATTAAATGCTTATTTCTACTAATCCTGTGATCATTTACAAATCCCCTATTAGTAAATTATCCTAGTACATGCAAAATCATATATATACAGTTAGGTCCATATATATTTGGACACAGGCACAATTAACATACTTTTGGCTCTGTATGCCACCGGAATGAAATTAAAACAAAACAATCCAAATGAATTTGAAGTGCAGACTTTCTAATTCAAAGGAGTTGAAAATAAATATCAAAGTACAAATTTTAGGTACTGCAACCATTTTTATACACAGTCCCCCCATTTTCAGGGGCTCAAATGCAATTGGACAATTGAATATAATCATAAATAAAATGTTCACTTTTAATATTTTGTTGAGAATCCTTTACTGGCAATGACTGCTTGAAGTCTGAAACCCATGGACATTACCAAAGACTGGGTTTCCTCCTTTCTGATGCTTTGCAGGCTCTAACTGCAGCTGTCTTCAGTTGTTTTTGTTTTGTGGGCCTTTCTGCCTTTAGTTTTGCATTCAGCAAGTGAAATGCATGCGCAATTGGGTTGAGATCAGGTGACTGACTCGGCCAATGCAGAATATTCCACTTCTTTTGCTTCAAAAGCTCCCGGGTTGTTTTTGTAGTGTGTTTTGAATCATTGTCCATCTGTACTGTGAAGCTCTGTCCAATCAACTTTACTGCATTTGGCTGAATCTGGGCTGACAGTATATCGCTAAACACTGCAGAATTACTACTGCTGCTTCTGTCTTCTGTCACATCATTAATAGTGTTGAGCGAACCCGGACTGTAACGTTCGGGTCCGTACCGAACTTTCGGGTGTTCGGGGCATGGACCCGGACATTTCAAAAATCGTTCGGGTTCGGTCCGGGGTTCTGCTATTTTACTCCACGTGTTGAGAAGCTGCAGGGCAGCCAATCAACAAGCGTTTCACTGGTTTGCCCTTAGAAGCGATCACAGCCATGCCTACTAATGGCATGGCTGTGATTGGCCAGTGCATCATGTGACCCAGCCTCTTTATAAGCTGGAGTCACAGTGCTGCAGTCACATGCTCCTTGGGTTAGTGTAGGGAAAGGAAGCTGAAAGCGTGAGGGAGCGATTAGAGACATTTTAAGACCTGATCCTGCATCCTGAGATAGATTACTTTACTACTGCTGTCTGTGCTGTTGCTCTGAGGACAGATAGCAGAAATTAGAGATTTCACATACCGCTGCTTTGAGTTGCAGATCAAACTCTGCATAAAACAATGATCGCTACGATCG
>BLSH010262742.1:3283288-3328817 GCA_018402905.1 Glandirana rugosa
ATATTTTGTGCCCTCTATCGGTTTTGTAAAGTTCTCATGATATTTCTGGATATACGTCAGTCTGTTTCTCCATCAGGGCTTTATCTTCGATCTTCCTTCCTTTTTTACTTTCTCAAGGACCTTCACCGATTTAACGGTGTCTATCTCCTCCTCTCATCTTCATTTTACCTTCGGGGTTATTGTCGTCTCCTTTAGCTAAATCGTTATTGATCGTGTCGTAGTCCCTTCTCAGGTCCCGGACTGCCAGAGGGTTATTCAATGATATTTTTTAAGTTTTTCTATAATCAGGGATCTCATACAGTAATGTACTTGCCATAACCTCCATCGACCCTCGGCTTCGCTTCTCATCTCCCAGCTACCTCCAATACCGTTCATGTAATGACATACTCTAGGGACTAATATCTTTTTGAATTTTTTATAGTAACTTATTGGGAGACCGTCAGGCCCTGGACTCTTCCCTGATGCTGTGCTAGTTATTGCTAAATCGATTTCCTCTGCTGTTATTGGGGCTTCCATTTTACTTCTACTCTCCTCCTCTATCTGTGGCAATTTAGCCACTTCCAGGAACTCTTTCATTTTTTCCTTCCTTCTAGCTTCTATTTCGGGACTACCTCTTTGTCTGACTGCATATAGGTCTTTATAGTACTCTTGAAATGTTTTGGCTATCTCCCGTGTTTTATATATGACTTCTCCCGTTTTATTTTGCATCTTCTCTATGTAGTTCCTTGATCTTTTTTTATTTAATATTTTAGCCAGGTGTTTCCCGGTTTTATTTCCTTCTGTATATATCTCTTTTCTGATCTTATTGTAAATATTACGGGTCTCCTGTTCCAGCAAGTCTTTCAGTTCCTCTCTTTTTCCCACCAGCTCCTGTAGTACCTCCGTTCTACCCCTTTTATGGTCTTGTTCTAGTTCATATAGGCAGGTCTTTACCTATCTTAATTCCTTCTCACTTCCTTATACAATGACAACAGTTTGGTCTGACAAGAATAGTCTTCATAAGTCCATTCTGGTTGTTCTTTCCCTAAAATACTTCATACTATTAATGTTAGGTTGAGTAATCTGCAGAACAGTACAAAGATAAAGGTCTATGATGACCGTAAAGCTTAAAGGAGGTGAATTTGAAGGTGAATTTCTCCATAGATTTCAAGCCCTATATCACCCTTCAAAATCACATAGAAATACAGTACAGAATTTTTGTGAGTTGTTCACTCTGCAGGAAGGCACACAACAAGGTTGCCCATTTGTTATATGCATTGGCTATGGAAATGTTGGCTATGGCTATATGTTTATATCCAGACATTCTTGGTGGGCAAACCATCTTTAAACTATGTATGTACGTGAATGATGTACTGTTATTTATAACTCAAGCTACCGTGTCATTACTTAACCTTCTGACCGTGTTACCCAAGTTTGCAGGTTTATCGAGACTTACTGTCAACCACTTTAACTCTATGGCCATGCCCATCAATCTCGTGGTCCTTTCAGTGTGAAACGCTCAGATCCGACTTTTCTTTTGCTTGACCAACAACATCTAGATCCTATCTAGGTATTAAATACCCTTACTCCTACTATACGCTCAACTTTTCAACATTTTATTATCTCCCAATTATAGGTAAAATTGAAAACATGCACAAACTGGTACTCTTAGCATATTTCCTTTTTTGGGTAAGGTAACAGCTTATGAATATTTAACCTATACTCCTTTATTTATTTAGAGCTCATTGGAATATACTGGATTCCAGTGTAAGTACCCTGGCTTAGGTTTGAAAACAATTCCATATACTCATTTTATCTACCCTGTCTCCCTTGGCCTAATTTTATTTCTATCAAAGGAATAGCTTGTGGAAATCTATAGAAGACTAAAAATAATTTTGCCCATGAAACTTTTGTGTGTGCCCCCCTCTATATATAGTGGGGGAAATAATTATTTGATCCCATACAGATTTTGTAAGTTAGCCCACTTACAAAAAAGTTAAGTGTCTATAAATGTTATCATAGGTGTATTTCAAATGATAGACAGAATATCAACCAAAAATCCAGAAAAAAACCCCACAATACAAATGTTATAAATGGAGTTGCAGTTCAGTGAATAAAAAAGATAAAGATTGTAGACCACAAGGCTGGAATGGGTTTCAAGACCATCAGCAAGACGCTTGGTGAGAAGGAGACAACTGTTGGAGCGATTGTATGCAAATGGAAGAGAAACACAAAAGACCCATCAATCACCCTCAGTCTAGAGCTCCAGGCAAGATTTTGCCTGGGGTAAGGATGATCATGAGAAAAGTGAGGGATCAGCCCAAAAAAACATGGGAGGAGCTTGTCAATGATCTCAAGGAAGTTGGGACCACAGTCACCAAACAAACCATTGCTAACACAATACGCCGCCATGGATTGAAATCCTGCAGCACCCGCAAGGTCCCCTTCCTCAAGAAGGCATATGTAAAGGCTGTCTGAAGTTTGCCAATGAACATCTAAATGATTCAGAGATGGATTGGGAGAAAGTTCTGTGGCCAGATGAGACCAAAATTGAGCTCTTTGGCATTAATTTCACTTGCCGTGTTTGGAGAAAGAAAATGCTAACTATGACCCTAAGAACACCATCCCAAACATTATGCTTTGGGGCTGTTTCTCAGCTACAGGGAACAGGCTAACTTTGCCGCATTGAGGGGCCAATGGACGGGGTCGTGTATAGTAAAATCTTGGATGAGAAACTTCTTCTCAGCCAGAACACTAAAGATGGGTCGTGGATGGGTCTTCCAGCAGGATAATGAGCCAAAACATACAGCCAAGGCAACAAAGGAGTGGCTCACGAAGAAGCACATTAAGGTCATGGAGTGGCCTAGCCACTAGTCTAGTCTCCAGACCATAACCCTATAGAAAATTTATGGAGGGAGCTGAAACTTCGAGTGGCCAAGAGACAGCCAAGAAACCTTAAGGATTTAGAGATCTGTAAAGAAGAGTGGACCAAAATCCCTCCTGAGATGTGTGCAAACCTGGTAACCAACTACAAGAAACGCCTTACCCCTGTGCTTGTCAACAAGGGCTTCTCCACCAAGTACTAAGTCATGTTTTGCTTGGGGATCAAATATTTTTTTTTGCTCACCGAACTGCAACTCAATTTATAACATTAGTATCATGTGTTTTTTCTGGATTTTTGGTTGATATTGTATCTCTATAATTTCGAATATACCTATGATAAAAATTATAGACCCCTAATTTCCTTGTAAGTGGGCAAACTTACAAAATCTGCAGGGGATCAAATAATTATTTTCCCTACTGTATATCCTTTTTGTAATCTAATAGTTGTTCAATACCTTCAGCTTTGGATTCTTTATAAAAGCATATTTTCCCTGGCTTCAAATTTTTCTCCTTGGATATTCTTTTTGGGAGATCTTTCCATTTGCGGAAGACTCATTCTATGACAACCCTTTAGGACTCTGCTTTTACAACATTTCCTCAACTTTAACTTTTGAAATCGGACCCATGCCCTAAATATCTACATTGTCTGCAAATTACACATTTATATGTCTTACATTATGCACTGTTCCCGTCCTCATCACCCACTGTGTATGGACAAATTTGTCATAATACTCCTTGGGGTAAGGGGTTAATTTCCATACTTTAGAACTTTTTATATAGTTTACAATTAGAGGAAGATAGTGGAAAACAATTCACTGGTCAGGAGTGGGATGATATGCTATGTAAATTGCAATCAAACTCTGGTATTATACCCCTATTAAACTGCAATCTATCTATCAGAATATCTCTGACTCCTGCTTTTGTGGGTGCTCTTTTGTTGGCTCCTCCTTGCTAATATTTTGGCCATGTGAGAAAAAAGCTCCAATTTGGCAGAAGGTTTCTGATGTGTCCACCAAATGTACACACTAAATATGCTGTTTCTTGTGTTTTTCTTTTTATATCTTGCTCAAGAAAAAGTTTATGAACACGAAAATATGCACAAAACCACTATATAATTTCTTCATAAAGAATTAATGCTCCAATATTTACATGTCATGGCTGCTGTAGATCTGTAATGCCCTCTGGAGCTCTTTGAAAATTAATTGTTGTTATATAAGTGAAATCATGCAAATTCATAGCAATTTAAAAGCATTGTTTTTGTATAATCTTTGACGCTCATGATGTCCTAGAAATCCTCCACAACTATGCTATGTCAAAATCAAATTATTTGGAAAAATAATCAGACTGCACGTGTACATTAAGTTTTAACATGACTACAGCCGATACAGCCCAAAAACTATGGATAATTGAAACCAAAATAAAGCATTTATTTTTAACTTTTAAGACTTTATGGCTCAGCATAAATGTGTGGTTTAAATTGAGTACAGTATCTTGCCCAAATAAGGCATTTTAATTGTAGTTTTCATGACTTAGTAATGCGCTGTTTGGTTTCTCTCAACACTGTGGGAGTTGCTGGCTGAATCAATTAAAATATTCATCATTTAATTCCTTGGCTACCATCCTTATCCTTAAGAGCCTTATTCTAGGAAGAACAAGATTATTTTGAACAGCAAATTCAATGAGTTTTAGTTTATGTGTATTAATGTACTAGGATTCTATTTAAATGCAATAAAAAAAGGAACATTTTTAGATTTCAACACACATGGTCAAATCGCAACCTCCAAATACTAGCAGTGGAATTAGTCTGAGCATGGATAATATCATTACCAGGACTAGTTAAACACAGATGGAAGCAAATGATATCTGCTGACAAAACAAATTAAATGCTATGGATGGATGAGCTGTATCTACTGCTTCTTGGATAGAAATGCACAGTTCAAGTGGATGACACAATAGTTTCCTATGACACAAATCTATCCTCCATACCTTTTTTAAGGGATCTACACAACAGACTTGATGCTTCAGATGCATGTATTATTTATTTATATAGTATAGCACTGTCGTCCCTTGTAGTGCTGTACAAAGTAAATACTAACTAACAGTGCTGGAGGGTAGTACAGGTGGTGGATATAAAGGCAGATATGTAACTCATACTTATGCAAGCTGCATGTGTAGCATCCCCTGACCCCTGAGGTCAGATGGGCTGACATTTTGTAATGTGTACTTATGCAAGCTGTGTGTGTAGTACTCCCTGCCAGATTGTGTGAGCTGACATTTTATCGCAGGATTGGGTTCTTGGCCTATTATGGGTGTGAATAGCACTGGAGGGTAGTACAGGTGGGGGATATCGAGGCAGACACTTAAGATGTGTACTTATATGCAAGTTGCCAGGGTCAGGTGGGCTGACATGTCGCCTCATGATTGGGTCCTCGGCCTGTTGTGGTGTGAATAACTGGTCACCAGTCATTTTAGAAATGGTAATTTGGTTTATTCTGCACAAAAGATAAATCAAGAAAAGAGGCAGAGGGCAAAAGATACCCAGAGAACATTTTCAAAACTCCAGACTCTACTTACAGCCAATACAGAAAAGGACATTTACGCCAAGGCCAGCACTCTGTATTCTAGGCTATAGAGTAGACACAGAACATAAACTCCCTAAATGAGCCACCTGACTTTCTGTGATGTTCCATTTATGATCCATCTTCTCAGGACACCTCAAACAGAAAAATTCCTTCCTGGTACTCATGTCAAGAATCCAGCTTTCCTCCTCCATTACAAATCCTCTAGAAGACAGAGAACGCTTAAGGCCTGGCATTGTTCCTAAAGCACGTGTGCTCCTAGGCTTGGGAGGTCAGAGCATCCTCACACATTTGCTAAAGAAAGCTCACCCCAAACATTCATATGCTCTCCCAGTCTGCACTACTTGCCATACACCTCCTGGTGGATGGACAGAGACATAAAAATTCATAATCCAGCATTATTGTATCTTCTTGAACTTTTTCCAGGGACACTCTCTGACAGCAGGCAAAAACAAGCAATAACACTGGGCTAAGGAAAGACAAATGAACACATCAATCAAACCCAATCACCCTGCTTAGGGCAGGGTGGCTAGATATGAAAAAGCACATTTAAATATATTTAATGGTATACACAACTGCAAAAACTGGAAAACATCAATCAAACCCTATCACCCTGCTTAGGGCAGGGTGGCTACATATGAAAAAGCACATTTAAATATTTTTAGTTTTAACGGTTTTTATTGAGTTTTATATAGAAATGATAAACAGATCATCATCATATTAATACAAGCCTCGACCAAGATAGGGAATACACTTGAGTATAACTCAGCCTCACAGGGCCTAGTGAAGGCAAGATTAATGGAAATACACTTTCGACAGAATATGACCGAATGGAGAACATAAAAGATTACTATCCCTTATTTTTTCCTCCCCTAAGATATCCCAGAACCCACCCCAAAAGGGAGCAAAAACTGTGGGTCTAGGGGTATCAAAGGGGCCAAACATGTATACAAAAATTCCTCCTTCGACCCTAGAAACAAAAAGCCTCTTTCTATACCACTCGGTGTTCTGTAGGACTAACGGAGCCTTGAAAACCATTGCTACTAATAATGAAACCCAAAGAATTAGGGCAACACTGAGACAAAACTAAAAAAGAAAACCCCGGACTATTAACTTAAAATTATAGAGACAAGCTCTAGCAACCGAATACAGTCCTGGGGCTAGCTCATGCTGGTCGAGCACTAAACTCTTGACTAGAGCCAAATTGGTAAGGAAACATTTGGCTACCAAAGAATAAAGAGATAGCTAGGACAGAAAAGGAAAGGGAGGAGAAGGAGAGGTTAGAAAAGTAGAGCACCAGGGAGCTTAGTATAGTAGTGAGACACAGTTATATCATACAGGTAAGTTAAGGTATTTCTTCCAGGGATCCCAGATTAAATCAAATTTAGGCGATGAGTTAAAAATTATATTGGCGAGCCTCTCCTGAGTCATGATCCAGGATACTTTTTGTTTGGCAGCAAAGTAAGAGACCGAAGGATGCTTCCAGGCCCTGGCAATTGTGATTTTAGCTCCCAGTAAAATATAATGAACCAGTTTAAAAAGGGACCTGGAGAGACCATCTGGTCTAGCGTTGAGGAGGGCCATTTCTGGATTTTGGGGGATCGCCTGTCCCGAGATCTCCCGTAGGAGGTGAAAAATTCTATTCCAAAAGCCTCGGATGTGGAGGCATTCCCACCAAATGTGGATAAAGGAGCCCGTGAGTCCGCAACCCCGGAAACAAAGATCCGAAGCATTCGGAAACATAGCCGCCAGTCTGGTTGGTACCAGATACCAGCGCATGAAGACCTTAAGATTGGCCTCCTTTAAGGTGATATTAATCATCCCCCTAAGGGATCTCTGAAACAGAGAACTCCATTTATCCTCGCCCCATACAACAGCTAGGTCCTTTTCCCAATTACTCGCATAGGGGGGCTTAGCTGGATTGTCCATCAGTGATGCATAGATTAATGAGATGCCCCCTTTTTGGTCCTGCTGCTCCAAACACCACTTCTCATATGGGATAATGCCTACGGAATAATTTCTGGACCTCCCAAGAGAGGTCAGGAAATGATGAATATGTTGGAATCCAAATTTCTCAGTAAGTGGCATATCTAATTTATTGACACAATAGGAGATAAGGCCTGTGGAGGTAAAAAAAGTGTCCAATGCGAAATAAGCCTTTATTTGTCCACCAACGAAAGGCCTGAATTTCTAGGCCTGGGGGGAAATCAAGGGTTGCTGAATAAATGATTAAGAGGGCAAAGGTGTGAGGTCAAATGAGGTGTTTTGAGTACAGAATCGCAGAGGGACATGGAATGAGAGAGGGTTGGCGCAAGGATTGGGGGTCTCGTCTTGCGGGGAGCCCCCACCAGAAAATCGATAGTATTTTGCGGAACAGACTTCCTCTCCATCGAAACCCAGTCGAGTTTGTCCCCCCTGGCGTAAATGACTGAAAACTGTGATAATTGGGCAGCTTGATAATATTTAAAGAGGCAAGGAAGAGCTAGCCTTCCTTGGGAACGTTTCCTATAAAGAACATTGGTTTGACATCTATAACCCTTCCACCCCCAGACAAATTTAATTATACGTGATTGCAATCTTTGTATCTGTTGTTTCCTCAGGGGGATTGGGAGGGATCTGAAGAAATACAGGACTCTAGGGAGTAATGTCATCTTTACTGCGTTTATTCTACCAAGCTAGGAAAGACCCTCCTGGTCCTACCTAGAGAGATCCTTGGTTAGTTTCTGAAACAACAGGGGAAATTAATCTCCTATAAGTGTTTGATATTAGCTGCCAGGCTGACACCCAGATAAGGAACATGGTCGGAATTCCAGGAGAACTTATAGAGTTCTTTGAGCCTCCGGACTGATGAGGCTTTCGGAGTGGATATATTTAAGGCCGCTGATTTAGACCAATTTACGCGCAGCCCAGAAACCCTTCCAAACTCTTGAAGTAATTGGATAATATGGGGAGTGGAAGAGAGGGGTGAGGTAAAAAAAAAGAGCAGATCATCAGCAAAAAGTGTGTCTGCGCACCACACTGCACTCCCTGAATATTAGGGTCTCCTCTGATAGCGATTGCCAGGGATTCAATCGCCATCGCAAAAATTAAGGGAGAAAGAGGACATCCCTGTCTGGTCCCCTTGGCAATATCGAATGTCTCCGAGTAGCAGTTTTGCAATTTGACCTGAGCACTAGGGTTAGAATATAGAGCCCTTAGAGTCTGGATGAATTTAGGGCCGAAGCCCCATCGGAAATGGATCTCAAACAAGTAGGTCCAACTTACAGTGTCAAATGCTTTTTGAAGGTCCACTGAAAGTATATATCCTTCTTGAAGTGGACCTTTATCCCAACTAGAATTTAAAAGCGATATAATGTCCACCGCTCTCCAGATCTGGTCCGGGCCTCGTCTACCTGGGATGAAACCCACTTGGTCTTTGTGGACATATTTACTTATAAATTTAGACAATCTATTGGCCATGATCTTAGTCATGATTTTTAAGTCGTTATTAATTAACGAGATGGGTCTGTAATTGCTAACAATCGAGGGATCCTTACCGGGTTTGGGAATAACCGAAACAAATGTTAGATTAGCCTCTTTCTGAAGTGTAGACCCATCATGGAGAGAATTGAAAAGCTTGGCCAAAAAGGGGGCAATAGTGGGACCAAAGGTTTTATAATAGCCTGTGGAGAAACCACCAGGCCCAGGGGCTGATCCCTTCCTGAGGTCTTTGATTACTTCCAAAATTTCCGCTTCTGTGAACGGTTGCTCTAGGGAATCCCTGTGTTCAGTAGTAAGTTTAGTAAGAGAAATCCTATTTAGAAAAGTGTCTTGGGTTGGACGGAGGGCTGTTTTCCCCATTTCATAAAGGCTAGCGTAATATTTCTGAAATGAGCTCATGATCCTTTGGGGGTTCTGGGTTAAGTCCCCCGCCTCATCCCTTATCTTTGGGAAAGAAAAGGACCGAAACCTAGGGGACAGCCTGGCAGCCAATTTAGGACCTATTTGATCTTTTTGCATATAGAATTGGGCTCTAGACCATTGGATTTGTCTCTCAGTTTTGGTGGTCAAGGCAAGGTTAAGAGCCACCCTACCTGCTTCCAACTGCACCTTAGATTGGGGGTTGGGTTCTTCTTATGTGCTTTGAAGAGAGCCTGGAAGTCTCGCTCTAATTTCTCAATATCACTCTTCCTTTACCTATTAAGCTTAACTGGCAGCTGGATAATCCTGCCCCTCATCACCCCCTTGTGAGCTGCCCATAGTATTGAGGGAGAGACTTCTCCATTGTTGCTCGTCTGAAAATATTCTTTAAGTTCCTTCTCCAGTATCGTACAGTGTACTGGGTTGTTTAATAGGGATTCATTCAGTCGCCAACAAGGTTTTCCTCTTTGGCCTAGGATCGCTTTACCTTGTATTATGACTAACGAATGATCCGACATAGGAGAGTCTCTGATATAGGCTTTAGTAATCCAGGGGATAACAGAGGCAGGAATGAAGATGTGGTCTATTCTTGCCAAGCTCTGGTGAGGGGCAGAATAATGCTTGTAATCTCTCGCTCTAGGATTACATTCCCTCCATATATCAACGAGCCCTAAAGAATAAAGAAACTTCGCGAGTTTGAGGCTATTTTTTGTTGGGCGAATGAGATGGGATTGACCTCCTCCTGACTTGTCAAGCGAAAGATCAAGGGCCAAGCTAGAATTGCCCCCCATTATCATATTCCCTTCCAGGTGAGGAGAGAGAAGCTTGAATACTGTTTGAAAGAATTTTACTTGGCCTTGGTTTGGGGCGTAGTAAGAAATAAAAGTGAAAACTGAACCCTCCAAATCCCCTGATAATAATATAAACCTACTCTCCGGGTCTTTGATTTCTTTCTGGGGTGAAAATGCTACCCGCTTAGCGAAGAACACTCCAACTCCTCTAATTTTATCTGTAGCGTTAGCCAGGAAAAATTGGGGATATTTAGAGTGGACATACTTAGGGTTGAACTGCCCTGGAAAGTGTGTTTCCTGCAGCAATAGCACATCAATATGCTGGAAGTGAGCAGATGAAAAATACTTTTTCCTCTTCATTGGGGAGTTAAGACCTTGAAAATTATGTGTTGTGACACTTAGTTTACCCACCGGATTAGTAGTTGTGGTCATGTTGCAGAAAGGGTAATCTATGCATTACTGAGGAAAAGCTTACCTGATTCCATGTGCGATTACTAGGGGGCCTACCGAATAGGTAGCTTATAGTAAGGGACCTCTGTGCAACAGCAAAAACATTGCATCCCTGGTGCCTGGGAGAAAAAGAAAAAGGTTAAGAAGGTATTTGAAGAGAAGAACTGAGGAGAAAACAGAAAAACAAAGCAGAGGAGATGGGTGCGTCAGACAAGGATCAATTTGTAACTGCTCTACTGGCAGAATTACCCCTGACCGGGGGAGGACCCGCATGTGGTTCCCCAAGACAGAGGGAGACGCAAGACAACCGTCTCGGCCGATTTCCGGACCCAAACGTAGAAAAATAAACCACAAACTTAAAAAAACCAGGAGCTCTAAAGACCGCCTCCTGTATAACCTCCCAGGGGATGGCCCCCGACTAAGATAGCCAGAGGGAAGCCGAGCCCCCCGGAAGGGACCCAGCCCCCCTACCCCTGGACCTGACGGGTGCCAATGGTAAATGGCAACACACCAAGGACCATGACCCTGTGGGATCTTCAAACAGACAGACCCATCCTCCCAAAAGATAAGTCTCTAGTTCACAATAACCGTTTCAGAACCAAACTCTGCCGAAGCACTCACCCCCACCCCCTGCCGGCCGGCAGGAAAGGCGGGGGTGAGGGGAGGAGCATCGCAACAGACCTCACAGGCTTAGGACTATTAACCACTTCCTTACTGGGCACTTAAACCCCCCTCCTGCCCAGAACAATTTTTGGCTTTCAGCGCTGTCGCATTTTGAATGACAATTGCGCGGTCATGCGACGTTGTACCCAAATAAAATTTGTGTCCTTTTTTCCCCACAAATAGAGCTTTCTTTTGGTGGTATTTGATCACCTCTGTGTCATTTCTGATCGCCGCTATAAACAAAAAATGAGTGACAATTTTGCAAAAAAGAACTATATTTTTTACTTTTTGCTACAGTACAAATCCATTAAAAAAAATTATTCATCAGTTTTGGCCGATATATATTCTTCTACATATTTTTGGTAAAAAAAAAAAATCGCAATCGGCGTATATTGATTGGTTTGCGCAAAAGTTATTGCATCTACAAACTGGGAATTGATTTATGGCGTTTTTATTATTATCTTTTTTACTAGTAATGGCGGCGATCTGCGATTTTTATCGGGACTACGATATTGCCACAGAAATGACGGACATTTTTTACACATTTTTGGGACCAATGACATTTATACAGCGATCAGAAATTTAATTATCCACTGATTACTGTGTAAATGTCATTGGCAGTGAAGGGGTTAACCTGCAGGGGGCAGTGAAGGGGTTAAATATGTTCCCTGGGTGTGTTATAACTGTGGGGGGGGGGCAGGCTGGGACATAACAGATCTAACTGATCTCAGTGACAGGGATCAGTAGATCTGGTATGTCCCCTGTCACAGAACGGGGAACCACCGTGTTTACATCGGCGGTTCCCTGTTCTGAGGCTGCTAATAGAGATCCGCGGGTCTCGGGCGGACATCGAGTCCGCCCGAGCTACGGGTGCACGCCGCCGCCAGGGGGCTCGCAAGGAGCGTGCACAGGGGATGATGTCCATGGACGTCATCCCGGTATTTCAGATCCGCGCTGGAGCCGTACTTCGGCAATAGCGTGGATCTGGAGTGGTTAATAAGAACAATTTAAACAAATAGCAACAAAAAACACTTTCGTAAAAGAGCCACTCAAAAAGACAAAAAGTGAGATCACATCACATTGCGAAGGGACAATGGCCACAAGAAGCCCAGCCACTACGTTCCTGAGATTGGGATCCTGGATCACGGTGGATGAGAATCTTTAGAGTGCTTGGGTCTTTGGCTCCGCCAAAGCTGAGGAAATGGACTCTGAGGAGAGGGCCACTTGGAGGATCCTGCAGCTTTATTAGACAACTTGGAAGAGGAGTCCAGTGAGATAAGATTAAGACGTAATAATAGATGTTCTCCTTCTTGAAAAGTAGAAAAGCCATGAGTCTTGCTTTTGAATAAGAAGGAAAGGCGGAATGGAAAGGACCACCAATATTTGATAGATGACTTCTGGAGGACTTCCAAGAGAGGTTTCATGGATCTCCTTTTTGAATGGTGGAAGGTGAAATGTCCGCAAAGATTTGGATGGGATGTCCTTGAATCGACAAATGAGGAGAGCTCCTAGAAACCTTCATTATCTCCTCTTTCACACTGTAGAATTGGGGTTTCACTACTATGTCTCTGGGTAATCCGTCTGAACGAGGAGGATGTAATGCTCTGTGAGCTCTATCTAGTTCCAGACGATGCTCAGGAATGCCCGGAATAATATTTTTGACAAACTCAGTAACTGCTACTCGGACATCTGTAATGCTCTCAGGGAGGCCCCTAATCTGGAAATTATATCTCCTGGAACAGTTTTCCAGGTCATCAATTTTTGACAGAGCTGTTTCTAGCTGGTCTTGAAGATCCTGGATTCACGCTGTATTCTGATTAGCTTTAGCGACCGTTTGCTCTGTTTTGTGTTCAATTGCCTCAATCCGGGTTCCCAGGTTTTGGAGATCTGCTTGAATTACCAAAGTTATTTGGGTGGCTGTTTGGGCCAAACCTTTTGAGAGCATCTTAGAAAATACCTCCATCATCAACTGAAAATCAGCATGAAGGGTGGGAGATAGAGGACCATGGGACACAGCAAAAGAATTACCCGCTGCTTGGTGCTTATGTGGGGTAGTTATCAGTTCATCGAGTGTCCTTTCCAGAAGTGAAATGGTGGAAGCTGGAAAGAGAATTTTGGCTGAGTTGAGTTCCAGGTAGGGGACCAGGAGAGGAAAGGATTTGAGATCCCCCTCTGGCCCTGCCTCCATGTCATCCCCTCCGTCTACTGTGGTGATCCAGAGGTAATAGGAACTGCCTCTGGGGCCAGGTCATTAAAGCCAGGCTAGCGTGACAAGTCCCTTCTGACTGCCCCCGGTTCCATGGTAATTGACCCCTTCAAGAGAAATTTACCATAAACTTCATCTGGATATTATAGCAAAGATAGTCCAAGCGATATATAAAAATCCCTCTAGCTGAAGAGGGGAATTGGGTCTCAGCATTCCGAACAACACTGGGAGAACTGTTCAGTCTTCAGTCAAAGATTTGCCCAGCGTGGGCAGTTGTCTCTATTGTGTGCTCCCTGATCCGGTCTGGAGACCCTCTTAGCTCCGGGAGATACCTCAAGCTCCAGTTATAAAGAGGATGGGCTCATATTGGCCCCTATACCTGTCCTCCGCGACAGGCTGCCCGCTGCTCTAAGTAGACGGGGCCGCGTAGGCCCAAGCCGTGGCCTCGCGTGCTGGAGAGGTCAATCTCGGGATTAATGAGTGCGCGAAGGGGCCCCGCACGGCTCCAGGGAGGCCCCCCGATCTTGCTTGGCCCCCGATAGCCGTCTGCACTAAGTCCTGACTCCAGCTTTTGCTGCAGCATTCGGTCCATGAACGGCCGCTCGCTGTTCTCAATGGACGGGGCCGCGTAGGCTCAAGCCGTGGCCGATCGCGGAAATTGCTTAGGACAGGGTGGCTACATATTAAAAAGCACATTTAAATATTTTTAATGGTATACACAACTACAAAAACTGGAATGTTGTATATCTTTCTAGCATTCAGCTTTAAAGGTAACCTGTGGCCAAACTATGGACATTAACGTGTTTATATAGTCAGTGAATGATCAAATCAAACCACTACTGACATTTTTACTTGAAGGCACTATTGGGCAATGTATCCTCAAAGCTTACAGCAGAAGCAGAGAAGTTATTTAAAGTGGTTGTAATGTCCGCCTCCCCCCCCCCCCCCCAAAAAAAACCCTGCAAAGCAAAGGCATAATGAGCTAGTTTGCAGCACATACTAGCTCATTATGAAATACTTACCTTGGAAGAAAGCTAATGCAGTGGTCTTGGCACACCGCTGTGAGCGGCGACATGCTTCTTTCGTGTCTGCGGCTCTGTCCAATCACAGCGTGGGCTCCAGCACTGTGATTGGTGGAGCCGTGCTGATGTCACTCCCGCGCATGCGCACGGGAGCCGTCATTTACTCAGTTTATTGATGGGCTCACAAAAAACAATTGAACAAACTTTCCCGACCTCCAAAAATGTTCTATTAAATGTGCAGGCCCCCACTGTCAGCCTACATAAAAGCAGGGTAAGGGGGCAGGAACAGAGGCCAGCAGAGATATGAATTAACACTTACAGGAAGTGGTCAGATTCCTCCCAGAGTCACACAGGTAAAACCAGGGGTAAAAAAAAATCCTCACAAAGTGAGAAAACATGCATGTGCATATTTTCTTCTACTGCTGCATGATTTTCATTTAAGATCTATTGACGGGGTCCCTTTACATTTACTTGTTATCTTTAGTAAAACACATATGTTGAAAAAAACAAAACAATTGAAAGACAAAGAGAAATAAAGGGATTTTATTATAACTTACCGTAAAATCCTTTTCTCCGAGTTCACTGACAGACGCAGCTCTTCATGACTTTGTGGGGTTTTATGTTCGTCCTACTAGGAGTTAACTAGGCAGGGAAAAGCATCAGCTGGCCCCTCCCTTGGGGGCCGTCCTCTTTCCCTACATCAAACCCCCTCACAGAATAGATCTTCAGTTCGTACACAAGCCGTACCAAAAACAGAGCCCAGAGGGGTGGGTGCTGCGTCTGTCAGTGAACTCGGAGAAAAGGATTTTACGGTAAGTTATAATAAAATCCCTTTTTCTCCTACGTTCACTGACAGACGCAGCTCTTCATGACTTTGTGGGGACGTCCCCAAGCTGTGTCAAAAAAGAGGGGTGGGTAAACGCAAACAACTGTACCCAACTGAACCTCTGAGAAGGCATCAGACGCGCCTACACTACCGCCTGCAGAGCCTGCGGCCAAAGGCAGCATCCAAAGATGTGAACACATCAAGTAATAAAACTTAGTAAAAGGGTGAACCGAGGCCCAAATGGCCGCATTGCACACCTGTGACACCGAAGCCTGGTGTCTGACAACCCAGTAAGTACTAACCGCCCGGGTAGAATGAGCCGTGACCGGAAAAAAAGGGGGAACCTTGCCCCGAACAGAATACACACAGAACAGAATACACATGGGTCACGTTTTTTTTTTTTTTAAATCCACTGAGAAATCGTAGCCGAAGAGGCCGCCAGACCTTTTGTGCGGTCCTTCAGGCACAACAAACAAGGTGCCAGCCTTACGAAAAGGAGCTGTAGCAGCCAAGTACACTCTTAAGGCCCTTACTACGTCCAAAGTATGCAACTCAAACTCCTTGGGGTGCGATGGATGAGGGCACAATGAAGGCAGGACAATATCTTCATTGATAAGAAAAGAGACTACCTTCGGGAGAAAAGAAGGAAGGGGTCGCAAGACCGCCTTATCCTATGCATTACCAAATAAGGAAACTTGCACGATAGTGCAGCCAATTCCGATACTCGTCTGGCAGAAGTAAAAGCACCTAAGAATGCCACCTTCTGCGACAGAAGATGTAAGGGAATCTCCCTGAGTATTTCATAAGGTGGTTTCTGAAGGACAGAAAGCACCAGATTCAGATCCCACGGAGCCATCGGAGATCTCACCCAAGGCGCCACATGTCGCACACCTTGTACAAAGGTACGAATCAGAGAGTGCGAAGCCAAGGTCTTTGAAAAGTATGGCTAAAGCCGAGATCTGGCCCTTAAGGGTACTCAAAGCCAACAGCTTATTCAGACCCTGCTGTAAAAAGTGTCAGTATCCTGGAGACTACAAACGAGCGAGGGTTAAAGCCCTCCGCCTCGCACCAAGCAATGAAAGCCTTCCAGGTGCGGTGATAAAACCTGCGAGAGGTGCACTTGCGAGCTGTCAACCAAGTAGGGATCAAGGAGTCGGCCACTCCTCTATCTCTGAGCACCTGGGACTCAATAAGCTGTCAAAGCCAGCGAGGGTAAAGCAGGGTGCAAGATGGGTCCCTAGAGACAGGAGGTCGTCCCGCATCGGGAGCCGTCAGGAGGCGTCTGCCACCATTTGCACTACGTTTGCGTACCAGGTGCGCCGAGGCCAAACCGGGGCCACCAGAATGGTCGGAATTTCTTCCATCACTATTCTGCGCACCAATCTCGGAAGCAGACGTATGGGAGGAAAAACATACAGGAGGCGATAACGGCTCCAGGGAGTCACCAGGGCATCCGTGGCCACTGCCAACGGATCCTTTGTCCCGGACACAAAAATTCTCACCGTGAGATTGAACCTGGACGCCATAAGATCCACATCCGGTGTCCCCCATTTGTGGCAAAATCTGATTGAACACCCCCGGTGAAGGGACCACACCCCCTGGACCAACTTCTGGCGACTAAGAAAGTCCGCCTGCCAGTTCTCCACACCTGGGATGTAAACCGCAGAGATTGCCGGAACGTAGAGTTCCGCCCAACGCAGAATCAGAGCTGCCTCCGCAGCCGCCGCTGAGCTCCGTGTGCCGCCCTGATGATTCACATACGCCACCGCCGTGGCATTGTCCGATTGAATCCGAATCGGGCGGCCTTGCAATCTCTTTTCCAATGAGAAAGACACAGTCTGATCTCTCTCAGCTCCTGCACGTTGATGGGTAGGCAGGCCTACTGGGTCGACCAATGACCCTGAGCTGATAGTCATTCCAGGACTCCGCCCTAGCCCGTCAGGCTGGCGTCCGTGGTGATTACCGTCCACCGAAGGGACAGGAACGACTTCCCCTGAGTGAGGGCCGAGTCCCATAACCACCAGACGAGGGACGCCTTGATCTGAGGGCCCAGCCGGATCGGAAGATCCAAACGACCGGTGGGGCTTGTCCCATTGGACCAGAATTGCTCGCTGGAGCAAACGAGTGTGACTCTGGGCAAAAAGTATCGCCTCGAACGACGAGACCATGAACCCCAGCACCCTCATACAGAACCGCAAGGAAGACCGGCGGCGTGATAGGAGGGTGCGCACAGCCGACTGTAAGTTCTGTAGCTTCGTTGGAGGGAAAAACACCTTTGTTTGTCCATAATGATACTCCAGACGGCAGGAAGGAGACACCGACGACTACTGCAGGTTGAGCAACCAGCCGAAGTCCCGCAATGAGACCATTGCGATGTTCACATTCTCCTCCAGGGCAGAGACAGAATCCGCTCGCAGGAGCAGATCGTCCAGGTACGCCACTATGGCAATGCTTTAAATGCCAGCCTGTCTTTGGATTGTGGTGAGAAACTCAACCAGGGTGTTTATTATAAACTTCAACCCAAGCATTAGCATATTCGGGATGTGAACCAGCAACCTTTTGGGTGCCAGGTGGATTTGCTAGCCACTTAGCTAGTGAGCAGTCCTCCTACGCAGCAACGCCAACACCGGGGCCAGAAACTTCGTGAACACCCGGGGCGCGGAGGTCAGGCCGATGGAAAGAGCTACAAATTGAAAATAGCGATCCCCAACCGCGAATCGCAGATGTCGCGGATGGATGGGAACATAGAGGTACGCATCCTTTCCAATGACGCTAGGAAGTCCCCCTGGTGCAGGGCGGCCACGACCGATCGAACAGACTCCATCCGGAATTCGCACGCCCTGACAAACCTGTTTAGGGCCTTCAATTCCAGGATGGGCCGAAAGCCGTCCCCTTTTTTGAGCACCACAAAGAGATTCGAGTAAAAACCCCAAAATCCCTCTCTGAGGGAACCGGTACAATCACTCCCTGTTCTGATAGAGCCTGTACTGCCCTGGAAGGGCCAGCCTGTGCTCCAGCGGGAGGTGTAAATTTGATGGGAAGTGCGAACCCCCAAAGACGTCCCCCCACCCGAACACTCGGGTGGGGCGCCCCATCAGGCTGAGGAAGACTTGTCTCCCGTCTTTTCTGGTTTGCGCTGCCGCTGCTGGCGTCCGGCCCCTGCAGCAACCTTACTGGAACGGGTTCCCTTGCTTGCCGTGCCTGATGCACGAAAAAGCTACCTCTGACCCGACGTAGCAGGCTCCTGTCTAAGGCGGAACTCACGCCTGCGGGGCTCCGGAAGGAAAGTACTCTTGCCTGCTGTGAGATCCTTAATGATTTCAGTAAGGCGCGAGCCAAATGGGCGCCCATCCTGAAAAGGAAGATCAGCCCAACCTAGTGCGGAAGCGTGGTCAACGACCAGGGTCGCAGCCAAGAGTTCTGTGAAGTCTAATGGCCGCTATCGACATTCTAGACAGCAAGAGCAGAACGTCCACTGCCGCATTTTCCTGGTTTGCACAGAGGCATTTCATCCCCTGGAGTAAAAACTCAGCCTTCTGCGGTGCCTCCATCAGGCGACCGCCCACCAGGTCTGACTTAAGTTCCTCCATGCACTCAGAGAGGTACTGCGCTGCCATGGCCGCAGCCAAAGCAGGTCGCACTGCGGCGCCATAGGAATGATAGTCGCCTTGGTAAGGCGTGCAATAGGCGGATCCACCGCAGGAGATTCCCATTTCTTTAGGAAATTCTCCCCAAAGGGATAGCGTTCAGTAAAACGGCCAGTCAGTGAGGAGGAACGGCGGGTTGCTGCCATTCACGATATTGGAAATGGTTAAAAAATTAACTGTAAGGATAGGACTTGGGGCCTTGGGGGGCCTAGAAGACCCGCACACATAAGCAGATCGCGATTCGCCCGTTTGATGCAACTTGGTGCGAATGCCAGCGATAATGGTGGCGACCAGCACATTGTCCTGGTCAGCCACTGGCTCCTGATCCTCCTCAGCTACTGTGTCGCCTCAGCAGACAAGTCCCCCTGGGTCTCTAAGACCCTTGAAGCCCCTCAAACTCAGAATCTTCCCCTGAGGATAAAAAAAGGGGGGGGGGGCGCTTCCAGGGGGCCCGCAGAGGAAAGATTTCAGTGATAACATCCCGCAGCTGGGAGAGTAAAGCCCCTTGGGCAGACTGCGTGGCTGCTGACGCCCTCTCAGCAGGTTTTGCAGGGAGATCAGCCATTGTCAGGGATGGATGGATGGATGGATGGACGCCCCGCACACAGCCACACACCCCCACAGGATCAGAGGACAGCACCCCAACGCCACCAGCACCCAGAGGGAGCCCAGCTATACTTGCGATTTTGCTGCCCATCAGCGCTGATCGTTCAGAAATACTGCCTGTCACCGTCCATTTTCTGAGGGGAGAAGCTGCAGCCACGTGTAGAATGCAGAGCATGCAGTGAAGATGGCGGCCAGGAAGCACTAGAGGGTGAAACACACCTCTCGGGCAACGTGCAGTACCAAATATGGCCGCTCCGAGCGCTAGAGGGAAAGCCCCATAGGCTGGAAATGACCGCGGCTATGGCAAAATGGCGGCGGTCCGCCGCAAAATGGCGGCCGAAGGACCGCATGGTGATGCTGGACGAGAAGGCCGAACGAACGGGCAGCGCTGGGGAGGGGGGTGGGGGGCGAGGTGTGGCAGGAGGCAAGATGAGAGGCTGATCCCCAACGGTGGCTACCCCGGACAAGCTACTGGAGCAGTGGAAAAACCGCATTTGCGGACGTCGGGCCCACTTCACTCCCCGGGTGGGGAGGAAGGCAGGGCGCTCACTTACCCGTCCGACGCCACGGCAGCCACCGAATGCAGACTTTCCACCCTCGATGGGGGGCATGCTGCCGGCCCAGAGTCGCCCTGCCGAACGAATCGGGAAGGGGACCATCTGGGGGAGCTCGCCCCGGGCCACCCGCACGGAACGGGTAAGATGTGGCGGGTCCCTGTGTTGGGGCCGGCTTCGCATCATGTTGGCCAGGTCGGGGAAAGTACAGAGCACCAGGACTCTCGATGCCCGACCGGCTTTTTGATAGCAGATCATCTTGATTGAAGCAAAAAAAGAAAAGAAAAGAAAAAAGAAAAATGGTCACAATAGGAAAAAAAAAAGAGGACTGTTGTACCCCATGCTCTACACTGCCAAGAAGCGAGGAATGGCAGATGTTTGATGGACTCCTGGGAGATTTGAATGCTGTACTTCAGTGTCACAAAACATAGGTGGTCTGGGGAGACCATGCAGTAGTTTTGTTGCTTGAATGAATAGATCCCAATTCACATATATGGAGACGGAGGCATCCACAGTTTCATGTATACTCATGCCATCCTGACTCCCATGACACCTTATTCTGGATTGATCTGGCTTTTTCCAGAGATACCTTGCTTCCCCTGGATAGGTGCGGTAACCCCAGAAAAATTTCTGATCATGATCCACTGATGGTAGAAGATGCTCACCATGGCTATCGCACCCCATCCTTATGGAGATTGCAACCTCTATGGTTAAGTGATTCAATTATAATGGCCCACAGCTCTCAAACTTTTACTGATTACAAAAATCGAAAAGCCATTACCAGACAAGCAACTGCTCATGTAAATCTAAATGGGAGGCATTGAGGGTCATTTACAGTGGGTATAAAAAAGAATCACCCCTCCCCCCTTTATTAAAATAATCACACTTGTTGCATTGCAGCCTGAAATGAAGACAGGCACAGTTTTTGTTTCATCCAGCTGTATTTACAACTTGCAACTTACATTCAAGTGAAAGATATAACACCAACATGTCAGAAAAACATTCAAAAACAGAATCACAGAGTTGGAAAAAGGATCCCCTCCTTGTGCCAGTATTTGTTGAAAAACCTTTTGCTTTAATTAAAGCCTATGGGGGGGTGGGGGTGTAATAAATCGGTACTTTTAAATATTCAGCTGTATTTATGTACTGTGAGCTTGAGCTATAGTGCTCTGTAAACAGGCTTTTCCCAGAAGAGCAATTAAGAAACCAGAAAATAGTCCAGGACCTTCTCCAGCGACTGCTCAATGCAGATCTCTCCCACTATCCTACAATTTTCCTCCTAGGATTGCTCCCCACAGGTTGCCAAGAAGTTGGCAAGTCATATTTTTACATCTGCGGGATGCTTGGTGGCTCTCCACTGGAAAAGACAAACCTCACCCACTCCTATTGAGTTGTATGCCAGGTTTAAAGACGTGGAATTGAAGGAGTCATTAGCAGCTCGTCTTTCTAAGCTGGAGAATCAGAGCAGTGTGGGAGCTTTGGCACCTGCAGGAGGACCCCCGTGACGTTCCTGTTTTTATTCCTAGTTGTGTAAATGGTGCCCTCTGTTTCCAGGAGTGATGAGCACAGCTCTCTAAACTATTTTACTCTACTTTTCTCTCTCTCTTATGCTTTTCTTTTTTCTCTCTTTTTTTTCTCCTCCGTTTGTTTAGCGGATGACTTTTCAAGGCTCTTTGGAGTAGGACCCAACCTCTGCGAGTCAATCTGTTACTGGACGCCTCTTTGGATTGGGCTCTACTGTGGAGTTTTTCTAATTGAGTTGTTTAATTATGTAATTGTTACAATTGCTCTGTAAGCTCCCCCTGATATCGCTGTGTTGTAACATTTGTTGAGCCTTCTTGATTTTTTGTTCTCTAAATACTGGGCTATTGTTGGCCCAGTGAAATGTCCACTGTACGTTACCCGTCTTATGTTTTCAATTTGAAAAAAATAATAAAAATTGTTAAGCATATAAAAAAAAACCCTGAGAATATTAAGAATTTGCATAAAAATTTTAATATTTACTGTATCTGTCAATATATAAGTGGTGAACGTATATAAAACAATGGAGTTGTATAAAAACACTTTTTCTCTTTAAGAGCCAGTTTCTATCCAGGGTAAACTATTGGGTTGATTTACTAAAACTGGAGCGTGCTAAATCTGGTGCAGCTGCGCATGGTAGCCAATCAGCTTCTAACTTCAGCTTGATAAATTAAGCTTTGACAATAAAACCTTGAAGCCGATTGGTTTTTATGCAGCGCTGCACCAGTTTTTGCACTCTGCTGTTTTAGTAAATCAACCCCTATGTGTTCATTTGGCCTGGACATTGAGGCAGGTAGTGTAGGTTGATTAGATTCAGTTAGATTCAATTTGCTTTTGTAACCTGCTGAAAGTTTCCAGAGAGTAATGGCTTTTGGAACTGATAGGTGAACTGGTATACACTTGTAAGTATATTCAGAACTACCAAGATAGCGGTGTTCACCTATTAATAGGACAAGCCTGATTTAAGACTAACATGTACATCTTTACTCAAGGGTAAACCCTTATAAGGTAACATGCCCATCTTCACTACTTCTATAAGCATTTCAAGAATATAAAATCCATATCGGAGGAGGTGATGTTAGCTTAAAATGCCCTGTATTAAATCATTTAGCCAATCCTGAGTTTTTAAGCTGTCAGACCTCTGGGTCCATAAGAGGAACTCTATTTTCACTCCTACAACAGTGAGAGATTAGCAGCTTGAAATCACTTTGACAGTCTCTGTTACTCTACTGCATACCACAGGGAATTTTAATTCCAACCTGTGAAATTGTAATTGCTTCTCAAGAAGTACAGATGAATTCTGGGTAATGGCTACAGCCAAGCTCAATGTCAGAGTTGCCAGTTGCTGCCACATCACATATTACTTGCTGTTATTCAAAAAATCACTCTTGCTTTCTTCACGTGGAGCTGAACTGAGGAGTAAAACTAAATTAACGTAGGCTGTCAAACGTTCAGAGATGTGCAGACAGGGATGTGACAAAGGTGCGGTTCTTCAGAAGGTACAACCCCCCATTACCATTAATCTAAAGTAAATCCCCTTTTTCCTTTTAATTTTGCTGAACAACTGTCATATGTGCAGCACTGTTGGGTTGAGCTCATTTATTTCCTTCTATTGTACTTTGTAAACAATGTTCTAAATCCAGACTAAACAACCTATAGACAATACACACTAGAATGAAACTTATATAGTACAGGAAAGCACACACCAAACCAAGATTTATAATGGAGTACACAGAAGCAGCACGCGTATGAGCTAATTTAAGCAATTCAGACTGAGCATATGGCATAAATAATACAGTTAAAGTTCATATATGTTCATTGTTCACCTGCCAAATCATTTTTTGTTCTGGTCTGCCAGTCTTGTCATTTACAGACATGTTTCTTCAGTAAATCAGTTTTCCAGAATACCTTTCCACCTCTTGGAGAGTTAATTAACATCACTACTACTGTCCAGTGAGCAAAGATCTGACCCAGAAGTAGTAATGCTTAACCAGGAAGGGGGAGAGTGACTTTCATGAGTACTAGTGGTGGGTATATCATAAGAATAGTGCTTGAAAATTACAAATCCTTTGCTGGAGAAACAAACATGTGCATTTCAGCCATGTATTTAGTGATTTGCTAAATCACCAGCAGAGGCTGCCTTCTACGAGGCTGTACACCACACATGAAATACCTAAGAGGTAGGGTTAGGTAGGAAAAGACAGGCCAAGCTCAAAAATCAAGACTTGCATACAACTTTGGCTGCTGGATTTACTCCTTGTCTGACATTTTTATGAATTATTACATGTACCTATATAGTTTCAGTTCAGTGAATTCTGATGATGTTCTATGGATTACCACCTTTTTTTTTTCCAAATAAGCATTTTCTTTTCATTTATGCATCACAGTCAAAGAGCCCAATATTTTAGTACTAGTATTATGTCCATCCTTAACCACTTGCCTACAGGGCACTTTCACCCACTTCCTGCCCAGGCCATTTTTCAGCTTTCGAAGTTGTTGCACTTTGAATGACAATTGCGCGGTCATGCAATACTGTACCCAAATTATTTTTTAATAATTTTCTTCACACAAATAGAGCTTTCTTTTGGTGGTATTTTATCACTGCTGGGTTATTTTTTTTATATAAAAAAAAGCTATTCTTAGTTTCCGTCAGTCAATTTTGTAAATAAGTAATGTTTCTCCTTGATGGGCGCTGATGAGGCTGCACTGATGGGCACTGATGATGTGGCGCTTATGGGCACTGATGAGGCAGCACTTATGGGCACTGATTAGGTGGCACTGATGAGGAGGCACTAATTTGCCACACTGATATGCAGTACTTATGGGCACTGATAGGCGGCACTGGTGGGCAGGGATAGGTGGGACTGATGGGCACGAATAGGCAGCACTGATGGGCAACAAAAGGAAACGCTAATTGGTATCATTGATGGCGCTGATTGGTGGCACTGGGGGGCTTTACTGTAATCAGGGCACTGATGATCAGTGCCCTGATTACATGTCGGGGTGTACCCCATGAGGAGATGCCAGTGAACGGCTCTCCTCACCACACACACTGTCAGTGTGAGGCGATGAGAGCCGATCACCGGCACGTCCGCATTGTCCATGATTGGACACAGCAGATCACATGGTTAAAGTGGTTGTCAACTCGTGACAACCACTTTAACCTACAGGTAAGCCTATAATAAGGCTTACCTGTAGGTGCCCTGCATATCTCCTAAACCTGCACGGTTTAGGAGATATGCTGTGTACTTGCATGTGCCCATGTCATCGGACACATGCGCAGTCAAGAAACGGCCTCCATGCCATTCCTTCACTGTGATCGTGCCGTGACTGGTGGCTCCCGTGTGCATGTGCGGGAGTGACGTCCTGTGACTCCGGCCAGTCTCAGAGCCGGAATCGCAGCCCCGAAAGGAAGAGGGGCTGAAGATGAACTTTGCCTGAGGAAGAGGCGCGGCCTTACAGTCATCTGGGCCGTTCGCCCAATGAAACGCGTTGCATAGCAGTGACGTCACCGATCTGCGCCCTGTCTCCTGCGGTCCGAGCCTCGTTCTGGATGACACAGCCAGCTTTTACCATCTCCTCCAAAATGGACGGATCATCCCCACAGTGCCAGAAGACGCATCCCCGGGTGCATGATATATATATAGTGACGCCACTACGGACTGATCCTTATACTGTTTTTACTCATACATCTAGTGAGTGCTTTTAATCCTTCCTTGAAATAAATGTGTTTTTAATACTGCACTTAGAGGCGCCTCCCTCTCCTTTCTTGTCTTGCAGTTATATGAAGCCTGGTTCAGCTTCCTGGGATTGGCTGCCTCTAGTTTGAGACACCTATGGACTTTCATCCCCACCTCACCAACTGTGTGATGTGGTATGAGACTCTTTATGTAAATTTTGTTTAGGTTACCTTCTCTGTGTATATAATTTTTTTTTTTAACTATTTGTGGTACCTATCATTTACACCGGGCTGATAAAGGTAGTGCGCACAATCTTGTTTTTCTATGAAGATGGACGCTGCCTGGAGTGGGGACATCGCAGGCTTCATTTGCAGGTAAGTGGCACATAATGGGCTATGTGATGCATAGTAGCCCATAATGCTTCTACTTTGCAGGGGAATATTGAGGAAGTAAACCCCAACAGGGTTTACTTCCTCTTTAAAGAGTTGCATGATTGGCTCTTTACAGAGATTGGAGGCGAGAGCGGCCATTCTGGGCACCATCATATGACATCAACCCAGAACGAGAGCCTCACCCTCCCTCCCTCCATTCTGCAAGCCTAGCACAAATATAGGGGCTGGTAAGCCCATAAGAATGAATATATGGAATATGGTAAAACAGAACCAGAATTTGTTCAAACAGTAACCCCAAAAGTGAAGTGTAAAACTCAGACACACCTTGTGGCACCTGCAAGCAGTATTGTTACTCTTCAGATTATAAATGTTTTGATTCATGCTTCTGTCACCTTTCAAATCTCAGTGATTTCAAGTACATTTCCAGATGTTTTTCAACACTAAACACCAGATTTCCATGCTATTCTCCTGTGCCCACTTACATAAGTGATGTAATGTAATTCAAGGCTCAGAAAAAGTAAAGGAGCTTCTTTGGAGCATGATTGAGTTTTTTGGCCCCACTAGAACTCAATGGAAGTGCCTGAAAAACACCTGATAAAACATGTGTAAGTCATGTGATTTCGAGTACAGTAACTGCCCCTCTTCCTAGTACCTAAAAGAAATACACTCAAGCCTGAAAATGTAAACATGCAAAAAAAAAGTGTACCAAAATCACATAAACATGTTCATGTTCTATTGTGAATTCAGGCTGTAAGATAATGAAGGGGTGATCTCCAAGCCATAATAGTGATTGCAATCGTGCAAAGGTGTGCATTGTGTAACAGTACATTACCAGTTAATAGGGGTAACGAGATCATAATGATAAATAAGATCAAAGTGGTGCTATTAACCTCCCCCCTCGTGCTCACCACATTCCTTGGGTGATTTACTCCTAACAATGGTAGATCAGAACCAAAAGCGTTCTAACCCCACACATCCCAAGAATGAAGTGTCACTGTTCCAGCCGCTTTGTACTGTACTTGATACCTGGGAAGACTCCCTGATGGTTTCAAGAAGTGATCCAGTAGGCACGGAGAAGTGGGAAGAAGAGTCTTTCTTCCTATCCCCTTTTTGTCTCTGGGTATCCTGGCAGCAAGTGTTCATGGAGCTGGTATTGTGTATAGCACTGTTGGGGACTTAAAGTGGACCTTTTTCCAGAAAAACAGCAGAGCATTTTTTGGTATGCGAGTGTGCCTAGGCACTCCCCTGGAGTGAGATTTGGTCCCTGCTTTGCTGCTCATTGTCTATCTTACTAGAGGCTCTGCCATGAGGATGCAAAGCTCTGGCTCTTCCAAAATGGTCTCCCCCATTTAGAGACACAGTAGAGAGCAATGTATGATTAAGTCGCTATTTTGAAAAGTTCAGCTGCAGAGAGATCACAGGCAATACTGGTGCCTAGTCCTTTACCCTCTGCTGTTTTCTGAGCACAGCTTTCAGAAATCGGTTCCTCTTTAAAAGCACTAGTTAGTAGTACTGTTATCCCACGCCCTGCCCAGACTCCATAGTATATACCATAGGGGCTGCTATGTTGATTGATATGCCAATGTTTGCAGAATATTTTAGGGGAATTTGTAGGAGCTAATGTTTTGGATATACAGTATCTCACAAAAGTGAGTACACCCTCACATTTTTGTAAATATTTTATTATATCTTTTCATGTGACAACACTGAAGAAATGACACTTTGCTACAATGTAAAGTAGTGAGTGTACAGCGTGTATAACAGTGTAAATTTTCTGTACCCTCAAAATAACACACAGCCATTAATGTCTAAACCGCTGGCAACAAAAATGAGTACACCACTAAGTAAAAATGTCAAAATTGGGCCCAATTAGCCATTTTCCCTCCCCAGAATCATGTGACTCGTTAGTGTTACAAGGTCTCAGGTGTGAATGGGGAGCAGGTGTGTTAAATTTGGTGTAATCGCTCTTACTCTCTCATACTGGTCACTGGAAGTTCATCATGGCACCTTATGGCAAAGAACTCTCTGGGGGTCTGAAAAAAAGAATTATTGCTCTACATAAAGATGGCCTAGGCTACAAGAAGATTGCCAAGACCCTGGAACTGAGCTACAGCACGGGGGCCAAGACCATACAGCAGTTTAACAGGACAGGTTCCACTCAGAACAGGCCTCGCCATGGTCGACCAAAGAAGTTGAGTGCACGTGCTCAGTGTCATATCCAGAGGTTGTCTTTGGGAAACAGATGTATGAGTGCTGCCAGCATTGCTGCAGAGGTTGAAGGGACGGGGGGTCAGCTTGTCAGTGCTCAGACCATACGCTGTATCAAATTGATCTGCATGGCTGTTGTCCCAGAAGGAAGCCTCTTCTAAAGATAATGCACAAGAAAGCCCACAAACAGTTTGCTGAAAACAAGCAGACTAAGGACATTACTGTAACCATTTCCTGTGGTCTGATGAGACCAAGATAAACTTATTTGGTTCAGATGGTGTCAAGCGTGTGTGGCAGCAACCAGGTGAGGAGTACAAAGGCAAGTGTGTCTTTCCTACAGTCAAGCATGGTGGTGGGAGCGTCATTCATGGTCTGCATGAGTGCTACCGGCACTGGGGAGCTACAGTTCATTGAGGGAACCATGAATACCAACATGTACTGTGATATACTGAATCAGAGCATGATCCCCTCCCTTTAGAGACTGGGCCGCAGGGCAGTATTCAAACATGATAGCGACCCCAACACACACCTCCAAGACGACCACTGCCTTGCTAAAGAAGCTGAGGGTAAAGGTGATGGACTGGCCAAGCATGTCTCCAGACCTAAACCCTATTGAGCATCTGTGGGGCATCCTCAAATTGAAGGCGGAGGTGCGAAAGGTCTCTAACATTCGCCAGCTCCATGTGGCAACCTGTAAAGCTCTGGTGAACTCCATGCCCAAGAGGGTTAAGGCAGTGCTGGAAAATAATGGTGGCCACACAAAATATTGACACTTTGGGCCCAATTTGGACATTTTTACTTAGGGGTGTACTCACTTTTGTTGCCAGCAGTTTAGACATTAATGGCTGTGTGTTGAGTTATTTTGAGGGGATGGCAAATTTACACGGTTATACAAGCTGTACACTCACTACTTTACATTGTAGCAAAGTGTCACTTCTTCAGTGTTGTCACATGAAAAGATATAATAAAATATTTGCAAAAATGTGAGGGGTGTACTCACTTTTGTGAGATACTGTATAGCCTATTGCCTATAGGAGACATAAATATGTAATATGATATTTTATTAATCACAGTTTAGTTTAACTGCTCACTGCAGTCATATAAAGGAAATAGGTCACTATTGGTAGTGCTGATAGTAAAGCAGGGAAATATTAAACTGCAAAAACAGGAACACAGGGAATTGATTGTAAATGGAACCAAAGAGGAAGTCATAAGAACCATTCCTGATTAGAAAGTGTTGTTTACTAGGAAGTTGCAATGTGTTAGAAAAGTCAGCCATTTATCTAAAATGCAAAGGAGCTCATAGGTCACATTAGATGTGAAAAATAAGAGCCCTATTAAAACTTGCTTTATGAGGCATCCATTTCCATATTCTGTTTCAAACATCCCCAGTATTACAACAATGAATACAATACTGTACTTCAAAACAGCATAATGCATTTCAAAACACCAATGTCATACCAGTGGTTGCGGTCCATGGACTTTAATTACCTGCAGGAAATAGGAGTGCACATCACTGCTCCCTGTCTAATATGAAATGGTGCACAATTATCCAATCACATCGTCTGGTATATGAAGCAGTCACACAAACTGAAGAGCAAGTCATGCACAACCTGAAGATGCCACATCTAAATGAGGAGAGATTAATCAGCATTTGTGCTTGCTGCCTTTATATAGCATGTAAGCCACAACAGTATCCCAATTCAGGCCATTGTGACTGGAAAAGACAACGGTTTCCTTGTGCACATGAAGGAAACATTAAGTAAAACACATTTGAGGTGTTATTTTTTTAAGAGAGTTTATTTGCACACAGTTTATTTGTAATAACTTTCAGAATTGCTATGATCATGACATTTCCATTACATTCCCATTACAAAGCAGCAATTGCTTTTGGGTATTAAAGTGTATCCATTTCTACATTTTTGTTAGTTTTGGATGGTTTAAGAACAGTGGTTTTCCTTTACTTTGCACAGCTGTTTTAAATTGATATCAATGACATGGTATTGACGAGAGCTAATTTATCTAAGGGAAGATCCCAAAACATGGCCCGTTGGGGGTACTTGAGGACTGAGGTTGAGAACCAGAGGTTTAGAACACCTGTTTAGGTTCATGCACACGAGCCATTGAAGGCAATTTTAAAACCTAGAGTAAATATCCCCATGCTTTCTCACGCCTGGAAAGCCACATGTGCTGCACACAACCTGCCATTCAAATGAATGGCTGAGTAAAGTCATAATCTTGAAAACACTGATGCTTCTGGGTGTTGGGGATTACCTGCATGCGTCCAATGGTTTTTCCCATTTGTAGGATACTTCAGACGTGCATGTGCAGGTACACACCGATGCAAAGAAACATCAGTGTTTACAAGAGTATGGCCACATTCAGCCATTCACTTCAGTGGCAGGATGTATGTGGCATATGCAACATTTATGCAAGGCATAAAAAATGCCTATAATTGGCCCTGTGCATGAACCCTTAATGTGACAGCTGTCTAAGTGGGAGATTACCCCTCATTTTGCAATGCCTTAATTCACTTCTTATTGTGTCTCTAGGACAGGAAGAAAACTGAAATCTCCCCGGCAGAGAAAAAAAAAACTTTTTTTTTTAACCATTCCCTATTCTATCCAAAACGAAAGAAAACACTTTGGCTTAACACTTAAAGTAGAACTTTAGGAAAATCTTTTTTTCTATTTTCGACAGAGCAAGGGAGGGTTATAACCCGTCAGATGTTCCGTTTTTTTTTTTGCCATTTGTGTCCCATTGCAGAAATTTCCCTTCACTTTTTGTCCCATAGTCAAACAGGAAGTGAGAGGAAATCCCTGCAAATGAAGGGAAATTGTTGGTGCCCCCCCCAGGTCATCCATTGGAACATTTCCCCTGTATTACTTTTTTGGGGACAATGCAAAAATTGGGATTTTTTTTTTTACTTTCACTGTAAATGAAAATGGTAAATAGGACAAATAGAGAGGGTGAGCTTTCTTAACAGGGACACAGAGAACAATGAAAACTGGCAAACGTTTTAATCCCTCTCCATTCCATCAAAAAATAAAAAAAAAGTTTTACCTTTAGTTTTACTTTAAGGCAATGAAATGGTCCAATACAGGTGCTAGAATCCACCCAGTTAGGTGGTTTACTATGGCAGCAATACATTCTGTAACAGCCTAAGTTACCCCAAGCAATAGCTTTCATGTTACCACACGTTGATAAAGACGAAAGAAAAAGCTCTAATGTTTTTAACCTGCATGTAGATTCCCTTTCCCGGGGAACATCTGGCATGTTTCATGCAGTTAACTGACATATGCCAGGTAAACATCAGAAATTTATTAGATGGACAGTTTCAGTACACATTTATAAAGACCATTGTAAAACAAAAATCAGAGCCAATTTGATGTTAGCATTCACTTGTATTCAATTTGATTACTTGCTATGGACATACCAATTTTGCTCTGATCCTAATGGCAATACCGAAGTTCTAATGTACTTGTGAAAAGTGAAATTTGGCTCCCTGCGAAGATTTGCTGTGCACCATTGCTTTCTATTTGGGAAAACTCTGTTCTACAGCCTATAATAATACTGAAAATGTTATTTTACTTGGAAAATAAAAGCTCAACACAAAAAGCAGGGCAATGTGACTATGAACAACAAAATCACTTGTGTAAAGACTTAAGATTTGATTTTATTATAAATGATTGTGCTTTGAGTGTAATTAAAAATAAAACAGAATAATCCAGCTTTGTAAACCCATTAAGACTATTGACTAAAACAGTGCAGATGATCACCTAAAGGGTTTATACATTTATCCAGACTAACAAATTTATGTTAATTGGCAAATAGAGTCCACAATGCGTCCATTTCAAATGCATGTTGCCAGTTTACCAGCCTATCTGCCTTAACATCTTTAGTACATATGACATTTCCTGTTGGTATTCATTCACATTACAGCATATTGCTGCAAATCTGCCCGCGATTGGACAGTGCCAAGGTGTGAATGGCCAAATGCGGAACTCGCATTTGAGATGCCATTTATTTGAATGGCACCACAAAATGTGGTGCGGGTCTGCCGCAATTGTCGCATGTTGCCCCAAAGTAGCTTCTGAACTATTTTTGGGCGGCATGCGCCCCGCAATGCGGGTTGCCGTGATTGCAGCATGCTTTATCGCCCGACAATCACGGCAGACCCACACCGCATTTTAAGGTGTCATTCAAATGAATGGCAACTCAAATTCGAGTTCCGCGTTCGGCCATTCACACCTCGGCACTGTCAAATCACAGGCAGATTTGCGGCAAATCTGCCCACGATGTGAATGCAGCCTTAGGATTATCACTGCACCAAAAAAAAAAATTTATTCACATTCATCATAAAGATAAGGTTACTAGCTATCCAAAGATTGATGGACGGTCTCTGTAAAATACACAGGCTGGGATTTTCTTTTATTTTCAGCCAATCGCAACGTTTTGTATTCTAGTAAAGGACTGAAAACTGAATGTATTAATGGCATCTGATAATGCCAACATTGAAGCTATTAAAGAGTAATGAAATGCAAATTATAAAGGCAATTATTGCACTATAAAGTCATTGTGGACAGCTTACTATGGGATGTGACTCTGAAGAACTAAACTGTTTGTAGGTTTTCTACAGCTGTCAATAAAAACTATATTCTGGAACCCATCATAAAGGTCAAAAACAATATTGGCAAACCCTCCTCAAGGCAAACAGCCCATTAAAACTGGCCATCACAGTCAATTACAGATAAAGATATTCTTGAATAAAAGGCCCCATACATATAGCCCTGTGGTCAGCTGTCATCTCAAAGGGTATTAATTAAAATGTATAGGTGAACATCATAAAGTAATGCCTCGTACACACGATGCAATGGTCGTAAAACCGCACGTTCAACTTTTATCCAAAATTGGCTGTTGGTGGTTGTGTCTTGCGTACTGACATGAGTCAAGTAATTGTACAACAAAGCCGAACGTAGTGACGTGTTATGAGCGTATAACAAGGAGGTTCAGGTGAATGTGATTTGTGAATTAGGAACACGTGTTACATGACCGAACACTTCCTGGATTCAGAGCATGCGTGTTTGCACTTTCAACATTTTGTTTTCCAGTTTGCTCAGCCAACTTCTGTTGTATAACTGCTGAACGTCGGCTGTTGTAATCGCGCATACAAACAATCAGATTATCTTACAACATGCTGTTGTACGACCGTTGTTGTACAAAAGTTGCACCGTGTGTATGGGCCATAAGTCATACATGTTGCGATTTTCTTTCTTGCAGCCACGGGGTGCAGGAAAGAAAATCACTTGACTCCCACATTAACAGAGTCAGTGTTGATGGGGATATCCCTCCTGGGGCACAATTGTGTTCTCCCGATGGGAGGGGGAATGGGAGCGGTTTCTACCGGGAGAATACTGTGATTATAGCTATCAATGACAATAATCACATGCTGAAAATCAGACATGCCGGTTGTATCCAAGTCAGTCGAAAGATCGACTTTGGTACATTCAGCTTGCCCAAAGATGGTTCGAATCTTGCCCAGTCCCTGCTGAACCAGTCCAGATTCAAACCATGTACGGCCGGTTTAACTGTAACCAAATAAATCCCACACAAATCAAATGGTTTGCCTTAAAAAAGTTTTAATCTGCCCAAACTAAAATTTTAAAATAGGATGCAGATTAAATATTTAAAATAAAAGGTAAACTAACAAAAACAGCTACAACTCAGTCACTAAAGAGGACCCAATACAGTTTCATAGGACATCTGCATGTATTGTTCTTGTTTAACACATTTGTTGGAAGTATTCCTAGTAGAAGACTTGTATACCTAGAAAACATTTAAAACCATAATAAATTCAGCTCTTGGAGGTAGAGAGCTCTCCTGGTGTAGGCTGGCATAAGACATTTATGAAAGCCAACTTATAGTAATGGACACTTTTAAACTCCACCTATGAATGGATTTTTACTTTTTGCATGATTTGCTTCTTTAATTTAGGACTGCAAACAATGGACAAATTACCAGCAGTTCTTAATCAGGAGGCAATATACTGCAGCAACTTAGTAAAGACAGCAGTTTTGGGGAAAGTGATGGATGAAGATGACTAACAAAATAATCTTTTTTTTTAACCAATATTTGTTTTGACACCAAATTACCCCATCCCCTACTTCTCACTTTATTGAATGGTTTCTAGAACAAAAACACTTGTACTGATTGATCTGGCACCCTGCATGTGATAAATGACCAGGATTATACAACTTAAATACACACTGTACAGTTCAGCTATTGAATACAGCTCAGGTCTCTAAAACTCTGCACAGAAAGATGGACTTAAATAAAATCTGCACATTTCGCTATCTGTACAAATAATATACAGATAAAACCTAGATATAAAAAAATCAAACTTCCAAAATACACAAAATTGTAGTTTGCTGAACAAAATTCAGTTCTCCTGCAGTTTTTTTCTAACAAAACCATATTCAATTTCCTCCAACCTCGCTGTGAATGATTTTTGCTCCTAGAAATGCAATAAAAACTCCTATCACTGCTGCAATAAAGTAAAGTATCTTCATCTGTTCTCCACTGTCACTCCAGGCCAGATGTAGGATGGTCTTGTGTGCATCAGAAGATTCTGGTTTTGAAAGGAAACGGTTTGTCGGCAATGATTTGCTCTCCTGTAGAGAAAGTTATCAGAATTTGTAGAAGAACAATTTAAATCATTGGCTTTAACAACAGTTAGGTGTACAGTTATCACAAGTGGTATTTCAAGTGATTGAAGGTAAACATGGTGACTTACTGTATTTTTAAAAAAAAGTAGAGATATATTCCGATAATTAAGCTATAAATATTTATCTTCATCCCTAGCCATCCACATATACCTATGTTTAAACCCCTTTAAATATGCTGCAAGGAAAGAACCTGTTGATCTGCCAGAAATGTAATGTGCTCTTAACTTTTTGTTTGGGCTGACAAGTGCCTTTTCTGCTTTGAGTTTCCAAGCAGTGTTGTCAGCCCTGTCGGCTGGAGTACAGAACTTTCTCTCACCCTCAAATTGTCTGCCTCATAATTCCAAGAACCTGCCTACACACATCGGGTTGATTTATTAAAACTGGATAGTGCAAAATCTGGTGCAACTCTGCATAGAAACCAGCTTCCAAGTTTTTTTTTTTGTCAAAGCTTAAAGCAGAAGTCCAGCCAAAGCTCATTTGACTGGACTTCTCCTGTGGATCACAGGAGTGCAGTTCGCTTTGCACTCCTGTGACCCATTTTCAGCAGAGAGGGGACTGAAGTCCCCTCTCTGCTGACATCACAGATGTCTGTCCAGGCACCGCATCCTCATGACAATGGGAGGCGGCATCCGCCAGGTGTCTGGACGGACACCCGTCTCAGCGGGGCCTGCTCCGCCCCTCCACAGCTCAGTGCTCCAATGAGCGCGGAGTTAGAGGGGCAGAGAGCTGTGACTGACAGTCTGCAGCTCTCTGTTAACGGAGCTCTGAATACCAAATGATCAGTGGTGTTTGATCGTTTGGGTTTCAGTGCAGTGGCGCCGGGGGACAGATGCAGCATCGGACTGATGCTGCATCCTCCTAGGTAATTATAATGGGGGAAAAAAAATACTTCTCTTTTAATAGAACAAGCTAAAATTAGAAGCCGATTGGCTACCATGCTCAGCTGCACCACTAATTTTAGTAAATCAACCTCAGTGTGTTGCAAAGGGCTCTTGGGAAATGTAGTTGTGGGTGACATCCCCAGGTCAACAGGGACTGAGCTCCTAGCAGGTGCCCCTGCAAGAGATTTACAAGTCTGGTGATGAGGCCACAGGGAGTAGTGGTGTCTCACGACAGGAATAAGGTAAAGCTCTAGAGGGGAGAGGGAGTTTTAGTTTGGTAAATTTAGGTAAGGTTTGGACAAACAATTTATGTGTTAGCAGACATACAGAAAACTTGAACTGATACATTGTATACATGTCTCTGGTAATCTATTGCATGCATAAAATATATTTTTTAAAGATTAAATTATTGATCACTTTCTCAAATTATTCTGTGTATAAATTAATTTCTAAAATGCACTGAAAAGGCCATTCAGCCCTGTCAATCAGCAAAAGGGACCCAATGTAAACCTTTTTTAAACATTTTAATAATGTTGCTCTGTGTGTGCGACTTCACATATCTGTGAAGCCACACACCATTTAAAGACCAATTGAACCCTCAATTTTTAGATCTTTGATGCAGTTAGGTGGCATACACTAGAATGAATACTGTGATTTATTTGCTTTGTTTCCTTCCTATTTGCTGTAGCAGACCCTCTGCTAGCAGCATATTGGGCAGTCAGACTTCTGTTCAAGGCAAAGTGCAGTGATCTGGATTTCCAACCATCTGACACGCCCCCTTGCACACTACTCCAAGAGCGGTTGGTTAGAGCAGTGTGTGGACCTGTCATGTAGAACCTCTGGAGATCCAAACCACTGCATTCTGTGTTGAGCAGGGATCTGGCTATCCAATGTGCTGCTAGAAGGTGGTGTTTTCACCCTTTGCTGCAGCAAACAGATGCCCACGTTTCTTACTGTGTATGCAGCCTGATTGCATCACAGTAATACAATTATGAAGGTTCAGTTGGGCTTTCAAGGCACTTTTGAACACAGTGGACATACCCTAATCTAATGGGGCACCTTAAAGTGCATCTTAAAGTGGTTCTAAAGCCAAAACATTTTTTTTACATTAATGCCTTCCCTGCATTAAGGTAAAAAAGGTTTTAAAGTTTGCTGTCCTCCCCCACCTCCCTAAATACTTACCTCAATCGATCCAGCACTGTTGACGGCTGGATCTCTCCTCTCTTCCTCTTCACACTGGGACTCGGGCATCTGTCATAGCTGCTGTCAATCAAATGCTGTGAGGAGGAAGCAGGGGGTGGGGCCAAGCCACGTTGTGTGTGTCTATGGAGCATGCCTCCATAGACACACACTGCTCAGGAACAAACCCGCACATGATCCCCCATAGCAAGTCACTTGCTATGGGGGCACACAGAGGGGAGGAGGCAAAGATCGCCAGCAGGGGACCCTAGAAGAGGCAGTTCGGAGCTGCTCTGTGCTCAACCATTGCACAGAGAAGGTGAGTAGAATGTGTTTATTATTTTAAGTTTAATACAAATTGCCTTTAGTAAAACCTTAAGCTTTGAAATAGAATGCTAAAAGGTGATTGGTTGCTATGCACAGTTGCTCTAGGCTTCATACATTTTCTCCCCATATACATATATAGCAATAAACTAAAAGCAAGCTTATGTCCAATTTACTTATTAACCTTACAATGGGACTAAACACACTGATTTAACAGTTTCCAGAAAGAAGTATATTCAAGGCATGCAAATTTTCAAATGGCTGGTGTCATAGCAGATCACATGGGCAGCACCAAGGCAACTGCAGACTTCAACAGAGGCGAAGATGGCACCATCTTCGTCTGGAAGGGTTTTGTTACAGTTTAAAAGTCATAGCAATACATAAAATAACAACTGAGTGAGACCTTTATAAAAATGTCAGAAACCGGTAATAATTAGACCTCCCTTGTAGGCCAGCAGGGCCGAGTACTGGGTTGTTTTGTATTGTACACAATTTCGGCAAGCTTTCATCAACCTGTGTGAGCGGTATTAACATGTTTAAAAAAATTGGAAAACAACCAGAGTGCCCAGAAGACACACATAGCTTGTGAATTAACATTTACATGGTTCATAGAGTAGTCTCATCCCCACTAAGTCCTATAATCCTCCACCTGTATGACACCAATTCTAAATCACACTGTGCATTTCTTAGTAGCAATTAGCTCTGTCTGTTCATTTTTTTGCCTTTGATATTCTCTTCCTTCAACATGCTAATAACTGTTTACCTCCTAGAAATGCTGCATCTGTGTGGGGTGATGAAGACAGACAGTGCACAGTGTTTTTGTCTGTGAAATTGGATGTAGTGTCTGCGTCGTGCTGTTCAGAGTAGCAACTCACAGCTTTGCCTTAGCGGCGTGCTGCAAATTAATTTTCCTTCAGATTTCATTCAATCAGGGACCAATGTTCATTATGCTTGGAGAGGGGAAGAGTGAAATTACACTTAAATGCTATTCAGCTGCCTCCAGGAAGGCTATTATGTAAGTGTTGTGAGATTAGTAGGAACATCAAGCATTTTATTTTTCTGTGCGCCTTACACAGCACTGATTTGTTTTAGTTTCTGTTTAAAAGATGTGCCTGTGTAATCGCAAACGTGAAAAATTCTGGGCTGTAAATGCATAACCATGTCGCAATGTGCTGATTTATTAGGTCATTTGATTTGTAGTTGCTGAAATTTATACACTTCAATATTCATAACAGCGCATGGAACTGCACCAGCTATATGAATGTTTTGTTTATAGCAATACCAATTGCACAAATACCCTATAACAGAAATATTATGCTCAATATACTATCTTGTTAATTTTTTTTTTACAGTTCTGCCAGCATTGCTTAACAAAAGGTAAGCTTTTAAGCGAAATCATTTAACATCGGGGTGCCGGGTGGGACAGTGGTGTAGTGGTTAGCACTTTCGTCTGGCAGCAAAAGGGTCACTAGTTCAAATCCCAACCATGACACTACCTGCCTGGAGTTTACATGTTCTCCCTGTGCCTGCGTGGGTTTCCTCCGAGTACTCCAGTTTCCTCCCACACTCAAAAGACATGCTGGTAGGTTAATTGAATCATGTCTTAATTGGCCTTAGTATGAATGAGAGATAGGGACTTTAGACTGTAAGCTCCTTGAGGGCAGGGACTGATGTGAATGCACAATGTATATGTAAAGCGCTATATAAGTACCTGAAATAAATTAATAATTCTAATATGTATTTTATGAGGCCAATTGGCTGTCCCAATGTCTAAATTTAGGCAATGCTGTGATTTTTTTAAAGTGATTGTAAAGTTTAGTTTTTTTTTTTTTTAAAAACAAACCCGTTATACTTACCTCGTCTGTGCAAGGGTTTTGCACAGAGTGGCCCCAATCATCCTCTTCTGGGGTCCCTCTGCAGTTCTCCTGGCTCTTCCCTGCACTGAGTGCCCCCATGGGGAAGAGCTTCCCTGGGTACATTTGTGCGGGTGTGCTCTGGAGTCCTGGTGCTGCATCTGTGGACACAGACAGCAGGACTCGGACCCGCCCCGCATTATTGGATTTGACAGCAGCGGCAGCCAATGGCTGCGCTGCTATCAATCTATCCAATTAGGACCCGAGGGTTGAGGTAATTAAAGGGGGGATCTGGGGGGCTGCTGCACTAAAGGAGGTTTTTCACCTTAATGCATGAATGCATTAAGGTGAAAAACCCTGAGGGTTTACAACCCCTTTAAGTCAATACCAGTTCAAACCCCGACCTCCACATGACAAAACGCTGCTGCGGGTGACACATTCATGTACCTGAATCAAAGTGATACAGCTGAGCAGGGTGCATCTAATCACCTCTCTAGTCAATATTGCAAGGAGTATTATGCCTCTAGGAACACCTATTTTAACTATTGCAATCTTACAATAAAAACAGTATATGAGAAATTGTGACACCCTCTGCTATGGAGGGTATATCCGAAAAACACTAAATCAGTAATGCAACAAAGAGTGTTATTCCTAGAGAAATGCCTGTTCTAAATACTGAGTACATTATTACAATGGCAACAGTATATGAACAATGGTGACACCCCCCAATCAAATATCTGGTAAGTGACACACTTTATATGAAAATAGGTAAATATAACATTAAGTCCACACTTACACATGTTATTCGACAATAAGCTGTGCTGTGCCTTTAAATAGTTAACCACATGCAAACCTACACCAGCTGCACCACCTGCTCACCTTTATTATATGATCTACATCTAGTATAGATCAAAAAATGCATTAGGCCCCTTTCACACGACCGTTCCGTTTAGGTCCGCCTGTCCGTTTTTCAGGCGGACCTGAACGGACGCCCCATTCTCCTCTATGGAGTGGCGGATGTCAGTGGTGACATGTCCGTTGACACTCGTCACTCTCTGATCCGAGGTCCGTAAAGTCCGATGGATGGAAACCCTATTTTTCCATCTGTCTGGGGATCGGATCAGATGACAACGGACGGACGGTCCGTTGTCATCCGATTTCCCATAATGGAGAGCGGCGCTCTGACAGATCCGTCTCTGCACAGAGAGCGGAGACCGATCTGTCATCAGTCGGCTCAGCGGGAATCAGCGGATCGATCCCCGCTGAGCAAAAATGGACATGCCCAGAATGAAAGGGGCCTAAAGCAGACAATTTCACTAGAGATTATACGCTTGCCTTTGTACAAAAAGTTATATTTGGTGATAATTACCTCCAGTTTTGTGATCTACGAACTGGAGGAAATTATTTTTGAATTTGGAGCAGTAATAGCTCCACTTTGTAAAAGGGTCTTATTAATTTATTGAATTCCCCTGTATGACTCTACTGTAGCCATGCTTGGCCTTCTTGAATATATTGGTGGCAAGTGAAGAGATACTACATACTTATCAGGAGTAATCATGGATCTAGTATGGTGCTGCTGGAACAACCAAAATTCTACTCACCTTCGAAATAACCACTAAAAACCCATTGGGAGCTTGTTTGCTGGGGCCAAAAGGTAAAATGGAGTTCCAAGCAAAAAAGGGATTTTATTATAACTTACCGTAAAATCCTTTTCTCTGAGTTCACTGACAGACGCAGCCTTATGACACGTGGGGTTATGCTCATATTACTAGGAGTAGACTAGGCAAAAATAAAACAAAAGCATAGGTTGGCCCCTCCCAGGGGGCCGTCCTCACCTTAGCATATAATCCCCCTGCTCTGCATAGCACATCAGTTTGTAACAAGCCGTACAAACTCAACACAGAGGGGTGGGTGCTGCGTCTGTCAGTGAACTCAGACAAAAGGATTTTACGGTAAGTTATAATAAAATCCCTTTTACTCTTCCATTCACTGACAGACGCAGCTTCTTATGACATGTGGGGACGTCCCAAAGCTGTGCCAATCAAGAGGGGTGGGCAAACTATAACAACTGTGCCCAACAGAAAACGCCCTCTCAGGTGGCGCTAATCACGCCTACACTGCCGCTTGTAATACTTTGCGGCCAAAAACAGCATCCGAAGATGCTGAAACATCAATTTTGTAAAACTTAGTAAACGTGTGCACTGAGGCCCAAGTAGCCGCTTTGCACACTTGAGACATCGAGGCCTGGTGTCTAAACGCCCAGGAAGTACTAACTGCCCTGGTGGAATGAGCCGTGACTGGAAATGGAGGAACCTTGCCCCGAATCTCATATGCATGAGTCCGGTCTTCCTGATCCAACGAGAAATGGTAGCTGACGAGGCCGCCATGCCTTTGCGCGACACTTCCGTCAGCACAAATAAAGAACCAGACTTCCGAAAAGTAGCTGTAAAAAACAAATACACCCGCAAAGCCCTCACCACATCCAAAGAATGTAGCTCAACTTCTTTGGGATGCGACGGGTGTGGGCACAATGAGGGAAGAACAATATGCTCATTTAAATGAAAATAAGAAACCACCTTTGGAAGAAATGAAGGGGAAGGTCGCAAAACCGCCTTGTCTTTATGAAGGACCAAGTAAGGTGACTTGCAGGATAATGCTGCCAACTCAGACACCCGCCTAGCGGATGTGACGGCCACCAGAAAAGCCACTTTCTGCGACAACAGTCGCAAGGGAATGTCCCTAATCTTTTTCATATGGTGGTTTCTGCAGCACAGAAAGCACCAGATTCAAATCCCACAGTGCCTGAGGCGACCGTATCCGAGGAGCCACATGACGTACCCCCTGTACAAATGTACGGATCAATGAATGAGATGCCAAGTGCCGTTGAAAAAGAACCTCCAGGGCCGAAATCTGACCCTTAAGTGTACTTAACGCCAGGTTCTTGTCCAGTCCTTGCTGAAAAAAAGTCAGTACTCTGGACACTATATAAAAGCGGGGGTTCCAACCCCCTGCCTCGCACCAGGTAATATAGGCCTTCCAGGTCCTATGATAAATCTTACGTGAGGTACTTTTACGTGCTTCAATCATAGTAGGGATCACGGAGTCCAAGACACCCCTATCCCTCAACACCTGGGACTCAATAGCCAAGCCGTCAAAGCCAGCGAGGGTAAAGCAGGGTGCAAGATGGGCCCCTGAGATAGTAGGTCTTCACGAAGTGGAAGACGCCACGGAATATCTGTCACCATCCGTACTACGTTGGCGTACCAAGGACGCAAAGGCCAATCCGGAGTTGCCAGGAATGTCGGGATTCTCTCTGCTTCTATCCTGCGCAGAACCCGCGGTACAAGCTTTAGAGGAGGAAAGATGTACAGTAGCCGATACCGACCCCAGGGTGCTACCAGTGTGTCCGAGGCGACCGCCAACGGATCTTTTGTTCTGCACACAAAGGTCTGTACCTTGTGATTGAACCTGGAGGCCATGAGGTCCACCTCTGGTGTGCCCCACTTGAGGCAAATCTGGCGGAACACTTCTGGATGTAGGGACAATTCCCCTTGATCCAGAGTCCGGCGGCTGAGAAAGTCCGCCTGCCAATTTTCCACGCTTGGGATGTAGATTGCAGAGAGAGCTGGCACATGAAGTTCTGCCCACCGAAGGATCAGAGCCGCCTCTGCGGCTGCTGCCGAGGTTCTTGTTCCGCCCTGATGGTTCACATATGCCACAGCTGTGGCATTGTCCGACTGAACCCGGACAGGGAGGCCTCGCAGCCTTTCTGACCAACGGGACAGACAAAGTCTGATCTCTCTCAGTTCCAGTACATTTATTGGAAGACAAGCTTCCTGCACTGACCAATGACCCTGGGCAGAGAACTGACCCAGGACCCCTCCCCAGACCGATAGGCTGGCATCCGTCATTACTATCGACCAATTGAGGGGGAGAAAACATTTTCCCAACCTTAGGGCCGGAGTCCGAATCCACCAAATCAAGGATCCTCGGGACTGATGATCCAACCTGATCAGTCTGTCTAGGGAAAGGGGAGATTTGTCCCATTGCGACAAAATCGCCTTCTGCAAGAGCCGTGTGTGACTCTGGGTGTAAGGTATCGCTTCGAAAGTCGACACCATGAGCCCCAACACTCGCATACAGAACCGTAAGGAGGACCACTGGCGTGATAACAGGGTTCGCACTGCTGCCTGAAGTGTCAGGAGCTTGTTTTGTGGTAAAAACACCCTTGCCTGCACCGTGTCCAGAATCAGACCCAGGTATTCCAGCCGGCTGGATGGAGTCAACGATGACTTCTGCAGGTTGATTAGCCCACCGCACTCCTCTAACGTGGACACCGTAATTGTCACGTTCTCCTCCAGAGCCGCAGCAGACTCTGCTCTCAGGAGTAAATCATCGAGGTATGCTACTACCGCGATAACTCTCTGTCTCAGCAGCGCCAGCATCAGGGCCACCAACTTGGTGAACACTCGGGGAGATGAAGCCAACCCGAAGGGAAGTGCCACAAACTGGTAATGCAGGTCCCCCACTGCGAAGCGTAAAAAACGCTGGTGACTGTGACAAACTGGAACATGGAGATACGCGTCCCTGATATCCAGGGATGCCATGAATTCCCCTTGGTGCAGGACGGCCACGACCGAGCGGATGGACTCCATCCTGAATCTCTTCATCTTTACGAAGTGGATTAATGCCTTCAGGTCCAGAACTGGCCTGACACCGCCCTTTTTAGGCACCACAAAGAGGTTTGAGTAAAACCCGTGAAATCTTTCCACCGTGGGTACTGGTACAATCACCCCCTGTTCGGCAAGCGCCCGAACAACGCCTAGAAGCACCTCCCGACGCCCCTGAGGGAGTCTCAGGTTTGAAGGGAAGAAACTTTCTGGGGGCAGAGAGATGCATTCTATCCTGTACCCGGAGGACACCACCTCCAGTACCCACCGATCGGTGATGCGGGCAGTCCATCTGTCTGCGAACCCCAGCAACCGGCCCCCCACCCATGAGTTGGGCGGGGGCAACCCATCATGCAGAGGTTGATTTATCCTTCGCTTTTTCGGACTTATGCTGCCAGGGCTTTTTACTGTGCCCAGTGGAAGCCTTACCGGACTTGAAGCCCTTACCCGCTGAGCCGGGTGCCCGAAAAAACTTCTTCTGACCTGAATAAACAGGGCCCTGCCTACGGTGAAAATCCAGACGCTTTGGCTCTGGAAGGAAAGTACTCTTCCCTCCCGTGAAATCCTTAATGATTTCATCCAACTGTGGGCCAAACAGACGCCCATCCTGAAAGGGAAGATCTGCAAGAGCTTTCTTTGAAGCCTGGTCGCCCGACCAAGAGCGGAGCCACAGCACCCGCCTGATAACAATTGCAAAAACAGACATTTTTGACAATATGGGAAAAAGGTCCAAAGCAGCATGGTATATGTAGCGGAGACCCTCTTCCAAATGTTGTGCCCGCTGCACCTCAGCCTGTGCACACTCACAAGTTAAACCAGTGTGCAGTGTGGCAGCGTGCTCGTGAAGAGATTGTGCCGCCATCGCAGCCGCTAGCGCCGGCCGGATGGCTGACCCAGCCAACAAGAACAGTGCATTAGACACTGCCTCTGTGCGGCGATCGGCCGCCTCCTTAAAAGTCGGAAGACCCCTCCAAGGGAATGGTCATTGCCTTATTCAGACGGGCCACTGGGGGGTCCACCGTTGGAGAAGCCCATCTCTTAGTAAAGCTATCCTCAAAGGGGTAGCGAACAGCAAAGCTTTTAGGAAAAGCAAAGGAATTTGGTGGCCGCAGCCATTCCTTGAACACCGCCTGTTCAAGCACCTGATCATAAGGGTAAGCCCTAGGGGACCTAGGGGGTTTAAGTGATCCACAAATATATGTGGACTCATGCGACTCCCCTGCTTGGCCGCATGGAGTCGCAGATATCAGTGATCAGAGCGGCCACTATCGCTTTATCACGCAAAAAAGGAGCCTCCTGATCATCTTTGCCTTCTGAGGGCAGTTCACCCTCTGATAGGTCCACAGGTGTGACCACTGAGGTGCTTTCTGGATCTGAATCCTCCCCTGAGGAATGAGGGGGGTGGGCATTTTTTGGGGCCCCCCAGAAAGAATTCCCCAAATACCGCCCTCAGCTGTTCCAAGGACACCAAGGTTCCTGGGGTGGATTGTTGATCCGCAGGTACACCTGCCATAGCCTTGCTGGCCTCTGACATCCCAGCCTTCCGGCACCCCCACTGTGTAACCACCACCTCTACCCCACCAATCAGCCAGGGGACCCGGGAGGATTGCACCCACCGCTACCAGCACCCAGGGAGAGCCAGCTATACTTGCTGTTTTAAATGCCTCAGCACTGTGACCGGAATGAGCAATGCCCAAAAATCCACTGCAATTCAAGAGCTTGCACCATCGAGTGTCAGCCACGTTGTCCAAGTGAAACCGGAAGTACTAATTCCATTTATATCACTTCCTGTAATACCAAAAACGACTACTGGGGGCCGCCAGAGGACAGGCTGAAAACCACATGTGGTTACCAAACAATGGATGCTGCCATTAACACAAGCAGAGCTTATAGCAAAATGGTGTGGTCGGCAGATGAACGAACAGTGATCCACACCGAATGGCGGCGAACCGCTTAATGCAGTGCCCCGAACAGTCAGTGCAAGGTGCGG
>BLSH010262742.1:3342573-3368559 GCA_018402905.1 Glandirana rugosa
AACTTTCACTTTCATTTTCTTTTAGGGGTAAAGAACCCAACAGGGGTCTTTTCATTGTCTCCCCTTTAGAAGGTTACCCCTGTACCTATCTTGGGGACCCCCAGGTTACCAGAACTAGTGTCCCCATTGGAAGATTTCCCCTCTGTTACTTTTCTGGGGACAACCCAAGAAATGGGGATTTTCTTTTACTTTCACTTTCAATGATAACAATAGACAGGACAAATACAGAAAGCGAATCTCCTTATCGGGGCACAGACAGCAATAAAAACCGACGGGTGTACTAATCCATCTCTACTCTATCCAAAACTAAAAAAAAAAAAAAAGAAAGTTTTGCCTTTAGTTATACGTTAATTCACCAGGCACATACACACTTCCCCCTGCTGTCCTAACACCTAACCTAAAAGCATTACCTATACTCATCTCACAAACACCCCAGCACTCAGTTCAATGCATTGCTCAGCTTCAACGATGATGAGTATGTTCAAGTGGAGCCTCTGAATGGCTGGTAGAGACCGCACACAGTTAAGTGCCTGGATGATGGCATTGCTTATGTTACCTCAAACGCTAGGGAAGTATAGGCAAGTATGGCATGGTATTGCACAGAGGTACACCGAACCTCCTCTTCTGGGGTCCCCTGTCGGTGATCTTGGCTCCCCCTCTTCTGTGTCTGTCTCTATAGCAAGCGGCTTGCTATGGAGGCAGATGTGCAGGCTCGATCCAGAGTCTGGTTGTGTGTGTCCATAGATACACAGCGTGACTTGGCCCCACCCCCAATCCCTCCTCATATGATTTGACTGACAGCAGCAGAAGCCAATGGCTCCTACTGCTCTCAGTGAAGCTTGTGAGAGAACAAAGAGGTGAGCGAAGAACTGAAGCTGGGAACAAAGTTGGATCACTACAGGACTCAAGTATGTGTTAGAGGGGGGGAGCTGGGGGGTACTGCTATTGTGTGTGTGTGTGGGGGGGGGGGGTACTGCTATTGTAAGGTTTTATTAACTTAATGTAGAGAATACGTTAAGGTAAAAAAATGTTTGCCTTAGAAGAGCTCCATGTTTACTGTGACTTTAATAAATTTGTTTGGCCAGCTTTGCTCACCTGAATGCTTACATTTGCAGAACAAAACGGTCTGGCTACTGTGCATCCTGTAATGCACTGCAGTAGCTTGTGTTATATACAGTAAGCAGTGCAGTCTTACCACCGGAAAACTAGACATTCCCTTTGCACTTGGAAAAAAATAGAGTTGGTAATACAGTATCTCAGCCATTCAGGAATAGCTTCTTATTTTAATCAATGAATACAAGGCATTCACTGATTAGCCATGGTGAAAAGGCAGGTGGCTGATGTTACTAGCTTCACTTCAAATTTTCAGATGAAGCACCCACCCGGATAGGCTGCTAGTTAAGTTAGGCACATTTAGCTCTGTGGCTCTCCTGTAATCAACAAAACTCTGCAGGCTTCTGGTTTGTTTCCCCCTTTTCTTCAGGAGGCTTCCAGAACGTAGAAGGTGGGAGAATTCAAATGAGCAGCTTGAATATTTATGTGGCACCAGCCAATTACTGGGGAGTGCATAAATAGTTTGGTGCCTCAGAGAGCAGGGTTCTTCCTCAGGAGGAGAAGTTCCCAGGCAGAAGGACTGCTGCCTTTACAAAGGTAAGTATGTACATCTTGTTTACACATGCTAGTCAGCTTAGGTGTTAGGAGAGAGGAAGGAGATTTTTAAAGTGATATTAAAGTAATTTTTTAAATAAAAAATAAAAAAAAATGTATATTATTCCCTGCTCTGTGTGTATTGCACAGATTGGTCCCTTACCCCCTATTTTGGAGTCCCCCACCAGTGCGCTCTGTGCAGCTATAGGCACACACAGTGTCACTTGCCCTCGGCCCACCCCCTTCATAGGAAGGCAAAATGCTTTCCTCCGGTGAGGTGATTTCATTTTTCTCCCTTGTACCCACCACTGCCATCTTTCTCCTGGTCTTTTTCTGGGTCCAGTGTCTTCTCTGTTCTCTATTGGTTGGGCCAGGATGACCCACACATCCTGGAATCTTCATGTGTGACTCTCTGTGTACAATCAGTAAAACATTTCTAGCAGGCAGGGGAAAAGATTTTATGGCAGATGACATATACAGAGATGTTTCTACCATAAATACTGGTTGGAAAGGTTAGAAAACACTAACTGCTTTAAGAATCCCTTGTTGAATAAGGCTGCAAACTCACTTGAAAAGTCAAGCAAGTTAGCCCTAATATACATTTGTGTCCAGTTTTGATAACTAAATTGTGAATACAAAATGCATGCAAGACACCAAGGAGTTGATTTACAAAGAATTTGCATAACCATTCACCCAGTGAAAGTGCATGTGTTCTGTGTGAATCACAGAACATGCTTTAACTTCTTCGCTTTCATGGTATTAATTAAAAGTAGCAATACCAGGCAATCTGACAATGTCTTAGCAGCATAAACAGAGCACTAGCAATCTTGACAAGCCAATACATGCTAAGTGCAAGGTTACCAATAGCTGAAGAGATATTTCATTAACTGTTGCAAACGCGTTCCATGTCTGCTTTGGAAATGGTGGGGAGGGTGTAAAAACATTAGCAGTAATGACAGGGAAGATTTGCTCCCTTTCACTTTCATTGATAATCGATAAGGGGAGAATTATGGGAGCGTGACAGCTTTATGAGGTCATCTCAAAGATTATGTGTAAAAGGGAAAAAAAAATCTATAGAACACACAGATTTTGCCCAACATTTATTTATTTATAATTACCTCTATGCACAGGGACAGTCCTTATCTGACAGGAACGTGAAAATATTGTGATGTGTAACGAACTATAAGCCAATCGTGCCACTCTGGGCAGTAGCATCCTCGCAGAGTTAACCACTTGCTTACTGGGCACTTAAACCTCCCTCCAGCCCAGGCCAATTTTCAGCTGTTAGCGCTGCTACGCTTTCAATGACAATTGCGCGGGCATGATACACTGTACCCAAATTAAATTATCATTTTTTTCACACAAATAGAGCTTTCTTTTGGTGGTATTTAATCACCACTGGGTTTTTTTTATTTTTTGCGCTATAACTAAAAAAAGACCTGAAAATTTTGTAAGAAAAAAAAAAAAAAACAGTTTCATAGTTTGTTATAAAATTTCAAAAACAGGTAATTTTTCTCCTTCATTGATGTGCTCTGATGAGGCGGCACTGATGGGCACTGATGAGGTGGCACTGAATGCCACTGATGGGTGGTACAGAAAGGCAGATGGGTGGTACAGAAAGAGTGGTACTGATAGGTGACACTGATGGCCACTGGTTGGCAGTACTGATGGGCATTGATAAATGGCACTGGTGGGCATAGATAGGTGGCACTGGTGGGCACTAGTAGGCTGCACTGATGTGCACCTATAGGTGGCACTGGAGGGCACTGCATAGCAGCAGTGCCTCTGCATGTGCGGGACTGATGTCCCTCTCTCTGTAGCCGTCTCATCTTTTTTCTCCCCTCTCGCTCTCAGCGTGAGGGAAAAAAAAAAGGTGATTACCGATCTCTTGTTTACATCATGTGATCAGCTGTCATTGGGGACCAGCCCCTTACACTGATCTGTGATCAGCCGAGTCTCATTGACTTGGTGGTCACAGAGCGCGCCTCGCAGGGGCGCGTGGGCAGCTCCTGCACGGGTGTAGCGGTCTTTTGGCTATATCGCGGATCTGTAATAGTTAAAATGACTGATATATTTGTAGTTTTAAAGTGACATTAAAGGTTTTTCTTTTTAATACCAAAAATGTTATACTTACCTGCTCTGTGCAATGATTTTGCACAGAGCAGCCCTGATCCTCCTCTTCTCCCCCACAGGTGTTCTGGGCTCCCCCCCCGTTGAGTGCCCCCATAGCAAGCGCTCCTTTCAGTGGGTCCATTGACACAGCCAGTTGAGTTGCTGCTTTCATGTACATCACCGAATCAAGAGCAGGCTCAGGTAAGTATTTGGGGGGGGGGGGGACCTGAGCCGCTCAGAGCTGGTGTAATAAGAGGGAGGAGTGTTTTGTCCGGCGCCCTGTGCTGGTCTAAGAAGAGAACGGGGGGGGTTGGGGGGTTGTTTTTTTCTGTTGTACACAGCTGTATTAAATATATAAAATATAGCTCTGTCCAGCAGTAACCCCCCCACACCCTTACAAGACCAGCTCAGGGTGGCCGGCTTGGTCTGGACCGTGTGATAACCGGGGGTGGGGGGTTAAGGTGCTGTTGGACACAGCTTTATTATATATACGTATAGTAGCTGACTGAGCTGCCCATCAGCTCGTCTGATAAGGGGGGGGGTGACCATGTTTTATGGCACCAGGTGAAACCAACCCTAGTGATGCCACTGATCTATGAATCTCTTTCAAACACCATTTTTTCCTCTCACCAACTCATCCCATCATTCCTATGAGACACCACTCCCACCCATCCTCTGTGGACAACTGCACTACTGGAACCATGGGTACTCTTTTGTTTACCCTTTGTTCAGCCTGACCAGTAAACATAGCATTGTGGTATGGGGGCATCCATGTACCATTAGATTAGGCCTACTTGGCTTTTTGTAAAGAGGACTGCTGTAGATAAAGCTACACTATGCAATATTCCCTGAGTACTCGTACAGAGATGACAATAACAGTACACTACTTTCTATAGAGAGTTGGTTGATTTTTGTGATACACAAAATTAAGTTGGCTACCTAATCAGTCCAAACCTTGAAAAGGTCTCACACATGCAGTGTTGCCATTGGGAGGAGGAGCAGAATGTGTTTTGGGGTATAATTCTAAGTATGCTTATGCTGTATATTAGAAATATTTTATTAAAATACAAGTTGTTTAAAAAAAAAAAATGTAAAAAAATACATTTTACATTTTCAAAAACTTGTGGCACAAAAAAAAAAAAAAAATACAGTTTTGAAAGACTCAATATGTCTCTTAGATGAATATGCTGGGGTGTTTACTTTCCAAAATGTGCCCATTTTGTAGGTGTTTTCACTTTCTTGGTGTTTCAGTGCCACCACAAATGTGATAGGTAGTCAGTAAATTAGATGCATACTTTATGCTTTTAGAAAGCTTGAAGGCCCCTTAAATTTTGGGCCTCCCCATGTGGCTTGGCTGACAAATAGTCTCACACATGTAGTATCCCCATACTTGCGAGGAGTATCAGAATGTGTTTTAGGTGTAACTAAGTATGCCTATGCTGTGTATGCCTTGGTAAAATGGCAACATTTAAAAAAATGTATATAAATCACAAAAACTCATTGCTAAAAGAGTTAACCAACAATGCCCAAATGCAAAATTGCACTGCAGGTTTCAATTAAAACAATACACCACAACATAAAGAAAAACATACCATGTGAGGTGCAATGATAACAAATAATCGTGATTTGTTATCATTGCAAATCATTTGAAGTATATGTTTGATTTAAAAAAAAAAACAACTTTCATCATTTTCCAAAGAATTTGCGTAAAAAAATTACAACTTTAAAAAACGTACCACATTTTTTACTAAAAACCTTGTGCTGTCTACTTTCCAAGAAGTGGTCATTTGGGGGTATTTATACTGTCCTAGCAGGTTAGAGCTTCAATAAATGAGATTGGCAGTCAGTACATCAGGATTGATCAATTTTCATAAATATATACCATAGTTTGTAGACTCCATAACCTTCACACATACTAAATGATATACACCTATTTAATTTGTCACCATAAAATGTAGCAGAACACATTTTGGTCTAAAATTATAAAGAAAGGTTATTTGCAAAGTTTTCTGTCTTTTCTTCATTTATATAGCAAAAAATGGTGATTAAATATCACCAAAAGAAAGCTCTGTCACAAAAAAATATACAAAATAAAGCTGGCTACAGTGTTATATGATTGAGTAATTGTCATTCAAAGTGTGACAGCACTGAAAACTCAAAAATGGCCTGGACTGAAAGTGGGTAAAACTGGTCTTCAAGTGGTTAAAAAGATGTCCAGAAAGTGGATGTGGATGTGATGTGCCTGCTTTGACACGTGGCATTATGTAGGTGACATGGAGATGTAGCCTGTTAGTGCTAGGAGTGTCATGAAAAAATCTTTTTGAAGTTCTAAACTAAAATTAAAATAAAAATAAAACTGGAGCATGCACATAACATGTTAGTATAATGGAAATTCTGCAGAAATATTTTATTTCACCATACTGAAATCTATTCTCTATCTTAATAAAAAAAAAGAAAAAAAACTAACTTCACAGCTTACATTGGAAAATGTCTAAAACCAAAGCAACCTGCATGTAGCAGAAAGTATCATGCTGCATCTTCAGTAGTAAACAGCTGGTATTTTTTGCCTTTAGACACAATCTTTTGATTTTGTGCACAGAAACTAGGAGTTTTCATGGGAACATTCATGCATTGCTGGCTCTAATAAGTAACCATTCCAGGGGCTGATACCAAGAAGTTAATAAGCCTAAACTGCTTTCATACTGTATGGGGCACCTAAGGAGGTTATCTGTTCCTATTGTCATAGCTCACTCTTTTAACTTGCCTGAAGACATTTTTGGAAGTTTCTTGCAGTGATATTCACTAGACTTCTAAGTGTTTGAGTGGGTGTCTTGAAACCCAATTCTCTTCTTTCATTTCACAGTCAGCCAGGTTTAACGGTAGCTAATAAGAGGGTGAAATCCTGCAAGACATTAAATGCCAGCGAGGTCACATTCTACAGTACAACGGAGTCACTGGGCCTCAGATAATCTCTCTAGATTTAATGTACTTGTTACGGATTTTGTACTTTTTCCCATGATATCTGTTCCCAACGACCGCTTGAATACAGGACCTACATTAGGTTAAGCATTGGCTTACTTCATAACTACTTTTTATGTGGCTTGTTCACAAACCATGACATTGTGTTACTGCTAAATAAATTATTTCCCTTCTTTTCCCAAATATTTGCAGGCTATTTCCATTGCACTAAAAGTAACACATCACAGATTTGTTATTTGGATTTGTCATAGAATTACAGTGTGGATATGAAACAAATATGCATGAAACCTTTTAGAGACATTTTTAGGAACATCCCTTTACTTGGGGAAAAAAGGTATAAAGTAGCCTGCACTTAAAGTGTTACTAAACCCAGGACCTTACATTCACTATATCTGGTCTCCCACAGTACACAGAACATGGAAATGCAATTATTTTAGTAAATATAAACGGCTAAATACCTTTTCTTATGAGCAGTATATAGCAGTCTTGTGACTTCTATCAGTGCCTGGTTAAAGCTTGCAGGAGGAGTTGTTATAATGCACTGGCTGTCCTATTAGGATGCAGGACTCCTGACCCTCTATCTAGGCAGTGCTGATTGGCCCTGTGCTGATCAAATGCACTCTCCCAATGAAAAAAAAAAACACTCTCTAGCAATACACACTAAACTGAGCAAGTGCAGTCTGACTCCACTAACTCTGTCTTATCCAGACATGTTTTGGGGGCAATGCAAGAATGGGAGGATTTCTGCATACAAGATCAAACAGCCTTTTTACACAAAGTAGAAGATTAACCCCTTAGGTTCCACAGTGAGTATAACAAGCATGTTTTACTGCATATGCAGACTGATTTTACTGTTGTGGGTTTAGTAACACTTTAAACAATTCACATAAGTTTAAAAAAAAATATATAGACTGGCTCATTTAGTACAATTTGGGTCCATGCACACTGGGCTTAAAAAAATGTTGCTTCTATGGGAGTTTTGCCTATAGAAGTAGCTCAATGTTATCTTATGCCTCCATGCCCATTAGGACATTTAGAGGCATATTTTAAGCTCAGTGGTTAAAAGCAGAAAAAAACACCTTCTGGTTAGCTGTTTTGAGAGTTTTCTATCAGCTCTATATAATTGATTTTTATGCCAAAAAACTGGCATGTTTTTAAGCCCAGTGTGCATGCATCCTTAGGCTAGGTTCACATCTATGCATGTTGTATTTGATTGTTTTTGACGCATTTGCTTTTTTCTTTGGCTAATAGGAAATGTGACAGTTCTCTTCATGGAGTGCGACTTTACACTTTAGCACTCAAGTAGCATCAAAGTATTGCTGCAACCTTTGTGTGTCCAAAGTCTCTAGTTAGGGATGAGGGCTACGGTGAAGGTTAGGATTAAGGTTAAGGGCTAGGGTTAAAGCGGTAGTAAACCCCCAAGTACTGTTTTTACCTACAGGTAAGCCTATAATAATAAATGTGATTTTTAGCGGGACTGCAATATTGCGGTGGACATATCAGACACTTATTTGGGACCACTGACATTTAAACAGCGATCAGAGCTTTAAATAGCCACTGATTACTATGTAAATGTCACTGTCAGGGAAGGGGTTAACACTAGGGGGCGATCAAAGGGTTAAATGTGTTCCCTGGGAGGTGTTTCTAACTGTGTGGGGGCTGGGCTGACTGAGGGAGGAGAGTGATCGCTGCTCCCATATACTGGGAACAAAGGATCACTCTTCTCTGCCCTGTCAGAATGGGGATCCACTTGTTTACATACACGGATCCCCGTTCTGTCACTGCCAAAGAGTGATCGCGGGTGGCCAGAGGACATGGAGTCCACCCCACCCACTGATTGGCTCCGGCAGCACGCACCCACAATACCCGCTCCTGCGGCCACCGTCAGGTGATGGCGATTCACGCAGGAGAGCCATGTTCCCAACATCAATTCACGGCGGGCGGTCGCCAACTGGTTAATAGAAATTCAAACCCCTTTGCGTCAACTTGTGTGCATGTTATCAGGCCAAAATCACCAGGGTATCTAAACCTTTGATCAGGGTCATTTGGGTAGTTTCTGTTGTCATTATGATTTAAAAAGGTAAACACAGTTGAATGATAATTCATGGCTTCATCCAAACACTAACCATGAGTGAAAGAAATGTTTTTGTTTTATCATTCATATCCTCTGAAAAATGGCCAAGAAATCATAAATTCTGCCAGGTTATGTAAACTTATTAGCGCAACTATAAGCAGGAGTAGAACAAAGATTTGCTCTGGCCTAGGACTCAGGAGCCATCAAGCCTGAGAGAGCTGATGAACTGAAGTTTGCTTTATGACTGAAACAAAAGGGTTTGCATTGTCTTTATTTTGTGGGTGACTGGGAGAAGCATTTCACTGCTCAGTTAGGAAAACTGGAAATGTTTACTAAGAGCCTGGATGGCAAGGATTTATTTTCTGTTTTGTTTGTTTGACTTTCATGCAACCTTTTAAAATAAAACTTGCTGCAAGTCAGCTTTTAAAAAAACCTGACGTTTGGACTACCTTTTTCCCAGGGAAGGTGATCCCCATTGAGTTAACCCCCCACAGCTAGTACAGGGGACTTCTCCCCTCACTGTTGTCATGGGGGGGTGGGGGAGGGAAATCAGGCAGCAGCTGCAACATTGGGAACATGCTACATGTTCCACCTTAAAACTTAAAAACAGGTTATCCTTTAACAATGATCCACTAATCCTAACAATTACAAACTCACACAGGACCCTTTTTTCTGCAGCAGCAGAATCGGATTGCATGGGTGTTCACACCCTTGCAATCCGATTCCTGTGCGAGTTTGCAGTGCGATATGCGAACTAATTTGGGGATGTCATTAGCTTTCTATTGACACTCCCCGCAGTTCGCATATAGCAGTGTGAACTTCTCCCGGGAGACATGCAATGCGGGAACACACAGTGGATTCACAGGGTTTCTGCATCGCAGCAGTGCGAACCGGCCCTTAATCCTAACTCTAGACTTAAAGTCACATCAAAGTTGCACTCCATGAACAGAACTTTCCTATAACGCATCAAAAACACAACATTTGCGTTTTTGGTGCAGGTCCGTTAAAGTTTATTATGCTCAAAACGCATTCTGGTGCGGAAAAAAGTCCCTGACCCTTTCCAAAAAATGCAGCGGCTTAAAACACACAGATATGAACTAAAGCCATAGGAAGCCAAGTTAAATGGATAGTAGTGTGTTTCTGCAAAACACACTAAAAAATGCATAGGTGTGAACCAAAGGTTAGGGAGTAGTATTTTTTAAATAACTAATAAAAAGTTAAATAAATAATAATTCAAAGAAACATTTGTCAAAAGTTGTTATGATATTGATTGTGGCTTACATTTTGGATCTAATTTAAATCACTAAATATGTTAACCTATTCCATACAACATATTACAAGGCTACTATGAGTAGATGTCGACAGTGTTTTACCATCCATGTTCATGTATCTTGCTTATACTTAAACTTTTCAAGTTGAAATATATCTGCAGACAGGACTTTGGCTAGAGTAGGAAGGGATTAAAACTTGTCATTTTTTTTTAACCTTTGTGAGATTTTACTACGCTTCCGGTCCTTTTGGTGATGAAATCTCTCCAAAGTGAGGGAAAGTTCTGACACAATTGTCACTGCAACAAGGGCCCTCATTGAAAGACCATTCTATTCTTTTTCCAGTGACACCTTGAAACTTTAGTTCCAATATCTTTCATTCCCAGTGGTCACAAGAGCAAATGTAGAGGGAACACAGGCAGAATACAATCCAGACAGAGATTAAAACCCCGCCCTACATTTAAAAAAAAAAATAAAACAAACTAGTTCTTTGCTATCAACTTCCCCTGAACAGTGTGTGCTGTCCTCTGATTTTGTATTGGCCAATAATCCAGAGCTCCAGCACTGAGAATGATACATAAATATGCACACATTTCTGTTATAACTACTTCCTCTCTTTGTGGATCTTGCTTCTTTCTGCAGTAGGGAACAAGATAAGGACTGCAGTCTTGAGCAGTATGGGGGAAAGTCTGTGTCATTTATTCAAAAATGTGCTGGGATATGACTGAGGTGGTTATGTATTTGATTTTGACTTAAACTTTGCAGGAGTAGTAGGTACATATAATACTGGATTGTGTGTATTTACCCAGAGTGTACAGTATATCTGTTGTAATGCTAGATTGTGTGCCATGATTTATAGGAAACGTTAACAACAAGGGTTCTATGGATCTCTAATAGATTCCTTGAAGTGTCCAGTGGCTGATTAATCCCCTGCCTTGTGGTGCCTGCAAAATACTGCAACCAGCATCATTCAACAAGCCTCGGGTATCTCTCAAGTATGTAACCACTGGCACTCATAATCTGTCTTTAAGAAGGCTCCTCTCTCCACTGACCACCAACCTAAGTGGACCCTCCTCCCAACTGACACCATTGTAAGGAGGCAAATCTCCCCATTCACCCCTAAAGTACAAGGGACAATTCAGTTTGACTAATTTTTTTGACTTTCTGAAAACAAGTTTGTCATATAGAGCAGGACGGTGTTAAAATATGATTCATTCTGGTTGTCAAATACACTTATGTTACATTTTGTATTTTTTATTATTATATCTACAACTTTTAAAAGGAATGCCCTGAGACCTAAAAAATACCATGTTTAAAAAAACAAACACAAAAAAATTGAGAATAGTTGCTGTATGATGTCTGTCTTTCTGTGTGCCCTGTAAATGTGTATCGTGTGTGCGCTGTGCATGGTGATAAATGTTGTCCTTTGTTAAGTGTCTGACATGAAACCACTTATATCTCTCATGTTTCAGTCTCAAAATTATTCAACTTGCATTTGCCCATTAAGTTGTCTGGTATTTTCTAAAGTTTTAAAGCACATTTGTCAACCATATACTCACAAAATCTGGCAACATTCCCTATGCATCTAGTTTTTCTACTCTTGAATATAAAACCAAGGGTAGGGTAACATTCACCCCATTTTTAACATAGGGGAACGTTGAGCTGGTCATAAGCGATTTGTTTATTTTTCGTTCAGTCAGCGGACTGAAAAACAATAACGTATTCTTCAACCACACAAATGACAGACTCTGATTAGCAGCTGCTGATTATTTTTTTTCTAGCTTATTCATTCAACAGAAATCAATATAACAATCAACTTCTGTCAAACAGGGGCGGCCACACCCTGATTGAAATGTGGCCGGTCCCTTCTCAACTGGTCAAATTTGAATCCATCTATGGCCACCTTTACAGCCACCCAGTGTGATTCTCATTGATATGACCACTGACTGTAACATTGCTTCCCTTAGAGCACTTGCCATACTCATGCCCATGTAACCTAAAAGTTGATGTAAACCCTCAAATTATAAACAGTGAAGTGAACAGCCTCAGAAGATACACAGGGATGAAACAAATCTCCCTACATAACTTTTACATGTAAATCTGCGGTCTTCAGCTTTATACTGTATAGCCTTTAAAGTTCAGATTGTGTTAGAGATTTTCTCTTCCTGTTCAATACTGCAGTGACGCCTTGGCATACAGCCAAGACAGCTGATTGGAGGAAAGGCACCATAGCATAATCAGTCTTAAAAGCTTGCTATGGTTAAACAAAAAGTCTTCACTGTACATTAACTTGATAATGGGGTCTCTGGTAATATGGCCACACTGGCCCTGCTAATCTGTCTGGAAGCATGGGACCTTTCTAGACCCATTAAAATTATGTTGCATTGTGGTTGATTTACGAAAACTGGGGAGTGCAAAATCTGGTGCAGCTGTGTATGGTAGTCAATCAGCTTCTAACTTCCGCTTGTCCAATTAAGCTTTGACAAAAGAAAAACCTGGAAGTGGATTAATTACTATACAGAAATCAACAAGATTTTGCACTCTCCAGTTTAGTAAATCAACCCCTTTGGGCGGGGCGGCAACTCACTTTTGTGGGCGCACGCTCCTACTGGCCAGCGGGGGAGCCAATGTCCGCCGGCCACCCGCGATAGTTCCCCACAGTGACAGAATGGGGATATGCCTGTGTAAAGAAGGCAGATCCCCGTTCTAACGGGAGATCACACAGATGCTGTCTTTCTGCTATGAAGGAAGACAGATCTGTGTGTTTCCCAAGTCCCACATACAGTTAGAAACACCTCCCAGGGAACACATTTAACCCCTTGATCACTCCTGTTAACCCCTTCCCTGCCAGTGCCATTATTACAATGTAAGTGCATATTTTTAGCACGGATTACTGTAATAATGTCACTGGTGCCTAAAAAAGTGTCAAAAATGTCAGTTAGGTGTCTGATCTGTCCTCTGCAATGTCGCAGTCCCGATAAAAATTACTGATCGCCACCATTACTAGTAAAAAAAATAAAATAAAATAAAAATGCCATAAATCTATCCCCAGTTTTGTAGACATGATAACTTTTGCACAAACCAATCAATATACGCTTATTGCGATTTTTTTTAACAAAAATATGTAGCAGAATACATATCGACCTAAACTGATGAATACATTGTTTTGTTTTTTTTTGGAAATGTTTTATAGCAAAAAAGTTAAAAAAATATTTTTTCTTCAAAATTGTCCCAATTTTTGCTTCTAGCGCAAAAAGAAAACGCAGAGGTGATTAAATACCACCAAAAGAAAACTCTATTTGTGGGGAAAAAAAAGACATCAATTTAGTTTGGGTTCAATGTCGCACAACTGCACAATTGTCAATTAAAGTGACGCAGTGCCGTATCACAAAAAATGGTTTGGTTATTAAAGGGGGAAATCCTTCCGGTTCTTAAGTGGTTAACATATCAGCATTATTTATTTTACATGATTCTGGGTCTAAGGCTTACTTGTGAGATAGCAATAAGTTTACCAGCATTGCAGAATTCTAGCAGTATTACAGTATCCTGTAGTTTCAGTTTGATTTCTTTCTGCTCTCAATTTGTCTAAAACTGGTCTAACTGCAAGCAGGCCTTTGGTGTGCATTGTGAAGTACATTCACAGCTTCGCCTTGCACAGAGATTTCCCAGTTTGCTCTGTAAATGCAAAGCAGCCATTACTAGGACTGGTCAACTGAGCAGTTAACCCTACATACACAGACACAGTAGCCACTACGTGTCTTAACAGAAACATACACCATTAGGCCTCATATACATGGGCGTTATGAAAAATGAGCTGTAAAGCTAGTACCGACGCCAGGAAAAAAGCAGCGTTAAAAACATGATTTGATCAGCGTTTGCATTGGCGTCCATGCGCGTTTATCCGTGCTAGCTTTTAGCCACGTTTCTCTGTCTCTATTTAAAATCAATGGTTCCCTATGGGAGCCCATTGATTTGAATAGAAGTCACACCAGAAGTTGGATCATGATGATCATCTGCTGCTGCAAGCCTGTACTTTAAAAATGTCTATCACTTGTTGCCATGCTGCGACTGGAATGTTATACATTTTAAATTATGGTAGATTCTTCAAAGAGGTAGAATTTCTTTATTTCCACATTGAGCATTAAGAGATTTAGCTTAACCACCTGCGGACCAGCCACCGTTGGTTCTATTGCGCAAACTGCCATAGCTGTACGGCAGCGCTTTAAGAGATTGTAGCAGACGCTCACGAGCACCTGCTGCACGCCTCTGGAGCCGATGCGCGCGGCCGGCTGGTGTGATGTCCGTAACAGCCATAACATGGGATCTGTTGATGTAAAGAAACAGATTCCTGTTAAGACAGGGAAGTGGAGAGAGATCTGCTGTTCCCAGTGATCGGGAACAGCATTCTCTCTCTACCCCCAGTCACTACACTCCCCCCCCAGTTATAAGCACCTCCCTAGGGAACACTTAACCCCTTGATCGCCCCCTAGTGTTAACCCCTTCCCTGCCATTGACATTTATACAGTAATTTGTGGCTATTTAAAGCTCTGATCACTGGATAAATGTCATTGGTCTCAAAAAAGTGTGAAAAGTGTCTGATCTGTCTGCAGCAATGTCGCAGTCCTGATAAAAATCGCAGATCATTGTCATTACTAGTAAAACAAAAATAATAATAAAAATGCCATAAATCTACTCCCCTAGTTTGTAGACGCGATAACGTTTGCGCAACCCAATCAATATACGCCTATTTTGATTTATTACAAAAATATGTAGAAGAATACATATCGGCCTAAACTGAGGAATACATGTGTTGTTGTTTTTGGATATTTATTACAGCAAAAAGTAAAAAAAAAAAGTTTTTTTTTTTCAAAATTGTCGCTCTTTGTGGTGCAAAAAATAAAAACTGTAGAGGTGATCAAATACCACCAAAAGAAAGCTCTATTTGTGGGGGAAAAAAAGGAGGTCAGTTTTGTTTGGGTACAGAGTTAAAGCAACACAGTGCCGTATCGCAAAAAGTGCTTTGGTCAGGAAGGGGGTTAAAAGATTTTTAACCACCTCAATACTGTATACTTTCACCCCCTTCCTGCCCAGGCCATTTCAGCTTTCAGCACTGTCACACTTTGAATGCCAATTACTCACTCAGTCATGCAACCCTGTACCCAAATTAATTTGTTAATCATTTTTGTGAGAAAGATAGAGCTTTCTTTTGCTGGTGTTTAATCACCACTGTTTTTTTTTTTGTTTTTTTTTATACCAGATTAACAAAAAAAATATATACATTTTGAAAATAAAAAACATGTTTTTCTTTGTTTCCGTTATAAAATTTAGCAAATAAGTAATCTTTCTTCATAAATTTAGACCAAAATGTATTCTGCTACATTTCTTGGGTAAAAATAACCCAAACCAGTGTATATTATTTAGTCTGTGTGAAAGTTAGAGAGTCTCTAACCATAGTATATTGAAAATTGATCAATCTTGATTTACTGACAGCCTATTTCATTTCTTGAGGCCCTAGAATGCCAAGACAGTACAAATACCCGCAAATCACCCTATTAGGAAATTAGACAGTCCAAGGTATTTACTTTTTTTTTTACCTTGTAATTTGTGGTCACAATTTTTTTTGAAAATTAAAGTAAGTTTTTTTTTCCTAAATGTTTTTTTACATACTGTCACCACAGCAGTACAGCATCATCATATGACTGGAGTGGCGGTGATCGGGGACATGGTTTGGTTTGATTAGTGACAGTATGGTTAAAAATATGTACTCACTTCACAATTCTTACATTTTTTTTTACACAGCACTGTTCTGGGGAGTTCGTCGGGATGATCTTAAGCATAGGCAGACTTTAATTTGAAAAGCTTTTGAATTTTGAGGAAATGAGTGTCTCGTGTTTAGCACCACATCCCCATTCTCCCCACATAGCTTGGAGTTTATCAGACAGACCTCACTATCATCACATGCAAAATTAGCTTTTCTGCTCAACCATGCAACTAAAACCAAAATTTGTCTTTGTAATTATTTTAAACCATGACCATTACCTATGCTTTAATCAAAATCTGTCCAAAAGTCTGAGGTGGTACACATGCATTTTTATCTCAACACTTCCTCTGCATAGGCCTCATTTTAGACTACCTATTAGAGCTAGCCACTTGTGAGACAGATAGGCCCTAAGCTTAGACCAGCTGTGTGATATTAATTTCACAACAGTATAGACTTGTATATTAGTCATTTACACAAGTAAAAAAAATGAAAATTAAAAAAGGAGTATTTTGAAATCCTATTCATTATGCTTTTGAGAAAGAAAGTACATAAACCACAAAAGAGTGGCCCGATGCATTAAATAATACAACGTTTTTGGGCTTCTATCTAAATGAGGAAGATTTCAAAAACGACTGTGAAACAAAGTTCTAGACCAATAAACCTAAGGAATATCATTTAGTGGTTCATTTTTATTCATGGAACTTATGTTTTCAGAAACAGGCTTTTTAAGACTAGAAGCTCCAACGACATATGACAAACTAGGCTTTAAAAGAAACCTGCATGACCAGTTATTCTAAGGTAATATGTGACTAACTGTTCCCATCTGTCTATAACTAGCTGGAAGGCAGGATTGTGTGTCTTATTTTAAAAAGCTAGTGTGCAGAAAAATAAGCAGGGGATTAGCAGATGGGTGCACACAGCGTTTAGACACTATTTTAGGATAGCCACTAATTAATTCAAGCAGACCATATCCTCTGCCTTTATCTTCACCCTGACATCTGGAGCGGTCGTTTCAACTTTCTTATTATGACTACAAATACATGTATTTTTCCTATATGGAACAACGTGTTTTTTTCATAAACACTGAATATAACTAACAAAGTGTCAGGGTGGTTGCAGCATACAAAATGCTGCTTACATATACAACTATGCTAAAATGAAGACAAATGTATAATTAAGTAATGCAGAAACATTATCTTACACAAACACAAGATGCTCAAACAAGAATATATAATTCAAAGCACTGAAGTAGTAAGGATAAAAGCAAGTGCTTGTTTGGCACTTCAGAACCACTGGTATAGCCTGCTTCTGGGTGCATATACTGTAAGGAAGGATTTCATACCTGAACAACTTTTATTGCACTTAATGTAGCATATAAACTATAATACACTTTTTGGTTACAGATTTTGCAACATTTTTTTCTCTGCAGAACAGTTAAAGAGGAAGTAAAGTCTTCCTGTTTAATTGTACCTACAGGTAAGCCTATAATAAGACTTAACTGTAGGTACTATAAATATCTCCTAAACGTACACCATTTAGGAGATAATTACTATAAATGCTGCTGCCGTCATCGGTACATGCACACTGAAGGAGCGCCCGCTCATGCCGTTTCTTCAGGGCCCTGTGCCGTGACCGGTGGCACACGCAGGAGTGATGTCATTGCGGCTCTGGCCAATCACAGCGCAGGCTCCCGCGAACCCAGAAGTAACTCCAGGAAAGATGTCAGCGGTTTGCAGGTGCCGCTGAAGGGCTTTGTTCTAAGGTAAGTATTTCGTAATGAGTTAGCATGCGATGCATGCAAGCTCATTATACCTTTGGCTTGCAGAGTTTTTGTGTTTGTTTTTTTGGAGGTTTACAACCTCTTTAAGGCTCCATTCAAATCTTGGCGTTGCTAATTTAAAGGCATTTTTTGGCGTTTTTTTACAGGTGTTTTGAAGCTCAAAATTCACCAATCTAAAAGAATTAAAACGCCTGTAATCTGCCAAAAAATAATCTCATGTACTTTTTTGAGGGACGGGCCATTGAAATGAATGGGATTTGCCTTGTTGGGCGTTTTAGAGCTGAGGCTTAGAGCAGAAAACACCCAAAAATGCCTAGCTGTGAACAGAGCCAAAAACGCGCAAAAATGCCTAGATGTGAACGGAGCCTTAGAGTGAAAAAACACCACAACATGGGGGATCGTCATGGCTCCCCATGGATCACCAGATAGCTGAACAAAGGTTGCAGATTAATAAATATGAAAGATTAATTTTGAAAATACAGTAACATAAGGCTTATATGAGATTTTAGCGAAGGGATTACATTAAGTTGTGCAGCATTAGACCCTGCTAAATGGCAATCAATATCAATTAGCTGCAACAGTCTGCAGTTTTCAAAATATCAGCAGGCCAATATTATATTTGGCATGAAAAATAGTAATAGTGCAGCACTACTAAAGCAAAGTCCGCATTTCTAATGATCAAAAACAATAACACCCATGTACACATATATAAATACAAATAAAGATTCTAGCCAAGGCTATGTTGGACTTTGTGGCTTAAAAAGAACCTTCCTGATCTGGTGATCCTTCATCAATACTGTACTGCCCCTTGACAAAGAATAGGAAATGTCCCCCAAAAATTGACAAGATTTTAAATGCATTGATCAATGCTTCTGGCTCTTAAGTTTCTATCATAGCATTTGGGTGAAGTTCCTCTTTAACCCCTTCAGCCCCAGAAGGATTTGCCCCCTTAATGACCAGGCCATTTTTTGGGGGGTACAGCATTGCGACAATTGCGCAGAGCTTTCTTTTGGTTGTATTTGATCACCTCTGCTGTTTTTATTTTTTGTGCTATAAACAAATAAAGAGCGACAATTTTGAAAAAAAAATTTTTTTTTTTTTAACTTTCTGCTATAATACACATAAAAAAAATATATATTAATAAACAAATTTATTCATCAGTTTAGGCTGATATATATTCTTCTACATATTTTTGGTAAAAACAAAAAAGTGAAATCGCAATAGGCATATATTGATTGGGTTGCGCAAAAGTTATGGCGTCCTCCTGTGCAGGGACTGCCATACAGCTACGGTGATTTGTGCAGGAGAGCCAGCTGTTCAGCAAGTGGTTAACAAGTAGCTTCTAGAGCAGGGATATGCAATTAGCGGACCTCCAGTTGTTGCAAAACTACAAGTCCCATCATGCCTCTGCCTCTGGGTGTCATGCTTGTAGCTATCGGAGTCTTGCTATGCCTCATGGGATTTGTAGTTCTGCAACATCTGGAGGTCCGCTAATTGCATATCCCTGTTCTAGAGCAAGGGTCTTAATACTATGTCCCTCCAGTTGTTCAGGAACTACAATTACCATCATGCCTAGTCATGTCTGTGAATGTCAGAGTTTTACAATGCCTCATGGGAGATGTAGTTTCACAACAGTTGGAGGGCCGTAGGTTGGATATGCCTGTTCTAGATAGTTTATATATTCCCCCTTACAACATACAGGAATACATACTTTCACATAGGTTTTTAAAAAGGCACACTTTCAAACATTAGGTGGGAGTTTAAGGTATGCCTGAAAGCTTGCATCTGTAACAACAAAGCCTAAAGCTGGCCATACAAGGTTTGAAATTCAGCCAGTTCAGCAGGGGATAGGCTCAGTTGTGACCCATGTATGGGCAGGGTGGTAGTACAGAAGTCGATCTACTGATCGACTTCTATACAACCACCCTGTCAGATTTTTGCCATTTGATCAGCATTGCCAGCTACAGCCGGTAGCGCTGTTCAGTGTATTCTGATGGCGGAGAAGTCTCCCTGCTGTCAGAATATAATAGCTCAGTGGGAGGATTCCCTCATCCACATCAAATGTATGGATGGAGGAACTGAGTCCTTTTTTTGGTCAACCTACTGTTTGAACAACAAAAAAAAACAACTCATCTTTGGGTTTCCTTAGTTTAGTTAAAAATAAAGATTAAGCACAAGAGACAATACTTACAATCAGTGAGATTTGTCCCTTGCACTGCTATATCCTCGTTTCGCAGAAATCTTTCTCCTCTGATGCCTCCCCTCCTCAGTCTTCTAAAATAGCAGGGGTTGATAGACCTAAGGGAGCTATTAGAGGCACTCATCAAGAGTGCCCAACTATGCCCATCATTTCCACCTATCTCATACAGCTACAGCTTCTATGAATAAAACAATCTATGAATGGAGGGGATTAACCTTTCAATTATGATTATCAATTATGGGGGGGGGGGGGCATTGGAGGAGTAACATTTCTACAAAGACAGAGCACTACAAGGGACATATCTCACTTAAGTAATGCTACTTGTGCTTATACTTTTATTTTCAAGTAAACGTTAACCTTAAAGGAGAACTCTGGGCAAAAACTTTTTCCATGTTCCAAGATGTGTCAGGGTGCGCCATTCTCATTCTGTAAGATCCGCCCAGCACTCCTAACGATCCCTGCTGCACTGATGGGCACAGATAGGCTGCACTTATGGACACTGATGAGGCTGCACGGATGGGTACTGATAAGCTGCACTGATAAGGCAGCAGTGATGGGCCTACACTGATGAGGCTGCACTGATAAGCAGTGGACGCCAGCCACTGCCAAATATCTGTAGGGGAGATTCCACCAGCCCTGCAATGTTTCATTTTTTAATGTCTTATTTTCAGTTTGATGTATATTATATATGTTGAAGTGGGCTTGTTCACATTTAACATGTACAGACCTAGTGTACCTCCAACATTCACTGCAATTCACAAAGCATGATGGGAAGTGTAGCTTCATTATAGTGTAGAGAGAGAGGAGAGGATATGATGCAATCTCTGCTTTAACACCTCCGCCTTGGCAGAATAGATGCTGGCATCTTTTGAATTAGAAAGATGACTTCCTGAAAATTCAGTTAGACCTTACTCTTTAAAGAGGAAGTAAACCCATATGGGGTTTACTTCCTCTACATTCCCCTATAAACTAGAAGCATAATGGGCTACTTTGCATCGCATAGTAGCCCATTATGTGTCACTTATCTGAAAATGAAGCCAGCGACGTCCAGTGCTGTCCGCTGTGCTGGCGGCATCCATCCTCAGCCCCTCATCCTTGCCTGTAGGTTAAAGTGGTTGTCACGAGTTCACAAATGTATTAACTGTCTAGTGTTTTGTGTAGGCGGGTGTACTAATAGGGGATTTTTTTTCGTCAATCCGGAGTTCTGCTTTTAAGTTAGACAATAAAGGGTCTCCAACTTTCTGCATTAATCCATGGCTCACAGTGCAAGACCATCTTGGACTGTTCAAATACTTTTTTTAAAAAAAAAGAATGGTTGAATGATCTGACTCTGTTAGCCATGCGAAATTATGGCCAAATTCAAATGCGGAGGTTTATACAGAAATGAAAGTACCTCAAAGAACGAAGGAGGGTATATAACATCAATCATATTTTCTAGATAACTGCTCACTGATAAGTGTACCAATCTTCCATACTAGTCAGCCTGTGTGGGTACCTTCACTATAACTAGGCCTCGCTAACATGAGATCTCTAAACCCTTCTACTCCTGACACCCCACTAAAACTCCTCATTTACACTCCCCTCATGCATCTAATCTAATTCAGCAATAAAGTTGAATGGGAACCTTCAGTCACAAACAGATTTCAGGGCAACATATGTAACAATGCATCCTAATAGTAACATTATTTGGCAAGGATTTTCAATAGCAAATGCTTGGATATAATGACAGTCTCTGAGATAATTGTGAATAATAAAATGGTCTTTAAGATAAAAACTGTAAATTCAGGGGTACAGGGGCTATGGAATTTTCAATAAAAAAAAAAATGATGACCCCCCCCCCCCCATTGTACAGGACAAAGCTACAGATGTAAACATGATCACACACCAACTTGCCTACTTTCTAGCAGTGGGATCTATATCAGTTTTAACATGCCATTTGATAACTCTTAACCTAAAGTAAAATTAGCAGTTAAAGTTGTATTTTTCATTAAAAATATATATTATGCCATGAGGTGAAAATGAAATGGTGCACAAGCAGCATTCATCAGCTTGTATAAACAAGTGAAATCAAGGTTACAGAACACCCATCTTATGACCATTTCATGTGAGAAATGATGCTTTATCAAGGACACATGGGTTTGGCTATGTCTATATAGTAAACCAATAATGAGTTGCTATTGTTAATGCTCATTATTAGTATATACATTATCACGCTTTCCCATGTCAATATATTCAGCAGCACTTATATTCCTAAACATTGCAAAGAAAGCCGGTATGTTCTTTGTTACATAATGCAGAAGAAACAATGTGACAATACATCAGGTATACTTTGAATTTATGTTCCAGTGAACCCTTTACAGAAATATTGCTCCTTGAGGTCAGCTCACTGCAGGAAAGCAAATACTATCTATTAAAAATGAGTGGGTTGTACAATGTGTCCGGGCATCACAAAACATCTTTCTATATAAACATTATCCAATATTCTTCCATTCTCACAAAAAAGGATGTTTTTGCTTTAACAGTTTATTTTTTGTAAATGTTGTTTCTGAGATCAGGAGCTACACACCAGTAACATGTTTTCGGGAAAACATTTAGAACAGCCCAGCTGAGATAGGTCCTCTCCTTAGGCTATAAAGCACATTTAGTATTCAAGCTCAACAGCTTTATTGCAGTGCAGTCCTTGCAGATTTTGAGAAAAAAACATTTTTGTGAAATCTAGCTTACTTTTTACCAGGCATCACTTTTGAAAGTAAAAATAGCCTGCATAATCTTTCATCCAAAGTAGAGACCTTGCTTAGGGGGAACACTCTAGAGTGATGGAGATAATGTAAGTATTCATACTAGAGGATGTAGATGCTCTGCTGAAACCCTTGTTAAAGGTTTTTATTGCCACTTGTGTACATGCTGGAGGGATTAAAGAATATGTAAACCCAACATTTCATATTCCTGGTATTCTTTAGAGAGAGAACCTTCCAGAACAACCATCTCTGCAGCACTCCACCAATCAGGCCTGTATGGCAGAGTGGCCAGATGGAAGCCACTCCTCAGTAAAAGGCACATCACAGCCTGCCTGGAGTTTGCCAAAAGGCACCTGAAGGACTTTCGGACCATGAGAAACAAAGATTGAAAGAATGGCAAGCGTCATGTCTGGAGGAAACCCGGCACCGCTCATCACCTGACCAATACCATCCCTGCAGTAAAGCATGGTGGTGATAGCATCATGCTGTGGGGATGTTTATCGGAGGCAGGAACTGGGAGACTAGTCAGGGTAGAGGAAAAGATGAATGTAGCAATGTACAGAGACATCCTTGATGAAAACCTGCTCCAGAGTGCTCTGGACCTCAGACTGGGGCAAAGGTTCATCCTCCAACAGGACAACGACCTTAAGCACACAGCCCAGATAACAAAGGAGTGGCTACGGGACAACTCTGTGTATGTACTTGAGTGGCCCAGACTTGAACCTGATTGAACATCTCTGGAGAGATTTGAAAATGGCTGCGCACTGAGGCTCCCCATCCAAACTGATAGAGCTTGAGAGGTCCTGCAAAGAAGAATGGGAGAAACTGCCCACAAATAGGTGCACCAAATTTATAGCATCATACTCAAAAAGACTTGAGGCTGTAATTGGTGCCAAAGGTGCTTCAACAAAGTATTGAGCTGTGAATACTTATGTACATGTGACTTTTTTCGTTTTTTATTTTGAATAAATTTGCAAAGAATTCAAACAAACTTCTTTCACATTGTCATTATTAGGTATGGTTTGTAGCAGTTTGAGGAAAACAATTTTGAAATAAGCCTATAACATAGCAAAATGTGGAAAAATGTGGAAAAATGAAGCTCACTTATTGTAAATTGAAAAGAAAAAAATCCTAGACTTGCCTACATGGGGGGTTTCAATTTTACATAGCAAAACAACAATGAAAAATTCTGAGTCTTCAGAAGCACAGCTGCTTTTGTCAGGTTATTTCAGACCCAGTTAACTGGCACTCTTGGCTCACCCAGCCTTTTGTTACAGCACCTTGCTGCACAGGCCCACTCCTGGCCTCTAGATAGGGTCCTCATTGCCCCCTGGGCTCTCTCACTCCTCCAGAGACTTATGGACTGCCTCCATCTCACCTGCACTCATTAGCCACCGCAGCTTTCTCATTCTCCACAGTCTCATGCAACTGTCCTGTTTTTCCCAATTCTGTAGGCAAGAAATCCCCCAACATGGGATGCAGTCTCCTGGCAGGAACACAGAGTCCTTCTGGCTGAAGCACACAGCTCCATCTCCAAAATGGGAGCCCCTAGGTATGCTCAGGATTGGCTAATGAGCATGCTCACCTGCATACCCACATAACCTGCAGGACTCCAATAAGACCTGGACACGGGATTGAAAGTTTTGTCCCTCTCAAGACACTCTGAAACCATCAAGCTCCAGATCCCGATTCAGGATTACAAAACTGGAAGAATACTAACAAGCTAGTGTTCTCTTTTCAAAAGCAATGCTCTGGAGCTTTGCACTCTGTCCTAATGCAAATCCCAGGCATCTTTTTCCAATACCCACAGCATTGCAGGGCCTCGCACTGTCACAAATGCTTTTAAAAGAGAAACATGGCCAAAGCCATTATGTTCTAATTAACAGCTGGCTCCGCCTCTCAGCATACAGTTGAAAGCCAGAGCCAGTTGCATCTAACCCCTCCCCAGCCTGATGCTTTGGTGAGTGCTGGAGGATTGGCTATAAGTCACTGCTCTTCATTCTGAGGAGGCTCAGAACAGAGCATCAGTGATATCAGTTGATTTAATGAAGAAGTTGTCTCTCTCAAAGGAGCATATGTTCTATAGATATTTCTGTAGACAGGGTTTAACACCCATAGAACACAATTCAGAAATGTTAGGCTTGTTACGTAACGTTATGTAACGTGTTAAAAATCTGGACAAAAATGAGAATATGGTATTCACTCTATTCAGAAAAATATCTTAAAAGGATTTCTGGTTCACTCACCCTTTGGGCTGAGGTTATGACTAGATGGAAGACAGCCTTCAAAATATCCTGAAATGTAATTTATAGGTTTGGACCATGTGAAATTGACTGAAGCACAACAAATGGTAAATTCCAAAGAGATCTCAATCCAAAAGGAAATGCCTTTCTCTTGCAGGACTGATCCTAGCCAAGCTTTTGGCTATATAAAAACCAGCATGTCTTCTATATATATATATATATATATAAAAAAATTTTTTTTTTTTGAAAGACACCACACATTATGGCAGCATATAACAACTGTTTGTATGAAATTACTGTTTTAAAAATAAACCTCCTGATTTCTGGCATCAAAATTTTTGGACTTGTTAGGGAACGTGTATCATGGCAGGCAATTGCATTAGAAATGCAGTGTGTGTGCTGCAGAGTGGATGTTTGGCCACTTTTCATGGGCAGCAGCAGTAATTCACATTGTAAAGTTCATTTAATGCAGTCTCTGCAGACACACACTCAACGCCTATACTGTTTTGCCACCAGTAGTGAAAGGCCTGTGTCAGCTGTCAAGAATCGTAGCTCTTCCAGGTCTATGGACTCGGTCTCTGACAGAGCTGATTGGCCTGGCACTGGCTATTCCACGCAAAATGGAGCAGCAGGGGGGTGAGGGAAAAGTAAGTATATACTGGTGGAGGTGGGGTTAAAGCAAGCCTGTTATTTTGCCCTGAAAGTGCAAAGCACCGGTTTGCTTTAGGCCTCGATTGCAGTCTTGTACGGTTTCGTTTTTAGTAATATTGTGTATATCATACCATTTATTAAATGCATCCAGGGACACTACCTTGGTAAAATGGACTAGAAATAACAAAAAAATGAGCCTTCACAGACATAACAGAAAACAAGGGTACCCACTATATCACGCCTGTGGGAGATCATTGTTCACAACAAAACCTCTCTATGGAGGAACTGAATGTCTTGGTTTGAAAACCATTCAAGAAAGAAAAGCTTCTCAACTAAGAATAATGATACTATTTGATACAAAAGGTAAAAGACTTCATCTTGGATTTTAAATCACTATCAGATACTTTTATGACCAATTGCACCGCTGTGGTCTATCTTCCTTATACCTTGGCTCCCTCTCCTCGATCTTGCTTACTTTTATTACCTTGTATTCTATAATGCCTTTCACTTATTTAACTGTACAAGATGTGTAT
>BLSH010262742.1:3380354-3393036 GCA_018402905.1 Glandirana rugosa
TTCGATCACTATGCACTCCTCTGACTACCCCACTCAACCCCCCACCTCTCCATCTAAACCCATAGCAGTCGCATCTTTACTATAACTTTCGGCACCCTCCGATAGTCGGCTGGGTGCCTTCTCCACATATAAATTTTATTATCCCCAGGTTCTTGTCTTGGAACCCCCCGGCGTTGTCTCTTCCCTTCTCCTCTCCTCCTCCATCTTAACATGCAATGCGACTTTCACGTAACCCTATCCATCCTGCTCTCGGTGACTTCTCGTGTCAGTACTTCTGGCTCCCTCATTTCAAAAAACTCCTCCTCCCCCACCAGCTGTCATAGTTTCCGTCGGCTTTCTAGGTCGGATCTTTCGGCTGCCTTTGATACTGTCGACCACCCCCTCCTCCTCAAAAAACTTTACTCCCTCGGTCTTCATGACTGTGCTCTTCAGTGGCTCTCGTCCTACCTATCCCAATGCACTTTCAGCGTAACGTACAATTCTACCTCCTCCTCTCCTCTTCCCTTCTCTGTTGCGGCCCCCCAAGGTTCTGTTCTTGGACCCCTATTATTTTAAATATACACCTCTTCCGTGGGTCGGCTGATAGCCTCCCACGGCTTTCAATATCATTTCTACGCTGACGATACCCAAATCTACCTCTCCACCCCCCAACTCACCCCATCAGTCTCCTCACGTATCACTAGCTTATTAACAGACATATCTGCCTGGATGTCACACCACTTTCTTAAACTCAACTTGTCCAAAACTGAACTCATAATATTTCCTCCCCCACGTTCCATTTCCCCCGACTTCCCTGTCAAGAGCAATGGCACAACCATTCACCCATCCCCACACGTCAGGGTGCTTGGTGTTATCCTGGACTCTGAACTCTCCTTTTGGCCCCACATCCAATCACTTTCTAAGGCTTGCCGCCTCAATCTCCGCAACATCTCTAAAATACGTCCATTCCAAACCAATGAAACCACAAAGCTCCTGATTCACTCCCTGGTCATCTCTCGTCTCGACTACTGCAACTCCCTCCTCACTGGCTTACCTTTAAATAGACTATCCCCTCTCCAGTCCATCATAATTGCCGCTGCCAGACTCATCCACCTTACAAACCGTCCAACGTCTGCCACCCCCCTCTGCCAATCCCTCCATTGGCTGCCACTCGCCCAACGAATTAAATTCAAAATACTAACAATCAGCTACAAAGCCATCCATAACTCTGCTCCCAGCTACATCACCAACCTAGTCTCAAAATACCAACCTAACCGTCCTCTTCGCTCCTCCCAAGACCTCCTGCTCTCTCATCACCTCCTCTCATACTCGCCTCCAAGACTTCTCCTGAGACTCTCCCATCCTCTGGAACTCCCTACCCCAATCGGTCAGAATGTCCCCAAATCTATCCACCTTCAAGCGATCCCTGAAAACTTCTCTCTTCAGGGAAGCCTATCCTGCCACTACCTAACAGCTACACTCCTTAGTTTCTCAATCAGCTCATCCCCCGCAGTTTACTGCCCTTTCGTATCATTCAACCCTCCCTCTTAGATTGTAAGCTCTAACGAGCAGGGCCCTCTGATTCCTCCTGTATTGAATTGTATTGTGATTGTAATGTCTGCCCTAATATTGTAAAGCGCTGCGCAAACTGTCGGCGCTATATAAATCCTGTATAATAATAATAATATGTTTGATTATAGAGTGCCTTAAATGGTGGTGCTTTACCTGGATTGTTGTGGTGTCTCCAGCTGGGAACTAGTTAGAGTTGTCACATAAGTAATATTTATTCCAAGTTGTAAATTGTTGGGTTAGCAGACTCTTGTAAGCAGTAAAGCACAAACATTGTGTAGCATTACAAATCAGAGAGCCAGAGCAACAGGATGAGCTAAGCAAATACAGATGCCTCAATATTCATAAGTAAATATAAACTAGAAATATATACAGAAAACATTTTGAGGTGAGGAGCAAGCCTCGCCAACTCATAGAGCATATAGGACTTTATTGGATTGGTTGCGGTCATAAGTGAACACAATATTACCAATGCTTATTAAAAAATAAGTCTTTATTGAGAACAATTAGCTAAAACATTATTTATAAAATTATGTAATGAGATGTATCATACATTTTACATACACATCCACATACAATACAGTGTATTTGACACATTGGAAGGGGGAGTGGTGATTGACGTTTCGCAATGATGCTGCTTCTTCAGGATCATTCCACTTCTTATAATTATCTACTGATCAAACATAATATGTCAAGTATATATTTTTAATCATAACCATATCACAATTACTTATAATCCATTACATTGTATTGTGCCCACCCCTTTTCCACCACTTCATCAGAAATATGCACAATACAATGTAATGGATTATAAGAAATGGAATGATCCTGAAGAAGCAATATCATTGCTGCCAGGGGCAGACCTGCCAATTCTGGTGTTCAATAGCAAATGCCAATCAAGCTCCACGGTGCTGGGCAGTGAGCACAGGGCCCACCAGAGGACGTCAGGCCCTCAGGCCATTGTCATGAAGTATGTTTCTGATTGTTTGGTCAGAGACATTCATACCAGTGGCCTGCTGGAGGTCATTTTGTAGGGCTCTGGCAGTGCTCATCCTGTTCATCCTTGAACAAAGGAGCAAATACCGATCCTGCTGATGGGTTAAGGACCTTCTATGGCCCTGTCCAGCTCTCCTAGAGTATCTGCCGTCTCCTGGGATCTCCTCCATGCTCTTGAGACTGTGCTGGGAGACACAGCAAACCTTCTGGCAATGGCACGTATTGAAGTGCCATCCTGGAGGAGTTGGACTGCCTGTGCAACCTCTATAGGGTCCAGGTATCGCCTCATGCTACCAGTAGTGACACTGACCCTAGCCAAATGCAAAACTAGTGAAAAACAGTCAGAGAAGATGAGCAGAGAAAAAAAATGTCAGTAGCCTCCACCTGTAAAACCATGCCTGTCAGTGCACCTGTTAATTTCATTAACACCAAAGCAGCTGAAAGTGATTAACAACCCCTCTCTGCTACTTAACTGACCAGATCAATATCCCAGGAGTTTAATTGACTTGATGCTATACTCTGATTAAAAAGTGTACCTTTATTTTTTTTGAGCAGTGTATAAAGGAAAAAATAAAAGATTGGATATTTTGAAATGGTTTTGCTTTCTGTTATAAAACACATCCAATAAAAATATTTCTTCATAAATTTAGTCCAAAATGCATTTTGCTACATGTCTTTGGTAAAAAAAAAAAATCCCAATAAGTGTATATTGGTTTGTGTGAAAGTTATAGCATCTACAAACTATGGTATATATTGTTTTTTGTTTTTAAATACTAGTAATGGCAGCGATCAGCGACTTAAAGTAAGACTGTGCGGTGGGAAATCTGACACTAATTGACATTGGGTGGGAACTGACTGATACTGATCACCAGTGATACTACTATACACGGTCACTATACTAATGACACTGGCTAGGAAGGGGTTAAGATCTTGGGGTAATCAAGAGGTTAGGTGTGTGCCTAACAAGTGCTACTGTGTGTATTATATGCTGCTTTTTATTAAAAATCTCTTTGTACAAATGTATCTGTATAGAGCCATATGTTGTTTGTCAATACAGAGCTCCGGGCTGTTATTGGACACAGCTGATCAGCAGGTCCAGGCCATAAATCATTGGCTGGGACCTGACAAACCCCTGCTGTGTCTAATCATAACGGGAGTTGGCAGGGAAGGGGATGTGTGCCCGTGCCATGTACCAGGAAGAGACCAGCGACGTGCCTGTAGGAGCCGCCCGTCCACAATACAATGTGGGCAAGCGGTCTTAAAGAGATTAATGACTGTTTCAACCTACAAATGAATTTGATGATCATTACCACCTGTTACTATAATTGGTTAGTCATACACCTGACTCTAATCCTACAAAATCCTTGACTTCATGCAAGTGTACAACGTGAACAAGTGTAAGAATTGATGCTGGTTTGAAGCCAAAGGGTAGTCATATCAACTACTGATTAGATTTAGATTTTTCTTCTGTTTGCTCACTTTGCATTTTGTAAATGGATAAAAATAAACTATTAAAACATATATTTTAAAGCATTTTTATTTTACAGCATTTCTTCACACCTGCCCAAAACTGTTGCACAGTACTGTACATTTGTGTTTGGAAGTATAATCAGTTATTGGTACACACACACAATTTTGAGGACTGGAGTTCTTCAGGAAGATTAGTCTAATGAAAATTCCCCCAATATAATCAATTAATAATGTGCTCAATAGACAGGCATTTCCAAATCAAATTTTACTACTATCCATTGAACCCTCTGTAGAATAGAACACATCCATTGCTACATTGTCAACTGCAAGGACCTGCATTCTGTAATTCCCAACTACAAAGACTTCTGTGTCACAATCAGTTGTGGTTAAACTTAAAAAAAGGGAAAAAAACTGCTGTTTGGCCCATAAAATAACTTGGATACCACCCTTACAGTACCTTTTAGAAAACAAAGTAATTGACTTGACCTGTTAAAGAAAAAAATATGTAGTACTAACAAAGGCAGTTGGGAATCCACCGTACCCCACTCAGGCTACATTCCATGGGCATAAGCCCTGACCCCATATGTGCTAGATGCAACAGGGATGTAGGGGACTTAATACATTTGATATGGAAGTGCCTGAAGCTTTATTGCTACTGGAATGCTGTTGTTACTATGATGAACTCTGCATTTCAGGTCTCCATAGACATGGATCCTAAACACTGTAAACTAGGTTTGCTTGATGCTGTAATACCAGATCGATAGGGATGTTAAAGAGGTCCCATCAACAGAATTGTTTCATACTCGCAGGCTCATTTTACTTCATTGGTCTTCCAGTAATACCCCTTTGCCTCAAATGTGGCTTGCACAGATGGGCACAACGTTGAGGTTAGAAAAGCTGATATATCATCATAAGGGCAGGTTTTCCAAATTTGAGAAGGTATGGGGTAGTTGGTTGGCTTCTCCTGGTTTGGCCCCAGCTGATTTAGTAATAGACAGGTTATAGTTGTGAAATATATCATCACAAAACTGGATATGTTTAATTTAGCTGGTAATGCAATGGCTGAAATTTGTATGCCATTGCTTTCCAAATGTTTAATGCTACGTGCTTTGTTATGGTGGCCCCGGTTGTGCATGGCCCTAGATACGGCTCTAAAGAGAGCTTAAAGCATTTCAGTGACGTGAACTACAATACTGGTATGCCGAAATATTTGATGGGAACTACATGTACTTTTACATGCAGGCTTGCATCCTAGAGCCAGCGGACGGCCCAATGATGCATGTACTGGTGATTCATGGAGACCCAGCACAGATAGGTCCCCGGTGTCCATGCTCATTGGAGTGTACAGCTAGCAGTATATTGGAGCAGGCAACACCTCCCCATTGATTTACAAATTGTTTGTCCATACACCGATCTAAATGTATATAAGGCAGTCCTCGAGTTACGAACATCCGAGTTGCAAACGACTCCTACTAACGAACGGAGGCAGTGTGATGTCACTGCGGCTGCTTGCGCTCCACGCTGGACCCGGAAACAGCCGAGCAGCCATTTTGCAGTACCAGACACATCCCATACTGTAGTACTACGTGTACTGCACGCCCCACTTACAGGACTGCATGCCCAGAAGTGCCGGACCTTCTATGATAGCAGGACTGTGTTACTATACAGTATACCCCTGTGTCCCAGCATGAGCTCATGTCATCTGCTTATGTGGAGCTCCCATTCAATGTGTGTTTTTATACCATTTTTTTATATTGTATACTGTACAGAAGTTTAAATTTATACTGCTTGGTCCTGAATGCAACTATACTACTCTTCTAGCCCTGTATTTGTACTGGATCCCAGGCTGCTGAGAGTCAAGGACCACTGCTGCTGCGGGCTGAGGACACACAACAAGCGAGCACATCCAACTGATGAGCCTTATATCTTGCCGCCACAGTGAGTGTTTTTATATAGAACTGTTTTATTAGAATTGGTAATAAATTGGCTGGCTGCAACACTTTTTTCTTCTTCTTGTTCACTTCTAGAGTGCACTCCACTCCATTCCACATTTGTCTTTAAACTGCAATGACGCCTCCGAAAAACAAATCTGATGCAAGTGCTGGTGATACAGCAAAGAAAAGAAAAACCATCACCATTGAAAATAAAGTGGAAATAATAAAGAGATCAGAGAAAGGTGAAACCGCATCATCCATTGGCAGAGCATTAGGCTACAATCGGTCAACAATCGCAACAATTATAAAAGATAAAGTTAGAATAATGGCGTATGTGAAAGGCCATATCCCAATGCATTCTATGATTATTACCAGGCAGCGCAGTGGTTTAATTGTCGAGATGGAAAGGCTGCTGACAATTTGGATAGAAGACCAAAATCAGCGTAATATGCTCATCAGTCTTTCTTTAGTCCAAGAAAAGGCTCAAAGCCTTTTCAAAGATTTAAAAGCTGCCCATTCAGCAAGCGAAGACGATTGCAATGAAGAATTTGTTGCAAGTAGGGGTTGGTTCAATCGCTTTAAAGAAAGAGCTAATTTGCATAACATAAAAGTTAAAGGTGAAGCAGCGAGTGTGGATGTAAGTGCTGCAAATGCTTTTCCCAAGATATTGGAAGGTATTATTAACGACAGGGGTTATTTGCCAGAACAAATTTTTAATGTAGACGAAACTGGCTTGTTTTGGAAAAAAATGCCAGAGGACCTACATTTCAAAAGAGGAAAAACGTGCACTAGGGCATAAGGCATCAAAGGACGGGCTGACTATATTACTTGGGGATAATGCATCTGGGGATTTAAAGCTCAAGCCTTTGCTAGTGCACCACTTCTTAAATCCCAGGGCACTACACAATGTCATTAAGGAATCTCTTCCTGTTATTTGGAGGGCAAATTCAAAGGCTTGGGTTACAGTTAGTCTTTGAAGACTGGTTTAAGAACCATTTTATTCCTGCTGTTGAACATTATTGCTTGAGGGAAAACATTCCCTTCCAAATTCTTCTTCTCCATGACAATACCCCTGGACATTCAAATACTTTAGCTGATATGCACCCCAATGTAAAGGTGGTATTTCTACCCCCGACACCACATCACTGCTTCAACCGATAGATCAAGGAGTCATAGCCTCCTTTAAGGCCTATTATTTATGGAGGACATTCTCACAAGCTGTCAGGTCTACCCAAAATGATGTGATGACCCTAAGAGAGTTCTGGAAGAATTATCACATTTATGATATCATTAAAAATATTGCTGATGCTTGGGATGAGGTGAAAGGAACAAATATGAGAGGAGTTTGGAACAAATTGTGCCCCCCAATTCACACAAGAATTTATGGGGTTTACAGATGAAGAAATCTGAAAAATTAGGCAAGCTGTGGTTATCATTGGTAATCAACTGCACTTGGAGATCAGTGAAAATGATATAATTGAGTTACTTGACTCCCATGGCAAAGAACTAACCAATTAAGACCTCATCGAACTAGAGCAGCAGATGACAGCATTTAGGGAAGAAAACCAAGACCCAGAAACTCCAAAATTGAAAAAGTTTTGTACAAAACAGTTAGCTGATGCTGTTCATCTCATTGAAGCAAGAATGGCAAAGTTAGAGGAGCAAGTTACTGAAGGCCTGAGATGCTACATGGCTATTTATGAGATAAAGAAAAAGCACTGTGCAAACATCCCTTGATGCCTACTTCAAGAAAGTGACTCCAGCAGCAGATTCTGACTCTATAATAGCAGTCCCATCCTCTTCAACAAGCCCATCATCCTCTACCATGATTGTTTAAGGTTGTACTGTACTGTACTGTGTTTGAAAATGTATAAGCATTTACATGTACCTGTATCTGCATCTACATGCACAGGTAAACAAGTATGTTAAAGCTGTCTAAGTTGTATCTATTTATTAGTTTTGGCTAGTACAGTACTGTATGGTGTGGGGATAGAGCCACTGTGAGTTTTTTAGTGCTGTCTGTATCCTCATTTGATGGATTTAATCTCACTTCCCATCTCTGTGACAACAGAAAGTGAGAGGAAATCTACCCCAGGAAGAGAAAATCACTCTGCATTTATTTTGGCTGGAGTTGCACTTAAAAAAGGTTCCAACAAATTAGACTTGAGAACGAACCTTCAGTCCCTAACCCGTTCGTAACCGGGGGACCGCCTGTATGGGGGGGTTGGTGTTTTTACTGCTCCGCCCTTCCTGTCATTTGGGGGTGGATTCTGGTGGGCATTGCTGTATTTAAAATCTAGACATTTGGTGGAACAGGTCAGCGCAGCTCTGTAGAAACGCATAAGCTTAATGTGAGGTTGTAGAAACACTTACACTTTCTACCTCATGGTATCTGTCCATTTATATGCTGTACACCTCTGTACTTTTGTGAGTATGCATTTATTTTCATAAATGCCCTTTTACTTGGGTAATGTACCAGGGGCTTGTGCCTTCCCTTTTTTTTTTTGTAGTTCCAATCTGAATACCCCTATCTGAGGAGGCCTGCATTCACCGGGCATTGGACCGTGTATGCAGGGCTGGCGCTACCATGGGTCCCAGTCGATCCATTGGACCCAGGCAGCACTTTGAGAGGGGCAGCAAATTGACTTGCGGTGCCTCTCCTTCTCTTCTATTTACCCTGCAAATTGACAACCAAAATTTTTGTTCCAGCGGTTTTGTGTGTCACGATGACAACTGCCCTCCAGGCTGCTCTGTCTGCACCTATACTACCCTAGCATGTCCCTATACTGCTCTAGCCTGTCTATATACCGCCCTACCCTGTCTATATACTACACTAGCCTGCCCCTATACTTCCCAAGCTCACCCCTTAGAATTGAACATAATGGCATGTCATGTAATTTTGCATATATAGAAGGTGCTGTTGCATATCAGTCTGACCTCCTGATAAATGTAATATTAGTTTTAAATATCATGATATAAAATAATTGTTGTGGGCGCCTTTTGGTGCGTTTTTTTTGGGGGGGGGAAGTGGGGGTGCAGCATTTCATTCTTGGACCAAGGCAGCACAATGTGTTGTGCCAGCCCTGCATGTATGTGATGTGTCACTGGTTAAACCATCCCTCTGATGAGGACCTGTACTTTTAATTTCTGGTTGTACAAATGTGTGACATCACAATAAACCATTACCTGATTTAAAAAAAAACAAAACAAAAAAAATAAAATAGCAACTGCTGAACAAAATGTCAACTGTATAGCGTTTTGCAACACCACAAGGTGTACAAATAAAAAAAATGCATAATGTGATAGATGTATCATACACACGTGCAAACAGAAATATAAAACAAAATAATTAGTCTGTTAATCTGTTATATGATCTTTGGTGCCATACAAATGCTTAAGAACATTATTACTAGTATGTGATGTACATGATAAAATTATTTTCAATGTTCAGTTATCTCTTACCTATGAACCTAATGCAAGGCAATTTTTGTTTAGTTAAAAAAAAAAAAAAAAGGCAAAAATAATCATCACGTTAAGGCAGAGTATATTAAAAATAATAAATCTTCATAACATTTGTTTAATACACTCCCTTTCAAATATTTCATTAACAGCAAGATGAAAGCAGAAAGAATCTGGCTTTCCCCAAGCTAATGTAGCCTCTCACTTCAATAGTTCGGGAAATGAAGTCGCCATGCGAAGGAAAACATCACTGCATTGGCTATTTTAAGGGTCACAGCTTTTTAGAAGACTTCATAGAGTACATAAAACAGAATTTTCTGCTGACCTCTTTTGTCTTGTAGAGGCGAACACTTTACCACACTTGAAAAGGTCTCTTATTATACAAGTGATCAATCTTTTTTTGTTTCTTTCTTTTTAGGCTCCATGGACTATTCCAGGCAATACAGGTGGATCAAAGCTCAGTCTGGATGAAAACCAAGTGGACAAAATTATACGGCACACAGAAATACACAGAGGGAAAGATAACCAGAGGAGACAGACAGAAAAGCTATGGGCATGAAAGGAAGGACAAATGTTGATAATAATGTGAAAGGCAAGGAAGATACAATAGCAAGTCAAAGAAAAGAAAAATATTTCAAATGATTTATTACATTTATTAAACAGGGATATTTATATAGATACACTAAAGAATGTAACTATTCTCAAAAAACTTTTTCTAACCAAGTAAAATTAAGGAGGTTAAAAATCTACAGCCGCACAAATATTTTTCCTTAAAGAACGCACTAAAGGGTGCATTTATAAAAAGTATGCATAGTTTGTTCATCCACTGAAACTGCATTTTGGCTCCAGCCTATATCCCACGTTATATTAGAATAAATTTATACCTGGATAAATAACTCTTGGTGTGATGCTTTAATCTCAGAGCTATTATATTCTGACAGTCAGCACCTGCGACTGTCAGAATACCCAGTGACCATTCACTGCATATATTATTTTCTTCTGATTTCCATTGAAAGAAGTGACAATCCTAGTTAACATGCATTCCCCGAGAAGTTTCTAAACTGCGAGTAGCCATGATGTGATGGCACGCATTCGATCTCGCCTTAATAAACTCATACCTTTATAGGTAAAACCAACAGAGGAACTCAAAGTGAAGGGGTGCCCAGGCTGCGGAAGATATCCAATCTGAAGCTCACTCAACATAATGTGAGCTAACCATCTCCTTCTCTGAAATAATTTGAACAGCTGACAGAACCAATCAGTGATAGTGGAAGTGTCTCTAAGACTGTAGTTAAAACTGATGCAGTAAAATAAAACATAGCTGAAACTTTTACTGTGGTGTCAAAATTTGCTTTTGCCTAGGGAACCAAAGTTTCTGGAAACTGCAAAGTTTGGACTACTCCATCATTAATCAGGCATTAGATCCCCTCTAATCCGTACAAGAATTTAATGAGCTACACCTATTGCAGTTGACACCACAAGTCAGAAATGTTAAGGTGAAAGGAGGTTTGGCAACTGCACTAGAATTAAAAGATCCCAAGATATAGCATGGGCTATAAAGAACCACTTATCCAGAAGTGCAGATGGGAGTCAAAACTCATGAAAGATGCAGATTTTTAGGACAATCTAGTTAGTAAACATTTTTGCTTATTGCATAAGCAATGAAAAACCATAACAGTACATTCAATTTGAATGAAAGTCTTCATGCTATTCAAATTAAAGTCAAGAAAAATGACCCGAATGAACACAACACAGAGGTGATAAATGGCTTAAAGCAACCTGTAAACTCAGGAAATAAAAATGAATTATATAGCTGGTCTTAAAGTAGTTTCATACCTCTGAAATGAAAAATGAACAAAGCATATTCTATAGTACGTGCTTGCCACAATACTAAGCACTGAGTGTGATTTCTGTCTGCAGTCACGCCTCTTTTTTCTCTCAATTTCTGACATGCTGTGCCAACTCCAAGTGATGGAGGGGAGGGCTGCTTTCAATGCAATAGTGGCATTGTCACCCTTACACTCCTACATCGAGGCCACAGGCAGTAATCATGCCCTGCTAGTGAGCATCCTATGTGTGACTGACAGCAGCTCTGAAAGGAAGCACTGAGAGCCAGTCCAGGCTGCATCATTATATCATTGACATTCAAATGCAGCCATGTAAAAACATTTTTGAAAAATGGAAGGTTTTTTGTTTTGAAGTCAATCTTTAATATAACCTATTTAAATATACTATATATTTAGTCCCCAAGCCCTATATCTCAGAAGCCATTGTTTTCACTGCACTAATGATGGGCAACAAGCCTGAAGCAGCTGTATGCAGCTTGGAACGTTAGGTTGTATCTATGTCATACACCAGTGTGGATGTACAGTTAAGCTAATGGGGTACAAATGAATAATATATATGGCTCCACCAATTATTTTAAAACAAGGTATAATTCTCTCACTTTGGGATGTCTGATAGAATAAGACATGTTTACACCTTACTTTCTAAGAAGGCCTTGCTGTCACTTTGTTGCCACGGCTTGCCGTTCCATGCATTCATGGCTAAGAATCGGCTATTGCCACAATCTTGTTTAATATGTGCCCCTACTGCCCACTGGACAGTGGATTAAAACTTGGCAAGGCTTACCCATAAAGTCAGAGAAATTAAGGCTTAACTAAGAAAGTAAAATAAATGTTAAGCTTTTCTGGCTAACAAAAGAAATATTTTTAATTACTCATGCTTATAATACATGTCTGACCACTTGGGTGAAAAAAAGGGATTTTATTATAACTTACCGTAAAATCCTTTTCTCGAAGTCCACTGACAGACGCAGCCTTCTTATGACACGTGGGGTTCTGCTCATATTACTAGGAGTAGACTAGGCAAAAATAAAACAAAAGCATAGGTTGGCCCCTCCCAGGGGGCCGTCCTCACCTTAGCATATAATCCCCCTGCTCTGCATAGCACATCAGTTCGTAACAAGCCGTACAAACTCAACACAGAGGGGTGTGTGCTGCGTCTGTCAGTGAACTCAGAGAAAAGGATTTTACGGTAAGTTATAATAAAATCCCTTTTACTCTTCCGTTCACTGACAGACGCAGCCTTCTTATGACACGTGGGGACGTCCCAAAGCTGTGCCAATCAAGAGGGGAGGGTAAACTACAACAACTGTACCCAATAGAAAAAGCCCTCTCAGGCGGCGCTAATCACGCCTACACTGCCGCTTGTAATACTTTGCGGCCAAAGGCAGCATCCGAAGATGGTGAAACATCAATTTTGTAAAACTTAGT
>BLSH010262742.1:3394048-3404743 GCA_018402905.1 Glandirana rugosa
CTTGAAGGGGGGTCAATCAAACTCCAGTACAGGGGCACAAGAACTAAATCCAAAGTATAACTTTTCTGACGGGAGGACTTGGAATAAGTGGGGGAACTACGTAAATTTCCAAAGTTAGTACAGAGGGGAGAGGTAAGAAAGGAGGTCTGACATATATAATTCAAGGACTTCAGCGAGAACTATACAAAATAGGGGGTCTGGAAAGTGGTAAAAACAATGGGCAGAGAGTTGAGCAAGATAGAGTAGTTATAGAAAAACATTCATTCCAGAGGTCTTGACCTGTATCATAAGATTCACTCCAGAGTGATTTCTAGACTGGGATGTATCAGTAGAGGGATCACCAGCAGGAGGAAGGAGGTTCTGATTCCTCTATATAGATCTTTAGTGAGACCTCACTTAGAATACTATGTCCAGTTCTGGAGACCTTACTTACAAAAAGATATTGATGAGATAGAACGAGTTGAGAGACGGGTAACAAAAATGGTGAAAGGTCTGGGGGATAAAACATATCAAGAGCGACTTCAGGAACTTAATATATACAGTCTGGAGGAAAGAATGGAGAGGGGAGACATGATTGAAACCTTTAAATGCATCAAGGGGGTGAATAAGGTTCAGGAGGGCAGTCTTTTCAATATGAAACCTAAATCAAGAACACGGGGACATGACCTCAAACTAACTGGGGGGAAGTTCAAAACTAATCTTAGAAAGTATTATTTTACTGAAAGGGTGGTTGATGATTGGAATAAACTACCAACAGAGGTTGTGTGACAGTCAACAGTAAATGGCTTCAAACATGCTTGGGATAAACATAAATCTATAGTCGGACAACAAGGTTAATGTAAAAAATAAAATAAAAAAAAATAAATAAAAAGGGGCAGACTCGATGGACTACTCAGTCTTTTTCTGCCGTCACTTTTCTATGTTTCTACCATCCGTACTACGTCTGCGTACCAAGGACGCCAAGGACAATCAGGAGCTACCAGGATTGTCGGGATTCCCTCTGCTTCTATCCTGCGCAGAACCCGCGGTAGAAGCTTTAGAGGAGGAAAGATGTACAGTAGCCGATACCGACCCCAGGGCGCTACCAGTACGTCCGAGGCGACCCACTTGAGGCAAATCTGGCGGATCACTTCTAGATGTAGGGACCACTCCCCCTGATCCAGAGTCCGGCGGCTGAGAAAGTCTGCCTGCCAGTTTTCCCCGCCTGGGATGTAGATTGCAGAGAGAGCTGGCACGTGAAGTTCTGCCCACTGAAGGATCAGAGCCGCCTCCGCGGCTGCTGCCGAGCTTCTTGTTCCGCCCTGATGGTTCACATATGCCACAGCCGTGGCATTGTCCAACTGAACCCGGACAGGGACGACTTGCAGCCTATCTGACCTATGGGACAGACAAAGTCTGATCGCTCTCTGCACTGACCAATGACCCTGGGCAGAGAACTGACCCAGGACCCCTCCCCAGCCCGATAGGCTGGCATCCGTCGTTACTATCGACCAATTGAGGGGGAGAAAACATTTTCCCAACTTTAGGGCCGGAGTTCCATGAATTCCCCTTGGTGCAGGACGGCCACGACTGAGCGGATGGACTCCATCCTGAATGTCTTCGTCTTTACGAAGCAGTTTAATGCCTTCAGGTCCAGAACTGGCCTGACACCGCCCTTTTTGGGCACCGCAAAGAGGTTTGAGTAAAACCCGTGAAATCTTTCCACCATGGGTACCGGCACAATCACCACCTGTTCAGCAAGCGCCCGAACGGCGCCTAGAAGCACCTCCCGACACCCCAGAGGGAGTCTTAAGTTTGAAGGGAAGAACCTTTCTGGGGGCAGAGAGATGAATTCTAACCTCCAGTACCCACCGATCTGTGATGCGGGCAGCCCATTTGCCCGCGAACCCCAGCAACCGCCCCCCCACCCGTGAGTCGGGGGGGGGCAACCCATCATGCGGAGGTTGACTTATCCTTCGCTTTTTCGGACTTATGTTGCCAGGGCCTTTTACTGGGCCCAGCGGAAGCCTTACCGGACTTGAAGCCCTTACCCGCTGAGCCGGGCGGACGAAAAAACATCTTCTGACCTGAAGAAACAGGGCCCTGCCTACGGCGAGAATCCCGTCACTTTGGCTCTGGAAGGAAAGTACTCTTCCCTCCCGTGAAATCCTTAATGATTGCATCCAACTGTGGGCCAAACAGACTCCCTCCCTGAAAGGGAAGATCTGTAAGAGCTTTCTTAGAAGCCTGGTCGCCCGACCAAGAGCGGAGCCACAGCACCTGCCCGATAACAATTGCAAAAACAGACATTTTTGACAGCATGGGAAGCAGGTCCAAAGCCGCATGGCATATGTAGCGGAGACCCTCTTCCAAATGTTGTGCCCGCTGTACTTCAGCCTGTGCACACTCACAAGTTAAACCGGAGTGTAATGTGGCAGCGTGCTCGTGAAGAGATTACGCCACCATCACAGCTGCTAGAGCCGGCCGCATGGCTGACCCAGCCAACAAGAACAGTGCCTTAGACACTGCCTCCGTGCGGCGATCGGCCGCTTCCTTAAAAGACGGAGACCCCTCCAAGGGAATGGTCGTTGCCTTATTCAGATGGGCCACTGGAGGGTTCACCGCTGGGGACGCCCATCTCTTAGTAAAGCTATCCTCAAAGGGGTAGCGAACAGCAAAGCTTTTAGGTAAAGCAAAGGAATTTTGTGGCCGTAGCCATTCCTTGAACACCGCCTGTTCAAACACCTGATCATAAAAGTAAGCCCTAGGGGACCTAGGGGGTTTAAGCGATCCACAAATATATGTGGACTCATGCGACTATCCTGCTTGGTCAAGCTGCATGGAGTCGCGAATATCAGTGATCAGAGCGGCCACTATCGCTTTGTCGCACGAAAATGGAGCCTCCTGATCACCTTCGCCGTCTGAGGGCAGTTCACCCTCTGATAGGTCCACGGGTGTGACCACTGAGGCGCTCTCTGGATCCCAATCCTCCCCTGAGGAATAGGGGGGGCATTTTTTGGGGCCCCGCCCGGGGAAAGAACTCCCCAAACACCGCCCTCAGCTGTTCCAAGGACACCAGGGTTCCTGGGGTGGATTGTTGATCCGCAGGTACCCCTGCCATAGCATTGCCGGCCTCTGACATCTCATGTAATCATCTAATGTGTGACCACCATCTCTACCCCACCAATCAGCCAGGGAGACCCAGGAGGATTGCACCCACCGCTACCAGCACCCAGGGAGAGCCAGCTATGCTTGCTGTTTTAAATGCCTCAGCACTGTGACCGGAATGAGCAATGCCCAAAAATCCACTGCACTTCAAAAGCCTGCACCACCGAGTGTCAGCCACGTTGTCCAAGTGAAACCGGAAATACTACTTCCGTTTTATCACTTCCTGTAATACCAAAAACAACCACTGGGGGCCACCAGAGGACAGGCTGAAAACCGCATGGGCTACCAAACAATGGATGCTGCCATTAACACAAGCAGAGCTTATAGCAAAATGGCGCGGTCGGCGGACGAACGAAAGGTGATCCACACCGAATGGTGGCGAACCGCTTAATGCAGTGCTCCGAACGGTCAGTGCAAGGTGCGGTACTGCGGGGGGGGAGTGGGGGGATAATCCTCAAAGGGGTACCACCCAGTGTGTCCCCACTAATGGACCCCCACCGGCCGGCTAACACAGAAGCTGTCCAGGTGCCCACTTTCTGCGCCCCTAGGACGGAAGAGGGGTCCATTCACCAATCCGACAGGCGCAGCGGGTAGCCACCTGGAGCAGACTTACCTACCTATAGAGAGGCATGCTGCTGGCCAGGCCCCTGGACAGGAACAAACCAGTCACTGGGCTCTAGTGGGTTTTAGCCACTGGCCACCCGCACGGAACGGGCGCTATGCGGCGGGCCCCCGCTAAGGGTAGCTCGTATAGTGTCGGCCGGACTGGGGAATGTTTTTGGATTCTAGATATCCTCTATACCACCAGCCGGCTTCTTGATAGTCTTCATCAGAAAAAATCTTCAGGAGACCGAAGATCCCATAGGGAACCAGGTCTACTCCTTGCACTAGGCAATTTAAAACTGATGTGCTATGCAGAGCAGGGGGATTATATGCTAAGGTGAGGACGGTCCCCTGGGAGGGGCAAACCTATGCTTTTGTTTTATTTTTGCCTAGTCTACTCCTAGTAATATGAGCAGAACCCCACGTGTCATAAAAAGGCTGCGTCTGTCAGTGAACGGAAGAGTAAATCAATTATTAAGAGATCATATATTAGGTCTATTCTTTAAGCTGTACTATCATTCATTGGAGGTATTATTTCAAAGATAACCATGCCAATAAATGAATAATGTAGAAAGTTAAAATGTTAAAAATGTATTATAGGATTTGTTACTTCTGCAAAAAATATAATGTGCGTTCCACAGTACAAGCTAGAAGACAAACAGTTTCTGATATATTTTCATGCTTTCTTAGTTAAAGAAGCAGCAGGACACTTTAGAAAATGTGAATGTGAGCGAAAAGGAAATCTCTATGTATTTAGGGAAACACTTAAAGATTTTCTTGTCAATCCTTATTATAGTAGAAGTATAGAAGGAAGACTGTTAAATGTTTCCTTGAAGATGTATATGACTTCAATGTATACTGGAACAATATAGGTTTACAGGCTATGCCATTGCATTTGACTCATGTTCCAGTGAATTTTACTGTCTTTTTAACACAGATGTGGCTTCATCATTCAAAAGGCCTTACCATCAAACGCTAGTAAAAGAGCCACTATTAAAAAGATAAAAGCTGAAGACCACAATGGTGTACACTCTTAGTCACAGGGCACAAAGGACTATATTTACTAAGATGGGTAATCTTGCATCGTTTTACTGTTACTGAGCCAAACTTAAACCAGCAGGAATGATACATTACCGGTAATTGACATCAGAACATTCACTATTCAGGCTTGTGTCACAAGCAGTGACACATAACAAAACTATCTCTTAGATGACATGGAAAAGTAGGCATTTTAGTTCATAAAAATTCATTCAGATTTCTCCTGGAGCTTCCAGAATTAACTTACTGATCCTTTTTTTAATATGGTACATCTGGTCATTTTGCCATACTGTAAAAAACTGTTTTAGTAACTGTCAAAGAGCTGTATTCTCACTTAAGCCTCGTACGCACGCTGCGATTGTCGTATGACCGCACGTCCAACTTTTCCCAAAATTGTCTGTCCATGATTTTGTCTAATGTACTGATGGGGGTAAAGTTATTGTTCAACAAATGCAAACATAGTGACGTGCTACGAGTGTATAAAGAGGAGGTTCAGTTTTCGTGCGCCACCCTTTGGGCCCATTCCGCATTCCATTTACACAACCGAACACTTCCGGCTTGTTCCTGGGTTCCGAGCATGTGTGTTTGTACTTTCAACTTTTGTTCGTCCAACTTCAGTACAGACGAGCCAAAAAGCAGAGGACACCTTGTCGGCAGACAAGTTTTCTAGTCGGCTCATACGGCTTTTGTTGGATGAGAACTGAAAATCGGCTGTCGAAAGGAGTGTACTAACGGTCAGATTATCGGACAACAGGCTGTCGTACAAACATTTTCGGGCGATAATTGTACCGTGTGTATGGGCCTTAAGTGTTGTATTTTTACCGCCTTTGACATTTATTGACATTTACGTATAAAATGTCCCCACTTTTGTTAAAGCTATAGTGGTCTTAGAATTAGTACTTTAGAAACATTTTCTACCTTTCTAAGCACAGTACATTGTGACTGGAAATAGAGATGGGAAGGTAGAAGCCCAAAGGGATTAAAGGAGTTGTAAAGGCAGAAGGTTTTTTTTTCCATCTTAATGCATTCTACGCATTAAGATACAAAAGAAAAAACCTTTTGTGTGTAGCAGCCCCCCAGCAACCCCTAATTACTTAACTGAGCCCCATCTCTATCCAGCGATGTCCAAGAATGTCTAAGCCATTCAGAACACTCATCCTGATTGGCTGAGACACAGCAGCAGAGCCACTGGCTCCCACAGCTGTCAAAGTCAGTCAGCCAATTAGGGGGGAGAGAGGGGGCGGGGCCGGTCCTCCATGTCTGAATAGATACACGGAGCTCTGACTCATCTCGGGTGCCCTCATAGATAGTTGCTGGTTGAGGGGGGCACTCGATAGGAGGGAGGGGCCAGGAGCAACAAATAAGGACCCAAGAAGGATCCGGGCTGCTCTGTGCAAAACCAACTGCACAGAGGAGGTAAGTATAACATGCTTGTTATTTAAAAGAAAAAAAATGAGACTTTACAAGCACTTTAAGTATGGAGGGTGGTGATTAGTATGCACATCTCTGGTAATGGTTGTTACTTTATTCTCTTAGCCACCATGCAAATGCCCCCACTCAACCATATTCATTTACTGATTTTTACTCAGGAACTTGCGGACAAAGTCCGTAAGCAAAAAAACTATGTGTGAAGACCTGAGAAATGTTGCTTATGTGTAAGTAAAGATGTGCAAGCGTATTGACTAGTAAAATTCTTCCTCATTTATACCCGCGTAAACATGCTTATAGATGATAGACAGCATGTCTCATTTAAAATCAGTAAAAAAATGAAGCATTTTTTAATCCTGTGTGCAAGAGGCTTTAGGCCGGCCATATATGGGGCAATTGGGCAATTTTTTTTTTAAAGAAATTAGCATGATTCCCCCATCAGCACAGACAGCGCAGTCCCTCCTGCCAAGCCAAGCCTCCCAGCCCCCTAATTACTTACCTGAGTCCCTTCTACCTGCTGTGTTGTCCACGCAGTTCTTAGCTGTTCCAGACACTCCTCCTGATTGGCTGAGACACAGCAGCTGCGCCATCTGCTCCCACAGCTGTCAATCAAAATCAGTCAGCCAATCAGGGGAGAGAGGGGACGAAGCCGGGGCTCCGTGTCTGAATGGATAGATGGAGCGCTGACTCGGCTCGGGTGCCCCCATATAGAGCTGCTGGCTGAGGAGGCACTCACCAGAGGGAGGTGCCAGGAGAGCAGAAGAGGAACTCGAGAAGAGGAGGATCCAGGCTGCTCTGTGCAAAGCCAACTGCACAGAGGAGGTAAGTAGAACATGTTTGTTATTTTAAAAGAAAAATAACTGAGCCTTTACAATCACTTGAATATCGCTAGTGGCTATAGCAGCTGCTTGCAATAACTGCAAGCAAATCCAGCAGGCTGGTTGTACCCAAGTTGTGATCAACTTGGTACATTCAGCCTGCCCATTAATGGTTTGAATCTCGGTCGGTTCGATTCAAACTGTGTATGGCCAGCCTTAGTTACTAAAGGCCCATACGCATGGTCCAATTATCAGCCGAAAATTTTCGTACGACAACCTGTCTGGTAATCTGACCGTTCATGTGCTCCATTCAACAGTCCGATTTTCGGCTCGTCTGTACAGAAGTTGGACAAACAAAAGTTGAAAGTACAAACACACATGTTCGGAACCCAGGAACGAGCCAGAAGTGTTCAGCGGAAGGGGCCCAAAGGGTGACGCACAAAAACTGAACTTCCTCTTTATACACTCATAACACGTCACTACGTTCGCCTCTGTCGAATGATAATTTTACAAATGTCAGTACGCTAGACAAAATCACAGACAGCCGATTTTGGGAAAAATTGAATGTACGGTCGTACGACAATCACAGCGTGTGTATGAGGCTTTAGTTTGACACAAATCATAGCAGCCTGTGACTCAGCTGTAAATCTTCCAAGGTAAACTGTACTTTCACTCTACATGCAAGTGCTATACAAGGTCTTTGGTAATAGGTTTTTATTTTTTATCTGCAACCAGCTCTTTTTGTGAAAACTTGGCAAAAAAATTTGTGTGTACTGACTAAGCACACTGTTCTGCAGAAGCATTTTGTACTGACCTTGTTGTCAAATTACAAACATTCCCTGCAACAACATACCTGAGAGTATATAACACAAACATGACAGAACATAACATATGGAGAATGGTTAAAGCTTGTTTACCCTAGGACATTGTGGAACCCACTCTAGTGGAGCTCCAAAAACCAATATCCAGGGCGATCATATGGTTTGGACACCCCCCAGCAGGGGGAGGGGGCCAAGCCGAATCCTACAAGATCTGGGAGATGATTAATGGGCCGCATGACGTGACCACCACTCGGGGGGGTTGCCCTAGCACCCGCCGCATGGCCCACTGGGCTCCAAGACCATTACAACACACTGAGTTTTCTAGCACATTAACATCTAAGGCCTGTAAGCACCAAATCTCTCCCAAGTGCGTTAGCTATGTGGTCAGAAAAAAAAGTATGCATTGCATGCAATTATAACCTGTTAAGAGGTTGAAAGAACCCAAAAACTTGCACATCAGATTGTCTTCTACAACTCTATAGAACAGCAAAGTAATCTGAACTGGCCAGGTACAGAATAATTTGTACATACACCGGTCACTGCAAAAACTTGAAGGGAGTCTAAATGATGGAAAGACTGACATTTTTCCTATAACACTGCGCACCATCAAGGAAGGTCCTCCCACTTAACAGGCAGTTTATCAAAAGCATTGGAAAGGCTTATAATTAATGTCTCTATAAAATAATAAGGTATGAATCTGCAGTAAAGTTAGCTTCAATCTTAGAAATGTCTATAGTTTACCTCTAAAGCATTGTTTTTAAGTTTTTCAATAAAGTCAGAATTTCACTTTAATTATACTATTTTATAACTCAGAGCTCCAAAGGCTGTAATATGTTATTCTACTGCAATAACTACTATATGTACCTTATGAAATACAGCACAATCAATGGATGTTGGAAAATGTACATATATCCTATGCTTTGTGAGAGAAGAAAAAAAATAAGCTAATCGCTTGCTGCTTCTATACCATTAAGCTAGTCTATGCTGAATATAAGCATTTGATTGGCAGAAGGGAGAACATTGGAAATAAAAACTATTTAGCAAAAATCAAAATAACAGCATACTCCTATAAAATATGCTTAAAAGGAATTTGTCAGGGCAGAAATATAAGACCTGTCATTTCTGATTTGTCAAGCTCCAGGGCTGTCATTATTAGCCTTGCTTCACTACTTATAGCATGTCACTGAGTTGAACAAGCTGCTCAGTTACTAATGCCAACTTCCATAGTTCTATCACAATAGATTCCCTTTTAAACCAATGCATTAAAATATAATTTAAGGTTTTTTTTTTAGTTTTAGAAGGTAGAAGGATTAGAATACTGGTCGGGTTTTTACTGCTATGTGGATCCCCCTTTAGGGAAATTCACCCTATTGGCCCCAGTGACCATTATCACTCAAAGTGAAAGAAAATACCAACTGTTGAGTGGGTACCAGAACAGGAACAGAGGGGACATCTTCCAGTGGGGATACTAGTTCTGGTGATTCAAGGATTTTATCACTTTGGAAAGATTTCCTCCCATTTCCTGTTGGGGCTACGAGATAGGAAGTGAGGGAAAATCTCAACAATAGGACATGCATAGAAAAACATTTGGGAACATACAATGGATATAAAAAGTCTACACATCCCTGTTAAAATGTCAGGTTTTTGTGATGTAAAAAAAAAATGAGACAAAGATAAATAATTTCAGAACTTTTTACACCTTTAATATGACCTATACGCTGTACAACTCAATTGACAAACAAATTGAAATCTTTTAGGGTGGGGTGGTAAAAACCTAAAATAATGTTGCATATGTGTGCACACCCTCTTATGACTGGGGCTGTAGCTGTGTTTAGAATTAAAGCGGTAGTAAACCCATCCAATTAACAGTTTAGAAACCAGTTACATTTCCGTCACGTGCCGGATATGTAGCATTCCCATTGGTTGTGTTATAAACCAAACTGTCGAACCATCCAATGGCTGGTATCGTAGCTGATCACATGTGCAGCATCACAGCAGTTGTAGGTTAAACAGAGGGCAAGATGGCAGCTTCCTTGGCTGAAAATGATAGAAGGGTTTACTACCACTTTAAGCAATCACTTTCAAACTCATGTTAAATAGGAGTCAGCACACGCCTGCCATCATTTAAAGTACAGCAAAAGCCATAGTCCACAGAGAGCTTCCAAAGCATCAGAGGTATCTCGTTGTTAAAAGGTATCAGTCAGGAGAAGGATACAAAATAATTTCCAAGGCATTAGATATATGGAACACAGTGAAGACAATCATCAAGTGGAGAAAATATGGCACAACAGTGACATTACCAAAAACTGCATGTCCCTCCAAAATTGATGAAAAGACAAGAAGAAAACTGGTCAAGGAGGCTGCCAAGAGCCCTACAGCAACATTAAAGGAGCTGCAGGAATATCTGGCAAGTACTGGCTGTGTGGTACATGTGACAACAATCTCCCGTATTCTTCATATGTCTGGGCCATAGGGTAGAGTGGCAAGACGGAAGCCTTTTCTTACGAAGAAAAACATTCCAGCCTGGCTAAATTTTGCAAAAACACATCTGAAGTCTCCCAAAAGCATGTGGGGAAATGTGTTATGGCCTAATGAAACCAAGGTTGAACTTTTTGGCCATAATTCCAAAAGATATGTTTGGCGCAAAAATAAACTGCACATCACCAAAAGAACACCATACCCACAGTGAAGCATGGTGGTGGCAGCATCATGCTTTGGGGCTGTTTTTTTTAGCTGGAACATGGATCTAAGTCAAGGTAGAAGCAATTATGAACAGTTCCAAATACCAGTCAATATTGGCACAAAACCTTCGGACTTATGCTAGAAAGCTGAACATGAAG
>BLSH010262742.1:3404884-3415957 GCA_018402905.1 Glandirana rugosa
CACTGATCGTCTGTCCGTCCGTCTCTACTTCCCCCTCTCTCCTCTCTGTCACCCTACCAGTCCATTGTCTTCCCTCGTGGTCCGTCCTAGTTGGTCCATAAACGTCGTGTGTGTGATTTACGACAAAAAATTACTAAATTTCCTTAACCTAGAAAAAAAAAAAATCCCAATCTTGACGAAATTTCATCTTGGATCCCGATGTAAAAAAAAATAAAACCTAACTCATTCCCTCTGAATGTCACCTATATTTTTCAGATGTGTGGGGATAATTTTACAGTCCAAAGACACCACATTTTTAACTATGTTTCTATTTAGTAAAGTCTTTAAAAGTGGAAAAAGTTCTGAAATGATTTATCTTTGTATCAATTTTTACACCACAGAAACCTGACATTTTAATAGGGGTGTGTAGACTTTTTATATCCACTGTAAGTCTCCCTTACTCAATCCAAAATAAAAAAAAATGTAGCCCTAGGTTCTACTTTAAAGCAGTTCTAACCCTAAAAAAAAAAAAGATCCAATTCCTTTAAATCATTAAAAAACAGCATTTAGTGTGTGTGCTGCAAATACCTGGTTGATCCTGCCTGGTGCTCCCTTCTGTTACCTGACCATCCCACTGTCTCTCCTCTCTCCCCCTTCATCTCTGCCTGCCTGTCTGCTAGTCACCGTGGTGATCTGCTGCCTGCCCCTCCTCTCCTGCTGCTAGAATTTTGTTTTCTTCCTAAAATCCCGTGTTCGATTAACCACTTCAGCCCCGGAAGGATTTCACACTTTAGGACCAGTGCCTTTTTTGCGATTCGGCACTGCGTCGCTTTAACTGCCAATTACGTGGTCGTGCAACGTTGTACCCAAACAAAATTTACGTCCTTTTTATCCCACAAATAGAGCTTTCTTTTGGTGGTATTTGATCATTGCTGCATCATTTCTGATCGCTGCTATAAACAAAAGAAGAGCGACAATTTTGCAAAAAAACCCACATTTCTTACTTTTTGCTAAAATACAAAAAAAACATTTTTTTCATCGGTTTTGGCCGATTTATATTCTTCCTCATATTTGTGATAAAAAAAAAAAAAATCGCAATTGGCGTTTATTGATTGGTTTGCGCAAAAGTGGCTGCGTTTACGGATGATGAGAATTCATTTCTGGGGTTTTTATTTTTTTTACTAGTAATGGCGGCGATCTGCGATTTTTAGCGGTACTGCAATATTGTGGCAGACATATCGGAGCATTTTGACACTTTTTTGGGACCATTGGCATTTATACAGCGATCAGTGCTATAAAAATGCACTGATTACTGTGTAAATGCCATTGGCAGTGAAGGGTTAACTGTGTTCCCTGGGCGTGTTCTAACTGTGTGTGGGCTGCCCTAACAGGGGAAGGGAAGTGATCACAGTTTCCATGTAGAGGAAGGCTGTGATCACAGCCCTTCCCCCGCTCACAGAATGGAGGTCCGTGGTTACTTACACGGACCTCCGTTCTTTCAGTGCGGGGGGGCATCGCGGGTAGCCGGCGGTGATCGAGTCTGCCGCACCCGCTCCCTGGCCCCCCCCGAACACAGTGAGCGTGCGGGCGCGCCTACAGTAGCTGTTAACTGCTCTAACAGTAAAGAACCCTTTATGCAATCTAAGGTTAAGCCTACTTTCTTATAAACTCAAATCATGTCCAGATGATCTTAAACAGTTCATCACAGTTGCTCAAGTCACCTTTAATATATTTGTATATTGTAATAGTATCCCCACTTAAAGCGCAGTTCTACCCAGTTAAAAGTCAGCAGCTACAAAAAGTGTAGCTGCTGACTTTTAACAATTGGACGCTCACTTGTCCCAGGCTCCAGCGATGCGGTCGCCCGAGGGCTCGCTCTTCTCCCCCTCCCCTCAGCGGCACCAGCATCACAAGTGTGGGTGCCCGGCTTTGGTTTCAAAGCCGGGCAAGCACTGCGCATGTGCGATTTGCCCTGCACCTTGTGAATGGGCGGCGTATCTTCTGGGACCTGTGACGTGTCCCAGAAGATCGCTGAGATGGAGGGGAAGGAAGGTGAACTGCCTTCCAGCTCCGCAGCTCTAGGAGAGGGAGTGGACCTCGGTCCCCAGCCCCCCCCAAAAAAATGACATGCTAATTGTGGCATGTCAGGGGGTCACCTTCCTTTAAAGCGGAAGTTCCACTTTTGGGTGGAACTCTGCTTTAAGGACCTCTTTTCCAGAGTGAATAACTGTAATCTATGTAATCAATTCTCATAGCTAAAGTGTTCCATCAGCGTCTTTGCTGAGAACTGGTGACCAAAACTGAACTGCATATTCAAAATGAGACCAAATCAGTGTTTTGTAAAGAGGTAGAATTATTGATTTATCTCTTGGATGTATGTCCTTTTCAATGTATGACAATACAATACATTGCTGGCTTTGTTGGCTGTGGCTTAAGATTACATGCTATTGCTTATTCTGTGATCTACAAGATCCTTTCCATTACTGATTCTCCCAGGGAAGCCTCTCCTAAGGTGTATTTTGCATGTGTATTTTTGGTATCGTGGTGAACAGCGGCTAAGTGGAAAGCACTTCTGCCTGGCAGTGCTGGGGTTGTTGGTTCAAATCCCAAACACGGCACTACCTACCTGGAGTTTGCATGTTCTCTCTGTGCCTGTGAGTTTTCCTCCGGGGACTCCAGTTTCCTTCCACACTCCAAAGACATGCAAGGTAGGTAAATGGACTCTAGTATGTATGAATGTGAGTTAGGGACCATAGATTGTAAGCTCCTCAATGGCACGGATTGATGTGAATGTACAATACATATGAAAAGCGCTGCGTAAGATTGATGGTGCAATATAAGTACCTGTAATAAATAAAATAACTTTGCATTCCTTAATATTGAACCTCATCTGCCATGTAGCTAGCTAATCCCCGATTTTTTCATAATCTTCCTGCAATGATGCTATATCCTTGCCAAAAACATTTCCTTAAATAATTGCCATCTCCAGTGTTCCCTCTTCAAGTTATAAACATATCACCATTTAGCATGGCTCAGTTTTTTAAACTATATTTCTGTCAACTAGAATGTTTATATGATGATCACTAGGTAAAAAATAAATTACAACTAGAAATGCCATCAATAGACCCAGGCAGATCTTGAAAAGTGCACAAAAGGGTTAAGCTGTTTGTTAGCATAAAGCGCTTGTTGAGTGTTTTATTTCTTCCTCAGTGAAGCACTACAAAAGACTGTGCCAAGACACCTCAGAGTATATGACTCTAGCTTTCGTCTTCACTTTTTGCCTTGAAATTAGCCGAGCCATTGAATGTATTTAATAGTGGCTGGGGATTTTCTGGTCTGGCAGTGAACAACATTGAAAAAACCATTAGACTTACTCTGCTGGCTGTCCAAAGTTTGAGCACTTGCTAGAATCTTAATCCTGATAAATGAATACTGCCACTGAAAACTGAATATCAATTTTCTTAATTATTATTATAATACAGGATTTATATAGCGCCAACAGTTTGCGCAGCCCTTTACAACAAAGGGAGACAGTACAGTTACACTACAATATAATACAAAAGGGGTTAAGAAGGCCCTGCTCAAAATCGCTTACAATATAATAGATTGTTAGGACACTCTTTACTTCCCTTAATATCAGGATGTGACTGCCTGCAGAATTCAGGAAGAAACATAAAGCGGAGTTCCACCCAAAAGTGGAACTTCAGCTCATTTACTTACTCCTTTCAGGGGGAGGGGGGACCTGTTTTTGACAGGTCCCCTTCACCACTTCTGAGAGACGGGCCGTGGCCCCCCTCCCGGGAGTTCAGCCCCCTACTCCTGCTGCCAGGCCAATTAGAACGCCCTGAAGCCGAAAAGGCTCCACTGCCGGTTTCTTAGTGGCGATGGTGACGGCAGCACCCGAACCCCAATCTGAAGATCGACTTCAGGTGCCAACATCACGGGCTCCCTGGACAGGTAAGTGTCCTTATATTAAAAGTCAGCAGCTACAGCATTTGTAGCCGCTGACTTTTTTGTTCCTAGGTTGGACCTCCTCTTTAAGAGATCAAACCTAAAAAAAATTTGAAACACTTTGATAAATGACACAGATTCTATTTGTCTACGTTGTAAAATTATGAATCGCACGCTTAAGGTGTACCTGAAGCTTAAAATGTGTTCAGCAATTTTTAAGGTGAAGTTTATATTATGGGATGGCAAGGTGGATTCCACAAGGCTGGGATCCTGAAGCCCATTTTTGATCTGAATACTATCTAGCCGGTGTTGACCTCCATCTCAATGCTAGCTACATATCTGTCTCCAGCTTCTGTCCTATTGATGAAGAGCTATGGCAAGTTTTCTGCAATAAAGATCTGTTCGCTGGCAATCTTTAAAATTTTAGTTTTAGCCTCCACATATTTTTTGACAGTGCAAATGGTAAAGTACAGAAAAATTATATGAATAAGCTGCAGCAGTATCATGTATAGGATAACATACAGTACACTAGGAATAACAATCAACAGCATGCTGTGCTAACAGAAAAATGTTAAGTCTAAATAAGTGAATACTTACATAAAAATCATAAAACCAACATGAATCACATAAAGATAAAAACTTGTTGTCAGTGAATAAATGAAAAGTTTGTGCATACATTAAAAATGTCCAACACCCATACAGTGAATCCGGACTACAATGTATAGAATCTCCATTGGTTCAAGAAAAGCACCACATGTCCTTTCATTGAGAAGTCAAAAAGCGCTTGTGTGAGTGAAATCTCACTGCTGTAATCCAATGTCTTCCCTCGGGCCTCTGCACTCAGGTTCTCCATTGCTCAGGGTCCCCGGGAATGAAGAAAAAACAGAGCACCAGGTTTGCAAAATTGTAAAATCCTTAATAAGGTTCTTTATTGTAGTTAAAAAAAAACACAATATGTGAAAATCGACAAACTACAAATCCCACAATGCAATTTGGGATTGCGCATGTGTGGTGATGTCACAACTTCCAGCTCCACCCTACACACGGTTTGTCACAAATTACATCATCAGGGGCCCAGGCCCCTTGGATTACAGAAGTGAGATTTCACTCACACAAGCAATTTTTTACTTCTTAGTGATAAAGTCACACATGTTCTGGTAATGTTACATCTTTACTAGTTCTTTAACAAGTTGAACACACAGAGATTCTATATGGTGTAGTCTGGATTCAGTATATGGGCGTTAGACTTTAACATATGCACAAACTTTTCATTTATTCACAGACTACAAGTTTGCATCTTTATGTGATTCATTTTGGTTTTATGATTTTTATGTATTTACTGTATTCATATATTTGCATTTATCATTTTTCTGCATTTTTATCATGCTGTTCATAGTGTTATAGTATAAAATAGACACAAAATACATTTTTGGGGTAAGGGGGTAGATTAGATATTGGGGGACAGTAGGGGGTGAAAGTAATAGGGAGGTAGCAGCAACCCCCAAAACACCCTAAGATGTTTGCTTTTAGGCGTGCTTAGGCTCTCAGTAGCAAGGGAGTATGGGCATATTCGATCCATGGGGTCCATATGGCAAGAAATTTGCCTTGTGCATCCATGAGTGTGCAATGAGTTTTTCATTATGTAGGAAATATGTACATTGTTTAACCCTTGCAAGTAAATTTTTGGTTAATTTATATTGGATTTTGTTGAGAAAGAGGGGTTCATGGTCAAAAGGTGCAAGCCACAGGTCTTTGGAGAACTGAGCATTGAATGATCAGTAGGCTTAGAATGGAGAAGGCCTACCAAGTATGCACGACATCTCTAAGTGCATAGCATCCTCAAACATTTAATTGAGAGGGAAGGAGATGATGCACTAGTCTTGAGTGTACCATGTACCAATCAAGGAAATTACACACAGTTTCCATAGAGGTTGTGCATGAAGTGACATTGGACCAAATTTGTTGCCATACCCCCTTACTGGATTTAGTGCTTTGCAGGTATTTTTCCTACCTGGAGATTTAAGTGTAAGTTGTGTGCGTAGTTAAGAGGTTAAAAGAGTATGTAAATGCAAAGTTGTGTGCTTTCCCCTAAGAAAAGCCCCCGGGTTATTCCAGGCCAACAGAAGTAAGGGCAGACGTGACTTTCAACCTGTCAGACTCTAGCAACCTTCACCAACATGTGACAAATGGCTGAACATACAACACCATGCTGTCACCAATATGACACTCTTAGCCTCACCCAGATATTTCAGCTGGCAGGACCACAATCCAAGTGCCAGCAGAGTGATTGTCAGCGGTATCATTAACTATGCAGTTAACCCTTTACACACCAAATCACTGCCGGATACCGATCGGTCCATCAACCATTCACAATAACAATTATGACTGTAATATACCCCGTCACCACCCACAGGAAATTCTATAGAATAATCATATAGTAGCGCTCCTCAAAGGGACAGGGATTCTGGCTTTAGAGACAACAATTTCAAAATATACTTTAATAATAAACAAGTAAAACAATGCAAACTGAATATTTGCAGAAAAAAAGCTATTACAAAAGAAAAGAGACAATAATCCAAGAGAAAAACAAAAAGGGTTTAGGAGTGAAAATACTTAAACTCCTGGTTCTCTGAGTTCAGCAAAGTATAGTCAATGAGCAAGATGTATTAGAAATCTCTCATAAATCTTGCTGATGTTCCTTGTTTGATGATAAAGGAGAGATCTAGACTGCTGATGCATTCTCTTTCCTGGTTCCTGAGGGTGGTGGGGACCAAAAATGATTTGACCAATCAAGAAGTCTGAGGAATAACCTATGGGATGTCAGTGTGTTTATGATCATGTCGCTGCCATTCCATCAGATACAGTTTTATACATGTATTAAAGCAGTTCTCCAGTCAACTTTGTAAAAATTAAGTCAGCAGCTACAAAAACTGTAGCTGCTAACTTTTAATAAACAGCCATCAGCCTGGCCCAGGATCCACCGCTGTCCTCACCCGGCCAGATTCTTCACCAGTCTGCGGTTCAGGCACCAGAATCTTTACTGTGGCTGCTTCACAGCAGAAAACACAGAGCATGCGCAAACCATGATGTGCCCTGTGAATAATCCCGCAGGCTTGTGGGGACCTGTGATGTGTTGCAAAAACTGTGGGGAGAGAAGGAGAACTTCCATTGGGATCGCCTAGGCAGGTATCCGCCACCCAGCCCCCACCAAAAAAAAATGTAGGTGCCAAATACAATTGGGTGACATTCCGCTTTAATATCCTGGAGTAGTTACAGGTTACATTCTAAAACTTCTATGTTACGGTCCAGTATGAATAAACCAGATGAACAAATTCAGATATGATGGGTATCAGATGCCCATTTCAGCTAGGAGACATAATGTATCCAAGCCACCTCCAGCACCTCCTAATATAGTGGTGTTTGGCCTTAAAATTTTGCTAATTAATTTATACTGGTAAAGATGTCCATATTCTGGCTGTATTGTTAACAAGGAGTTATGAAATACAGTTTAGTTTTGATTCTGCAGGTAGGGATAGTCGGCCAGGAATATGTTTTCACTATTACACCTCAACTATTTACAACAGGTGATGTCATACTATCATAGTCCTTTCACACTAGCGGAGTCCGTTTTGGCAGACGCTGAGCTGGAGGATGACAAGTCCATTTATGCTCACTGTTTAGACGAACCTGTTAGAGCCCCCGATCTCCTCTATGGGGATTGGATGAAAACTGATCCGTCTGTCAGTTTTCATCCAATCCGATAAATGGGTGGTAAATAGGGTTTCCATCCATCTGTAGTTAGCGGATCCGGATGCCAGTGGACATGTCACCGCTGGCATCCGTCACTCCACAGAGAAGAATGGAGCGTCCTTTCAGGCAGACCTGAGCGGTCCGTGCGTGTGAAAAGGACCTTAGCGAAGGAGGATCTGCTTAAGGCCCCTTTCATACATGACTTCAGTTTGTTTCATCAGTTCAGTCAGGTTTAAAAAAAAAAAAAAGGATCAGTTTACATCAGTTTTTCCATCAGTTCTTTACACCCGCTTAAAAACTTAAGTCAAATTTTTGGTTTACATCAGAGCTGCACAATTCTGGATAAAATGAGAATCACAATTTTTTTTGCTTAGAATAAAGATCACGATTCTCTCGCGATTCTCGCGGCTTAACATCTTTCACATTATACAAAAAATTGGGCTAACTTTACAGTTTAGTTTTTTATAATTCATGGAAGTATATTTTTTCCCAAAAAATAGTGTTTTAAAGACCGCTGCACAAATACTGTGTGACATAAAATATTGCAACAATCGCCATTTTATTCTCTAGGGTCTCTGCTAAAAAATATATATAATGTTTGGGGGTCCTAAGTAATTTTCTAGCAAAATCACTGATTTTAAACTTGTAAGCAACAAGTGTCATAAATAGGGTTTAGTCTTTAAGTGGTTAAACTGACCTCATTTACAGACCAAAAGTTCATCCCTTTGATCTAAAAGAACTGAGCGATACATTGTATCTCTTCTCTCTCTGCGCTGAGGAATGTCTTTTTCTTTTGACAGCTCTGGCTCTGCACTAGAATCGGGAAAATATCAGTTCAGATCGAGAGGGGGGTTGAATCAGGATCTTTTTTTAACGATTATTGTGCAGCTCTAGTATGTCTGTGTATGTGGGGCTGGGTTGCTCAATTTTTTTTTTTTTTTACTTTTCATGTGTTTTTTTTTTCCACTTATGATTTTATTGCTAGCGCATAGGGGACTAATAGTCTGCTATGTGATAGCAGATAAGTGACAGGTCCTCTTTGGAGGGGGGAAGGCAGTGTGTGCAAGGAGAGGAGAGGTGAAGAGCAGTATACACAGTGAGGGGGCAGTCTGTACAGACAGGTTCCCTCACTTGTGGACGCTGACTGTCACTGTCAGCATTTAAATGTAGTTGTCAGCTTTTTTATTTCCATACTTTATAGCGGTGAGAAGGAGCGGTCATTCGGTCCCGCCACTAAATTAAACAAAGGGGCGGGGTCACCCAGTGGCATCACCCGGGGGCCCTCGTCCCTTTGTTTAATTTAGTGGCGGACCCGAATGACAGCTCCTTCTCGGTGCTATTAAGTATAGGAAAAAAAAAGCCAACAATTACATTTAAAAGCGGACAATGACAGTCAGCATCAGCAAGTGAGGGAGCCTGTCTGTAAAGACTGCCCCCTCACTATATGTACTGCTCTTCACCTCTCCTGCCTTTCTCTGACACAAACTCCCCCAAATGACAGCTCCGGAATAAAGAAAAAAAAAAAAAGCTGGCAATTACATTTAAAAGCTGACCATGACAGTCAGTACTGGCAAGTGAGGGAGCCATCAACGGATGGATGAAAAATAGACGAACGGTCCTTATGTATGAAAGGGGCCTAATAGCCAAGGTTTTATGATGGCTATTAGAGCCAGATTGGGAATGCGTATTGTCCTGATGTTGTTTATTTTGGCTAAGAGGTTGTCCTATCAATGTAGCAATAAGGATGTTTGGATTGAAGGTAAATGTTTCTTAAGCCGGCCATAGACTATGCCAATTTCACCCGCACCAAGGGCTGCTTTGTCCAGCTGTTTATGTACTATGGCTGGACGGGAAGCTGTTAAATGACCACACTGCTACAATCCCATCTCCTCCCATAGCAAAGCCAATTTTGTCTTGCTACTATGACAAGCTTTAAATGACGTTAGAACTCTTCAATAACCCACCTGCTTCCCTGGCATCACATGTATTCACCGAACCAACTAAATCTGCTATAGCAATGGAATATGTGTGTGTGTGTGGGGGGGGTCCTAAACTGCCCAAAAAGTAGCTATCCAAATAGACATTTTGGTGAATAAAATATCAAAACATACAGAAAATAATTATTGAATAAAATACAATCTAATTATACTATATGTAATTACAAAACCATGTTATTTGATAACATCAGCAAACCGTTACCATGCTAAAGTCAGGAATGAAAACCAGTGATGAAGGTGCACAGTGGCCTCTGGGTGACCCCCTTCTGCAGCATAAAACTCTCTTCTTCCACTGAAAAGATATGGCTTTAGTGTGTAGAGAAAGAAGTGTGTCTCCGTACAGATTTACTAGACACACTGCTCATTTCATCTAAGGTCTCAAGCATGGCTTCCCTTTTACTGTTTGCCAGAGCCTATAAAATCAAAGTCGCGGTGACATTTACAGCAATAAATGTAATGTTATCTGCTACTTCCCCCCTCTTATTGATAACATTTGTTTACCATGTATTGTAAAATATGAACATAAAAAATAAGTTTGTAGAACAATTGTAATTTTTACATGACTGAGCAACCTTTTCTCCATATGTTAAAACCATGGATACATTTTTTTGTAGCCCAAACATTCAGTAAAGCAAGAGCATAAAATGATGCTTAGAAATGTGATACACATTTTCATTTCACACTTCATCAGTTTTTACAACCATGCCTCGGTGAAATGTAAGACCAGGCCTGGAATACTGCCACAATCACCAAGGCATAAATTGGAAAGCAAGTCACTAGAATATTCTCTTATTTTAATTAATTTTCTCTGCGCACTCTAATATGGAATTTTATGACAAAATGTATAAGGGTGTGGTGGACAGATCCTCTATGCTGTATACCATATGGTGTGGTGTATTAAAGCTAAACACTGGAGAAATTTTAATATGACCTTTGCAGTGGGTCTCCCCTCATATTGCTTTGTTTAACCACTTCAATACCAGGCACTTAGGACACTTCCCGCCCAGACCAATTTTCAGCTTTCAGTGCTGTTGCGTTTCGAATGAGAATTGCGCGGTCGTGCGACGCTGCACCCAAACACACTTTTTGTCATTTTGTTCCCACAAATAGAGCTTTCTTTTGGTGGTATTTGATCACCCCTGCGGTTTTTATTTTTTGCGCTATAACAAAAAAAGACCGAAAATTTTGAAAAAAAAAAAATTTTTTTCTTTGTTTCTGTCACAAAAATTTGTATAAAGTACATTTTCTCCTTCACTGACGGGCACTGACGTGGCTACACTGATGGGCACTGATGAGGCTACACTGACGGGCACTGATGAGGCAGTACAGATTGGCACTGATGAGGTGGCACTGATAAGGTTGCACTGATGATGGGGCAAATATGCAGCACTGATGG
>BLSH010262742.1:3416684-3460415 GCA_018402905.1 Glandirana rugosa
ACTTTTAATCAGACCCCCACTTCCCCCCATTCACGGACCATAACTTCACCAATTTCGACTTGAGGTCCCTTTAAAGTTTTTATTGGAACGTCACAGGACGAGGGGGATGGGCCTGGTGATCTCATTTTACAAACTTGAAGAAATCCCATGGTTATTTTTCGTAAAAATAAATAAATAGGGAGTAAGAGGAGAAGACCCACCCACTCTGAAGTCTTAGGAATGAATGTAACATTATGGAGTCTTGGACGTGACATGTAACACTGTAGTCTCATCGACGCTGGTCCCTTTTGAATTTAGACGAAAAATACCAAGGGAACCGTTTTTTTTTCATAAATTGGTGGCGCGCGATCGCGCATTATCCTGATGACGTCAATAGACGTCCAGTCAGGATAATGAACCCCCCGCCCGGACGTCATTTGTCAATGCGCCGGGCGGGAAGTGGTTAAATACTTTTTTTTTGCCAAGGGAACCATAAAAAGCAGATTTAAGTTTTCCCTGGTCGCAGCTACTCTGATGTCACAATGTACAGTGCAGGTTCTGAGGTATTACAATGTAAGTAAGGATTCTGAAGTCTCACCCACCCAGAAGAGGAGAATGAGGGATAAATAAATAAAAATGCTTTTTATTGGTACCCTAAAGAAGTTCAAACATTTTACTCTAGTGGTCCGGGTAGGGGGAGCAGGACACTGCAAGGTTATTTTTGAAATTTCCCTGGAGTTCAGCTTTAACCACTTCAATACCAGGCACTTACCCCCCTTCACCCCCAGACTAATTTTCAGCTTTCAGCGCTGTCGCATTTTGAATGACAATTGCACGGTCGTGCAACGCTATACCCAAATAAAATTTTTATATTTTTTCCCCCCACAAATAGAGCTTTCTTTTGGTGGTATTTGATCACCTCTGGGGTTTTTATTTTTTGCACTACAAATAAAAAAAAAAGACCGAAAAACTTGAAAAAAAGAAAAAATCTTTTTTTCCGTCACAAACCTTTGTGAATAAGTATGTTTCCTCCATCACTAACGGGCACTGATGAGGCTGCACTGACGGGCACTAATGAGGCACTACTGATTGGCACTGATGAGGCACTTATATGCAGCACTGATAGGCGGCACAGATAAGCAGCACTGACAGGTAATGATAGGTGGCACTGATATGTGGTACTGATGGGCACTCAGAGGGCACTGATGGGCACTCATTGGTGGCACTGATAGATGGCACTGTTGGGCAGCAGTTATAAGGAGGCACGCATCACAGATGGGCACAGTACCATCCCTATTGCACATTGTGTGCCCCTTACCTGGTGGTCTTGGATGGGCTCCCTGGTGGTCCTGCACTGATAAACAATCAGTGCAGGCCCCCCTGTCAGGAGAACCGCCAATCGGCAGACACAAGTAGAAGAAAAGTCGATACATGGCTCTTCCTGTTTACACTGTGATCAGCCGTGATTGGTCGCAAAAGTCTCGAGTTTTTCCGGGGTGATGGATGGGTGAGTCGTGTTTCCTGCAGGAACTGACAGCCGAGAAGAAGTGAGTCATAGGTAATTGGCTATTCTGGTCCTGAAGGGGAAATCGCTTTTAAAGATACCACGACCCTGGTTAATACTAACACCAGAAAAAGCCTCTTAGACCCCAGACTACAAAGCTGTGAGTCACCTATTTCTGGTGAGTAAGAGGGGAGAGTGGCACAAAGCATGTTTTGGATTGTTTACAGCACACCAGAACTTTTTTATCTGTGTGATTTAATCACTGAGCACTTTTGGGATTTGAATTTCTGCGAACTGTTGCCGGTTTTGCATATCAATTGAAGCCATTAATGGATTGATTTGAAGCACAACTGAACTGTTTATTTAATGTTTAGCACATTAGCCCTTTATGATTATATCATATGGTTTATTATATATGTGTTTTTTTGACCTAGCACAATTTACACAATATTGTGGGGGTTACTGCTAGCGTTGTGTTTTCCCTATTTTCATCAGTTGTTAGGAGGTTATAGCCCTATACATAGCAGCTGCAGAAGATTAGACCCTCTTTTTTTCACATACATCAGTGTGGGTTTGGTATATGTGAATATACATATATATCACTTTTAAACAGGAAGCTGCTCTACTCACAGGACAGCTCTGAAAGTCTCTGCCTATGTGGAGGGGGGTGTGTGCCAATCAGCTGTCTCCCAGTGCAATCCAACACTACACTGCTACTGCTGAAGAGGAAGTAAAAATTTGAACACAATGTGCACTTTCTAAACAGTATATAAAGCCGAAGACAGCAGATATACATATAAAACGTATGTTGGAGAATTTGTTTTATCTCTGTGTATCATCTGAGACTGATCACTTCACTGAGTATATGTGAGGGTTCACATCCACTTTAAGGTCTACTTGTCATCTACACATACAATGGAATCATTTTTCTAGCCGAAATTAGCAGCAGAACACACTTTCCCAACTAACATACAACCAAAGAGGTTGGATTGAAGGGGCATTAGAAACAACATACTAAAGTGTCCCCTATAGAAAACATTATTTTTTCACTTTGACTTACTTTAAAAATAAAAAAATTAAAAAATGAGTTGTCGCAGTTAAGAGCTATTCCTTTGAACACTTTTCATATAACTGACCTAACTCCTCCAGTGCCCCTGAGCCTACTGTAATCTGATTATATTCTTACATTTTCATCAGTCCCTGCTAATATCACCATGTACTATCACTGAGAAAAGTGAGCACACAGTCCTTCCCACCATAAAATACTTGGCCCCTTAGGGAGGAGCTTGATACTGCGCTATGTGTTGAGCCTTAGCACCCTATGACTATGCCCCGGTGGGCGGGATGAAATGCATCATGGTGTCTGGAGTGGTGGAGACATGTAGGCTGAGGCCGCTACTTATGATTTATTCACCTGGGCTGGTTGGAAGTAGCGGTGATCCTTTCCTCTTTAAGCCAAGTACACACCACTCGTTTTTTTGGTCAACCCAACGGGTTAAACAAAAAAAAACTGACAGCTCCGGTCAGAGCTGCAGTACTAACAATCCGCTGTTAGTACAGCGACCCCCCTTGCTGTTCTATTGTGTTCCAATAGGGGGACGATCAGAACACTCCAGCCAGCGCTCTCAGCCAGCCAGAGCGTTGAATGGGAGCCGGTCGGCTGCTGATTTTCCAGCATGCTCATCCGACAGAAGCTGGCCGAATGGCTGTCAAATACATGGGCCAATGTTGGCTGGTTTTTATTGACATTCGGCCCATGTGTGCTAGGCTTAACATTTAGTAGCCCTCTGGATTAGTATCAGGATAAGTTTGGACCCCATGTTCTGGGACACAGGGATATACTTTAACATCTACTGTGAGCAGTGCCAAAAGCAATATAACAGGTCACTACCTCCTTTAATGTTTTTTATCCTGTTTATTAATTTATATTAACTAAAAAAAGAAACAAATGTTAATAACAGCCTTCATTTTGTTAAGAAGTAGAAAATAAAAGAGCACTATTCATATGCCCTATACCAGTTTTGTCTTCATTAAAGCTTTCATCTATAAATGAGCTGCATGGTAATGTTGCAATCAAGAAATTGCTGCTTCGTGAAGTACACAAATAACTTTGAGAATGTCTCACATTAAAAACATATAAGCTGCAAATAAGGACTTATTTTTGAAGACGCATTCTCTATTGCTGTCATTCTAACCTTTCACTTTTTGGCAAGAGTCTGTCCTGGAGGATGCACAAGCGTCGGACCACCTTTTCCCTTTAATGGCAGAACTTTGCATTATGCAGCTTACTTCTGATTTTTATGTGTTAGTTTCCATTCCAGATCAATATGCATTTTACTGTAAAAAGCTGATGTTAGCCTCATTGTTTACCTTTGGCCCCCTGAAAGATACTTTTGCTTGCCATGGGAAAATATTACTAAAAAACCTTGCATCTTCCTACTCTGTAAATTATGAATGACTTTTCTCTCTACATTTGGTTTAGTTTAATTTGTCCCACTGCTTCCAAGCTGATGCCAAAAGGTAAACATTGCAAAAGCACATCCCCAGGATTTAGACACTTGCACTGAGTACTGTAGCTTTTGTATGAGCACAGACTCATTTACACATATATAGACAGCACTGTAAACATCTGAAGCATAACCCTTCTTGCTCACCTTTAGAAAGTTTGAATAAAAAGAAAATCTCAATGCTATTCACACGCGCAGTATGAAAAGCAAACCGGCATACGTACCAACTCCTCAGGGGAAAACATCACTATTGTTAAAACATAAAGCATAGATTTCTTCCTGCAAAGAAACTCATGGCTAGAGTTTGCATTACTGAAGGTTTTTTCTCTTGGAGCATCCTTTAAGTCATACGAATTTACAATACAAGTTATTTCTGAAATTGGCTAAAATTTACTGGAACACATCCAGGCATTCCTCCAGCTCAAGTGCTTTTGCAAAACTATAGGGGTAGCATAAAATTTAATTGGAAACTGGAACTTGAAACTTGAGCTTACAAGATTTATACGTAATCTAAACATTGAACTGGCCAGATCGGTTACTGCCAACATATTTTAGTGTAGAGTTCAAATGTCAAACACACACTTAAGGACTGGAGATTACCTGTGCTATGTAAACATATACTGTATATAGAATTATTTTTTGTAGTCGAGTGTTGTACCGTGTTAGCCTTGGATAAATGCAGAAAGTTTGAACTTTAGGCGATACCCTTTATTAACTGCTTCTGGACCGCCCCATGTACTTTTACTGTATGTCATGGCTTCTTCCGTGTCTGGAGCGCGTGCCGCCAGTGACCCGCTCTTGCTGTGGATTGGACACAGCTGGAGCAAATCAGCGGGTCCGGCAGACCCGGATGTTCGCCCTGGCACCTGGCGATCTCTCCTGTAAACAAGGCAGACTGCCATTCTGTCCGGGGGAAGATGGAGATTTTGTGTTTCTGCTAAGTAGGGACACAGATCTCTTTCTGCCCCCAGTCAAAGCACCCCCCCCCCCACACACACAGTTAGCAAACACTCCCTAGGAGCACATTTAACCCTTTGATCACCCCTGATGTTAACCCCTTCCCTGCCAGTGTCTTAAGTACAGTGACGGTGCTTTTTTTTTTTTTTAGCACTGATGACTGCATTTGTGTCACTGGACCTGAAAAAGTGTCACACCAGTCCCGTTAAAAATGACTGATCGCCATTACGAGTAAAAATAAAAATGCCATAAAAATATCCCATAGTTTGTAGATGCAATAACTTTTGGGCAAACCAATCAGTATATGCTTATTTTTTTTACCAAATACATATTGGCCTACAGTGAATTGATAAAGAAATTTGTTTTGTTTTTTTACATTTTTTATTGGATATGTTTTATAGCAGAGAGTAAAAAATATTGTTTTATTTTCAAAATTGTTGGTCTTTTTTTGTTTATAGTGCAAAAAAAACCCCAAAACTGCAGAAATGATCAAATACCACCAAAAGAAAGCTCTATTTGTTGGGGGAAAAAAAATGTATGTGTACAGTGTTGTATGAACACACAATTACCAGTTAAGGTAGCACAGTGCCAAATTGCGAAATATGCTCTGGTCAGGAAGGGGGTGGAACTTTCCAGGGCTGAAGTGGTTAACTAAAGTTATTAATTATGCAAGTATCTGGCATCCCTTCATCAAAAAAAAAGAAAAATGTATAAAGCCTGAAGAAGGGATTTAAGTTATCCCGAGAGCTTGCATCAATAAAGTTAGCCATTAAAGACTTTAGTGGTGATTTCCTGGGTCCTTTTGGGTAAGCTTTGGGTAGAGTGAATGAGGCAAATGATTATGCTATACAATGTGATGTGTGTATATATAACTATATTTAAAAAACAATCTATGAACATGTATCTTTCTGACATCTGTGATTTCATGTTGGGACAACACATGATCTTTTGACCACAAATGGAACCCTCTATATATGATCACTAAATGGAGATGTATATGGATACATATAGCTTTTATTGATCTGATTTTAATCATGTACATATAAACCTTATGTTTGAAGTATTGTTTCCATTGTTATTTGTTGGCACCGTTATAACCCCAGTCAATACTTTTGATCCAATGTCTGAAATTTACATGGTGGTGCTATCGTAACCAAGAATAGAGCATACGGGCGTATGCTAGAAAAGAATAATATCTATTTTTTTCTGTGCAACTCCAACTATGCCGGCCTGAGTGCTAGAGCTCCTAACCGGCAAGCTCCTGGCAAAGAAATATTTGTGAATAGATCCAACAAGAAGAAAAAGTAAAACAAATATTTAGAACTCCAATAAACAGTTACACGAGTAGCTGACTAAAGTGAGATAAACATGACATGTTAATCTTTGTTTTACCAGTCTCTGTGCCAAGTTTTGCACTGAGTCTTCTATATTCCCACAGCCTTCATCTCCCCAAGCCTACATTTGGAAGATTTTCCATGGATTTTCTTGGATCATACACAGATCAAAAAACACCACCATTCGGTTTACTCAGGATTGTACGCAAATGGGGTTATTTTACTAAAGTATAATATTTTCCCTAAGTAAAGTCAATGTTCAATATGCATTTACCATAGTGTATAATTTGAAACCATGTCTACTTTAATTGTCAAATTCCTTTGCACATGACGGTTTCCAAAGTGAAGCACATAGTTCAGCATACTGAGCTCAAAGCAAGTTTGGGATTTCAGTGCAGCACAAGCAATATGTGATCAGCCCAAACACAAGGTTAGGAGGACACTGGATTTCTAGCAGATCAACAGGTCATTTTTTGCACTTGGTGTTCTTAAAGGGAGAAAATGAAATAAAATAAATATGATAAACTTACCTGAGGTAAACCCGAAACTTCTCCTTTCTCTAGAGGCTTGGTGATGGAGGGGGTATACATATTTGACTCTGACAAAGGTTTTGCCTTCATGAAATGCTTTCCTGTTTCATCTATCTTTACTTCAACCATCTTCCCCATGAAGGCTGGATCTTTAGGAACAAGGACCTTCACAAAAAAAAAAAAAAAAAAAATCATAAAAAAATAAGGCATGAAAGATATTTAAATGCGGAAAAAGCCTAAAGTGACACCAAAGTCGTGTTATTTTTATCTTTAAAAATAACAAACATGTTTAACTTATCTGCTCTGTGAAATGGTTTTATACAGAGCAGCCCAGATCATCCTCTTCTTGGGTCCCTCTACGATGCTTCTGGCCCCCTTCCTCCTGTCAAGTGCCCCCAGAGCATGCAGCTTGCTATGGGGGAGACCAAGTCAAGCCACATCTCCCTGTGTCAATTCAGACACGGAGCTGTGGTTCAGCCTTGCCCCCTCTCTCTCCTGATTGGCTGAGTTTGATTGATAGCAGCTGGAGCCAATTGCACTGCTGCCATGTCTCAGCCAATCAGGAGGAAGAGTCCCGGACAGCCGAGGCACTCGTGCACCTTGCTGGATAGAGACGGGGCTCAGGTAAGTATTAGGGGGGCTGCTACACCCAGAAGGTTTTTTATCTTAATGCATAGACTGCATTAAGATAAAAAAAATCTGCATTTACAACCACTTTAAAGTGGAAATGTTACTAGAAACACTGCACTGGTTATTTTAATCACAGGGCTGCGGCCACTTTTCTAGCTTCACTTCCTGATCACAAAAATCCCACACATGCCCAGCCTGACCAAAATTTAAATTTATTTCACCTCCACATAAACAGCAAGAGCAAAAGGCGATGTAATTTGTCAGAGACCTTGTGATTTTGCAAATAAAGATTCTGTGAGCTGACAAAGGTGCAAACTACTTTCTGTAGCTAACATGGAATCTCACAGGAGCTGCTCCTCAGCCAGTAGAGATGCCATAATGTCAGACTAACACACTCAATGAGATGCTGAGGATGAAAGGAACTGTGTGCAGGCGCAGCAGAGAATCTGCATTTTTATTTACTGATGCTGACTACCATGCTGCTTTTTACCTTGAAAAATTGGAAGTCTAGAATATTATTGGACCAAAGCATGAATTTAAGATGCTTTTTATTACTTTAATGACTACTCCATGTTAGACTAAAAACATGGGCAATGTCTGGCTTATTCAACAACAGTGCAGGTGGAAAAGGGGAGAGGGGAGGGGGGATTCTCGGCTAAGTACTTCATAACCCTTCTCATTTAGACCATACAGAAGGCCCATGGCACCGGTGAGGATATACATTTGTGTAAAATTGATTTGTAATAAATTATTATTCTGTAGTTTTATGTGCCAATAATTGTCAAAAGAAACATATATATTAATAACTACCACAGTAGACTCTGGCTGAGAAACACCTTCGTGGGCTATTTTACAGCACTCAATGGATCTCTAAAAGAGTAGGCTGGAGACTTAAATGCCACAAGTGCAAGTCTTATTCTACAGATGTCCCTGGTCTATCAGCAATTTGAGGTGCTGTATGGCCCATGGATTTCTAGCTATGGGCTGTTCATAGGCCTTGACTTCTGAAGTTAAAATTAAGCCCCGTCTTTCACCAAGCTAAGTTTCCATCCAGTTAATCAACAAACACAAGGCATAGATTCTATTGCTCACATTTATTATCATGTTTATCTATAGTCCAATGAGCAAGCTGGAACAGAGACACAAGAAGCTTCACAAGCTGTATTTGCCATTGTAGTTATACAGAGCTGTAGGGTTGTGAGAATAATACCAGTAGCTAAATAAAAATACAATTTGGCAAAGTAACGGTTTTGCTTTAACACAACTCCAAAAATGCACTCCAACAGCAGTTGTAGCTTAATGAAATGATAAAACGTATTTAAAAGTAAAAAAGTGAAATTTTATTATAGCTGCAGTTTGAGGATTTCATACATTTCTTGGGGACTCTAATAATTTCCTTACCACTATTTCTGCTTCTGTTGACAATCGCCACAAAACCTCCTGTTGCATTCTCCATTATTTAAAATATATAATTATCCAACAAAGAGAATCAGTAGAGAAAATAGATTAGCCAATGCAACCTAATGGTCTCACAGATTACCAACTAAAAAGATATACACCCAGGGAGGGGATTGTTTTCAATGGGACACCTGCTTATAGACTCTTATTTTGAGAAAGAGCAATTAAGCACAATGACTGTGTAGCACTGCAAAGTAGGAAGAAAAAACACTACATAATGACCAAAATAGGACTGACCTATTATACATTTAAAATTATAAATACACAGATACTGTTTTATTAAAGGAAACTTGTACTGAAAGAAATATGGAGGCTGGCATGACTGAGCTCCTTCTATAAAGTCAAGTTGCCCAGATGTTATACTGATCCTCTGGGTGCAAGACTGAGTCACTGACCCATAGCAAACATGCAGCAAATGAGGTCAGAGCCCTTGTATTCTGTTCCTGATCAGTGATTTAGAAAGTAAAAAAATAAAAAAAACTGCTTCAGCCTGACAATAAGGCAACCAATATTTTTAGAACAATACTGAATGGAGTTAATGGAAATGTATATATTTATATGATCCCAGGTTTACTTTAAAATATTTGACACAAACTGATAAAATGATTTACATCTAGCTAATCTGTTTTAAGCGTAAAACATCTCAACAATTTTGAAAGGACTATAAATTCCTTTTAACTATACCTAAAGCTATACTTAATGTGGGCATACCCCTTAAAGGACAATTATTGTGCATTCATACTACTAGCTATTACTACCCTCCTACAATTATAACATAGTGCCAACACTACAAACTTTACTTCAGAATTTAGTCAATTTAGCACAGGGAATGGAATCCATATGCCAAAATGGGACTACCAGAGTCTAACCTCTTGAATGCCATGTTTTTTATTTTTTATTTTAAATAATCGTGTGGGTGCCTTGTCCTTCCCACTGTTGCCTGATTGCACTGTTTATATTGGGACATTCATGGCACCCAGTTGTCTAGAAGGCCCATTCTTCTGTAAATCACAAGAGAGGAACAGCTCACGTAAGCCTGTTGGCATGTACTTCTGAAACATAGACAACTCCTGTCTCCTGTTGGACATGCTGAGGGGAGTTCTCATTGAGATGCAGACACAGCTTGAGCGAAAAACTGTAAAATTACACAATAAATATGAACTAAATAAGCACTGCGAGGCCCTGATTGTCAAACCATAAAACAAACGGTCACATGTTAGAGAAAACATTGTCAGTGCTTAAGACAGGATTTGCACTGAAAGGCTGAGCACATTGTCACTCTCTGGTCATTTGAGCATAGTAGGGGCCTAATGGTGATCTGTAGTAGTAGGACCCATATAAACATAATGCAGGTTGGCAGTGTGGGAAATGCTATAGATGGTATGAAGAGAATGGGATATTAAAGACGTGTACATAATTTTCACACTAGAATGATGAAGGTGTATATACCAAAAGGTGGCAAACCAGCAATACAGTTGAGGTGAGCTAAAGGAGAGGATTATTTCATTCAAAGCCAATTTTGACCTTTTATATTAAAGGTCCAGAATTTATGGTGAGTGAGCACTTCACACTGAGAGGCTTCTGAATGAAGAGGACCTGTCACAGTTGAGCATTTTTTCTGCACTTTTGTTTTGCATGCAGACACTTTTGTGCACGTGAGTGTTATTTTCATATGTTTATGAAATTACTAAAATACTGCACTGAGTTTTTCTTTTGGTTTGCAAATGGTTGGCTGTTTAAAGAGATGATGAATTTAAAGCATGCCTGGATTTCTGCAGTGCCTTAAAGTTACAGTGAAATTGAATGAGAGGACATCATATTCTTACTCTTATTCTAAGAGCTATTTTGACCACCTTATAATCTAGTGGTCATATACTTTTGGTGAGTGAGCAATTTTACACCAAGAGATCATTATTCAGTTGCGAGAAGATTTCTTATACTTGTACGTGGAAGTGGGATTTTATTATTGTAGTTTATCACTGACTTTTTCAAAGTTTTTTTATATGAACTCATGTGGTGTATGAGCTATGGACACATTAAAGTGGCATTAAACCCACACCATAAATAACTATCAATAAATGCTGTATTGCATGCCATTCAAACTCATTCATTTACGATCAGATTCTTTTTCTGTATTCTGAAAAAAAAAAAAAAATGGTTGATCTTTCTGTTCTCTATCTCCTCCTTGTGATCAGGTCCTCAATGCAGTTGGGGATTTTACAGAGCAATGTTGGCAGCCAAGACACATTCTTGTTTTTTCCATCAGTTTCTATGCTAAGCATTTCCTCCCTATAACATGTGAGCAACCCATGTGACTATAGAATCACACATGTAGATGTATACAGAGTGGTAAATAACAGCTCCCTCCCCTCCTCTTTCTTCATGTCCACTAACCAGCTAAACACAATAAGGGTTTAATTGAGATTACTTATTTGTATGCTGTATCCCAAAGGGTGTTTTTTATTTTTTCTTTCTATTTTGAACATGTGATCAGCAGCAGAGGAATAGAAGCTCCCCCTGCTTATGTTTGTCAGGGAAGTACAAGCTATAGTGCAAGTAAAGTCTCTAAGCGCATACACATGCGTAGGTGCAGATCTACGGATGTTCACCTTGCTGGGCATAGACGCTGGCGTACCCGCTGCTAACATTGGCGCCAATAGGACTATGTAAACTGTGGAAGCTGTAGTAGACGGTGCTGTCTGATCTACAGCTATTACTTGTGTTCCTGCATCCGTTCCTGTGTTTAATTTCTGCTATTGACCCAGCTGCCCTGACCTCGCTTGAATGCTACTTGCCTTGACCTGGGCCTGTTGGACCCTGCTATGCCTTCTGCTCATCTGCCAGCTCCAAGTGTTGTCAACCTCTCCCTGTATCCTGACCATTCTCTGCCTGCCGTCTATGCCTGTATCTGACCATCCGTTGCGGATCTGGTTTGTCTTACCTTGCATCTAGTCATCAGTCTGTCCTGCCCTGCATACTGCCTGGCTTCTGCTGGTCCTTCACCTGTTGCATGCTGCCAATCTTCCTGCACCTGAAACAGCTGCCGTCTGCCAAGCAACTGCCACCTACCCAGCCCAGAGTCTGCTGCTCCTACCGCCATCTGCTGTTCCAACCATCCGGCCCAACTCTGGTGACGCACCCACTCTGAATAATTTTTTTGCAGAAAGTTACAAGGCTTTAAGATTGACAGAAGTAAATTTGTAATCCAACCATCTGTTCATATCGCCTATTTGAATCCAACTTGAACTCAAGAACAGCATCCTCTATCTTACAGTGCCCATCTGGATGTAATAAAATTTGTATGAGCACAAATGTATCAAAATGGTTTCTTGGGCTTTTGCAAATTTTTATTTCAGTTTAAAGATAAAAGGTTTAAAACAATCTTCATGTTAAAGACTGCTTCTTGAATTAGCAAACACTGCTTTTACTATAGAAATGTATTTTCTAGTTATGTTTTATCTAGCTACAGTAAGGTTAAGCGGGATTTCTTATCTTTAGGCATAAAGAGGGCTGTGCCTATAGGCGACACTCGGACAGGGGTGCTAGACAAAATTTTAGTTTCATCACAAAGAGGACAAACTAAAGAACAAAATGTACACATATTTAGAACACTATGGGTTGATTTATTAAACTGGAGAGTACAAAATCTGGTGTAGCTGCGTATGCTAGCCAATCCGCTTCTAACTACAGCTTGTTCAAATAAGCTTTGGCAAAAAAACCTGGAAGATGATTGGTTTCTATGCAGAGCTGCACTAGATTTTGCACGCTCTAGTTTTAGTAAATTAACACCTGTGTATTTTAGAACACTGGTAAAAAATGTATGGTTTCTTCTATAGAGTATATACTGTATTCGTTATCTTAACCACTTCCCACCCGGCGTATTAACAATTGACGTCCGGGCAGGTGGTTCATTATCCTGACTGGACATCTATTGACGTCCTCAGGATAATCTGCGATGGCACGCATCACGGCGATCAGAGGTGCCGTGGGTCAGTCTGACCCACCGCATTACCGACCTAGGTAAAAGGCTTCCATCCAAAGCCTTTTACCATGTGATCAGCCATGACCAATCACAGCTGATCACTGTGTAAATAGGAAGAGCCGCTTATCGGCTTTTCCTCTGCTCAGGTCTGCAGACCTGTGCAGTAGAGAGCGGATCGGCTGCTCTCCTGATTTGGGGGGGGGGGGGTGCTGCGCTGAACGTTTATCAGCGCAGCGCCCCTCAGGATTACCCCACTGGACCACCAGGGAGCCCCCCCCCCGGACATCATGGGGAGGCCGCCCAGAACCACCAGGGAGCCCCCACTAGACCACCAGGTAATGGCAATACAGTGTACTGTAGGGATGGCACTGTGCCCATATATGATGCCTGCCAGTGCCATCCCTAACAGTGCTATATGCACCAGTGCCACCTATCAGTGACCACATGTGCCCACCTGTGCCACCTATTTTTTTTTCAAAATTTTCGGTCTTTTTTTATTTATAGCGCAAAAAATAAAAACCACAGGGGTGATCAAATACCACCAAAAGAAAGCTCTATTTGTGGGAACAAAATGATAAAAATTTTGTTTGGGTACAACGTCGCACGACCGCGCAATTCTCATTCAAATCGCAACAGCACTGAAAGATGAAAATAGGTCTGGGCGGGAAGTGTTCTAAGTGCCTGGTATTGAAGTGGTTAAAGTAGAAATTCACCCACAACAACTTGAAAAAATAATGTTCTTTCACAAGGATCATACATTAATAATAATGCTACTAAAATTAGTGCATGCTGTAAATTGCCTCCCACATTGTTCCTGTTTTTGCTTGCTGGAGGCTGTAATTTTGCTGAAGCCCAAAGCCCCTGAACAGCAGTAAATCTTTAGGTTGCCAGCAGATCGGCCTCTACAAATTTGGCACAGTGGAAGAAATGAGCATGTGCAGAGCAAGGTGAGACAGAGTATTACTGGATTTTAAACAGTATAGACACTTATTTTTATTTTTTTTTACATAGCTATACCTACTAAAGGGGCCAGCCTGAAGTGATCTAGCAGTGATCTTCATTTTCTGACTAAAGCTCCACTTGAAGTAATGACAAAGTTACCATTGAAACAAAAGACCCACAGTTAAAATGTAAATAATGTTCTAGTCCATTAAGGTATACAGGTGAGAAAGAGGAAATTGTGATCTGTCGCACCCACTGCGACATGCCTCCATCCCTATATTTACATACAAACAAGGAAAATTTGGTCCTGGGACTTTAAATGAGACATGCCACATATGAACAAAAGTACAAGCGTATAAAAATTATTATTTTATTCTACTTATATTGTGTTATGTCAGCTCTTCTCAGGGCCCTTGATGGCCAGATCCCTGCAAATGATTATGTTTATCATTATGTCAATCTTTATACAGTATGTGAATAAAATAATAATTTTTATACGCTTGTACTTTTGTTCATATGTGGCATGTCTCATTTAAAGTCCCAGGAACAAATTTTCCTTGTTTGAAGGTATACAGGTGTGCTAACTAAAGTGGTTTTATCCTCGGACCAACTGTTACGTTCAATTAGTGTATTTCTGCACACCATGACTGAGAAAAAAATTATTTAAAGCAACAGATTGGGGCGTGGCTTGAGATGAGACCTATTTATGGTTAGGGCATAAAGTTATAGATCTTCTGTGCTTATAGGCTCCCCAGATATAAATAACAGATATTGGCTGCATGATATGGGACAGGTGGCAGAGATTTGACAGAATGTCAGGAAGCCAAAGAGGAATGGTTGAGAACTTCCACCACCCACATGAAGGCCCAAAAACACCCTCAGTAACCCAAGGACCCACCCACATTGACTCCCAGAGCTGGTAAAAGTTTTTGACCGGTAACCCCATTATTGGAAGAAAACTTTTCAACCTAAGGCTGCACAATGAAGTTAAACGTGTAGCGGTTCAATCTCAAACTGCGTAAGGGATTCTTTACTGTTAGGGTGTTAAGGATGTGGAACTTTCTTCAACCGATGGTGGTGTCAATGAGTAGTGTGGATAAATTAAGAAAAACTTTTAGATGTGTTTCTTTGCAAGCACATTGTACAGGGATATGGAAAAGAGTAGTAGCACATACACACACTGAACTGCCATCTTTATTCAACCTTACCAACTATTTAACTATGAAAAGAAGGTCATATGCAGTAGGACAAAAGTAATCAGCTGCTCATGAAAAGTGTATGGCCAATATGCAGTAAAAGAGATACAAGTGTTGAAAATTACCTGTTCATAAAAACGATTGTGGGCAACATAGTACTGGTGATCAAATGATTCTTCTGTAACTAAAACTTGCTGCTTTTCACCCACCTGTAAAAAAATGCATAAGGTATATTAATTATAATGGAATAAAGTATAGTTATTACACAAGTAATCAGGTAACGTAACTATATTACACTTTATTTCATTTTTTGTTTTTTTTTTTCATTTGGTTTGCAAAAACTATTCCTGGGAACAGCTGGTAAAACTGTCAAATCAAATCTATAAACAAGACAAACATATGGGTTGTATCAGGAGTTTTATTTAAATCTTTAAACAACACATTTAAGATATATTTCAGTCAAATAATGGCTTGGATACTACACTAACGACAAGTGTGTCAAAAACGTATTACATTTACAAGTGCTACAAATATTAATGTATCAACCTTGAACTAGTGTAAGATAGTCAATAATAAATCTGAGTATTTTAGACCACAACATATAAGCTAAAATAATTACAGTGGTATACAGGGTGGGCCATTTATATGGATACACCTTAATAAAATGGGAATGGTTGGTGATATTAACTTCCTGTTTGTGGCAAATTAGTATATGTGAGGGGGGAAACTTTTCAAGATGGATGGTGACCATGGCGGCCATTTTGAATCCAACTTTTGTTTTTTCAATAGGAAGAGGGTCATGTGACACATAAAACTTATTGGGAATTTCACAAGAAAAACAATGGTGTGCTTGGTTTTAACGTAACTTTATTCTTTCATTAGTTATTTACAAGTTACTGACCACTTATAAAATGTGTTCAATGTGCTGCCCATTGTGTTGGATTGTCAATGCAACCCTCTTCTCCCACTCTTCACACACTGATAGCAAAAATAACCCAAATAAGTGTATATTTGGTCTATGTGAAGGTTATAGAGTTTACAAGCTATGGTGCCAATCACTGAAAACTGATCACACCTGATGTACTGACGGCCTTATCTCACTTCTTGAGACACTAACAAGACAGGAAAGTACAAATACCCCCCAAATGACCCCTTTTTGTAAAGTAGATATTCCAAAGTATTTAGTAAGAGGCATGGTAAGTTTTTTTGAAGTTGGCATTTTTACCCACAATTCTTTGCAAAATGAAGTTATTTCTCACACACAGCATATGCATACCACAAATTACACCCCAAAATACATTCTATTACGCCTCCTGAGCATGGCGATACCATGTGTGAGACTCTTACACAGCTTGGCCACATACAGAGAGCTAACATGCAGGGAGCACCATCAGGCGTTCTAGGGACATAAATTACACATATAATTTCCTGACTACCTCTTGCACTTTTTGAAGAAAGTGATGGAAACGCCAAAAAAATTACCCCATTTTGGAAAGTAAACACCACAATGTATATTCTAGGAGGCATAATGAGTCTTTTGAGTATGTAATTTTTTCCCACAAGTTTTTGGAAAATGTGGAAAGAAAATGAAATTGTAATTTTTTATTACACAGGTTGTCCAATTATAAAATATTTCTAACACGTAGCATGCACACAGCAAAAAATATACCCCAAAATATATTCTGCTACTCATCCTGAGTATGGCAATACCACATGTGTGAGACTTTTCCACAGCTGGCCGCATACAGAGGCCCAACATGCAGGGAGCACCGTCAGGTGTTCTAGGGGCATACATTTCAAATCTAATTTGACTACCTATTACATTATTGTGAGGCACTGTAGTGGCACGGATGGGCACTGTAGTGGCACTGATGGGAACTGTAGTGGCATGAATGTGGCACGGATGAGAACTGATGTGGCATGGATAAGCATTTATGAGGAATAAATGAGCCATGGATGGGGATGGCCGAGCACGGATGGGAACGGCTGAGCACGGATGGGGATGACTGAGCACGGAGATGACTAAGCATGGATGGGAGTGACTGAGCACGGATGAGGATGACTGAGCATGGGGCACTGTGGGGCACTGTAGTGGCACTGATGGGAACTGTAGTGGCATGAACATGGCACAGATGAGAACTGATGTGGCATGGATGAGAACTGATGTGGCATGGATGAGCATGAATGAGGTATAAATGAGCCATGGATAGGATGGCTGAGCACGGATGGGGATGGCTGAGCACGGATGGAGATGGCTGAGCACGGATGGGGATGGCTGAGCACGGATGGGGATGGCTGAGCACGGATGGGGATGGCTGAGCATGGATGGGAATGGCTGAGCATAGATGAGGATGGCTGAGCACGGGTGGGGATGGCTTAGCACGGATGGGGACGACTGAGCATGGATGAGGATGGCTGAGCACAGATAGGGATGGTTGAGCACAGATAGGGATGACTGATCATGGATGGGGGTGACTGAACACGGATGGGGGTTACAGAGCACGGATGGAGATGACTAAGCACGGATGGGGATGACTAAGCATGGACGGATGGATGGCTGAACATGGATGACTGAGCATGGCTGGATGGGTGAGCATGGATGGGGATGGATGACTGAGCATGGATGGATGAATGGGGTGAGTGCAGACTGGCACATTGCAGCGCTGTGGGCACTACAGATCCTGCCCACAGCGCTGCTGCATGTGCTCTCTCCACTCTCTCACACTGCACCGATCAGTGCGGAGAGGGGAGAGACAAGCAGGACATCCGCTGGCTTGTTTACATCTGATCACTCCGTCAAATTAAAGGGCTGCTGTAAGCGGCCTTTTACAGTGATCCGTGATGCGCTGGATCCTCTGGACCCGACATACCAGGAGGCGAGTGGGAGCGCAGTTCTGGGAAGACGCCACTGTATGTCTTCCTACAATAAACAAACCGCCCTGTGGCCGTGAATCGGCTATGGGCCGGTTGTAAAGTGGTTAAGTTAGACTTACCTTTTTTTGTGTTTTTCATCAGGGATGCTTCCACTTTGTACTTATTCATGCAATATTTGATCCCCATAAAACTAAGCCACTGCCACACACACAATTAGCAAAACTCTCACTCAGTTGGCCATTCGGCTACTTATCAGGTCTAACAGATAAAACAGCCTATTGGCCAAGTGAAGGAACGTGTATGGCAACACTATTCTTAGTTGCAAGGCATTGGCTTAGTGTTATTAGTCTAAAACAGTTAGTGCTGTTAACGGCAGGTTTTCAGTATGAGACTACAAAAAGGTTTAGGGCCCTTTCACACGAGCATTCCGTTCAGGTCCGCCTGTCAGTTGTTCAGGCAGACCTGAATGGACACTCAATGCAGCCCTTTGGAGACATATCTGCTAACATCCGCTGCTGTCTGATCCGATACTGTCCGTGAAAAACAGATGGTTGGAAACCCTATTTTCCATCCGCCTGTAGAATCAGATCAGATGACAACGGACAGGCGGTCCATTGTCATCCGATCCCCATAGAGCAAAACGGGGCTCTAACAGTTCCATCTCCGCTAATTGAGCGGAGACGGAGCTCTCATCCACCTGCTCAGCGGGGATCGGCGGATCGATCCCTGCTGAGCAGAGCGGAGTCCGCTCACGGAAAGCCCAGTGTGAAAGGGCCCTTAGGTTTTTCATATATTGAAAGCAACAATTACCTTTGAGTTCTTTGCCAGAAATGCTTACACTTCACACTCTACCCTACATTATTTGAATTTGATTGCCATTAACTTGTATGGGCACAAATGACAGCTAAGATCTCTCTGTGGCATTTCTAGCATAGGACACTATGGAGGTTAGTATAATATATGGTTTACACTTGCCTCTCAAAGCTGGACAAATCAACTTGAAAGTGGATTATTCCTTTGAGTACAAAGTAAAAGAAGGAAAAATATACCTGTTAGGAAATGAAAATTACTATGTATGGGTATTTACTGCTATGTAGTTGAGAAGCAAGGTACAATAAACTATTTGAAAGCATGCATAAAAATAAAAGCCAAAGTAAATATGAATGCAAGATAATAAACAACTGTAAATCATTAAACTATCCTATGGCTGAATAGACCATATTACAGACTTTTACAAGGAGTGGCTGTAGCACTTAGAAATGGTCACACCCTTTCTCCGGGGAAATATGTCAGTGGCTGTAAGACCCCTTTCACACTGAAGTGCTGCAAAACTGCCGCTAAAATGCTTGTAGTGTTTGTGGCGATTTAGCGGCGCAAGAGGGGCACTTTTCTTCAGGTCACGTAATAATGTGACCTTAACCACTTCCTTACTGGGCACTTAAACCCCGCTCCTGCCCAGACCAATTTTAGGCTTTCAGCGCTGTCGCAATTTGAATGAGAATTGCGCGGTCGTGCGGCGTTGTACCCAAACAAAATTTTTATAATTTTTTTCCCCACAAATAGAGCTTTCTTTTGGTGGTATTTGTTTTTTTTTTTTTTTTTGCGCTATAAACAAAGAGCGATGATTTTGAAAAAAGAACAATATTTTACTTTTTTGCTTTAATAAATATCCAAAAAAATATATAAAAAAGAAAATTATTCATCTTTTTTGGCCGATATACATTCGTCTACATATTTTGGGTAAAAAAAAAAATTGCAATCGGCGTATTTTGATTGGTTTGTGCAAAAGCAATTGCGTCTACAAACTATGGGAATAGATTTATGGCGTTTTTACTATTTTTTTTTTTTTTTTACTAGTAATGGCGGCGATTTTTATCGGGACTGCGATATTGCAGCGGACATGTCAGACGTTTCTGACACATTTTTGGGACCAATGACATTTATACAGCGATCAGAAATTTAAATGTCCACGGATTACTGTATAAATGTCATTGGCAGTGAAGGGGTTAACCTGCAGGGGGCAGTGAAGGGGTTAACAGTGTTCCCTGGGTGTGTTCTAACTGTGGGGGTGATGGGCTGGTCGGGACATAACAGATCTAACTGATCCCAGTGACAGGGATCAGTATATCTGTCTTGTCCCATTCACAGAACGGAGAACCGCGGTGTTTACATTGGCGGTTCCCCGTTCTGAGGCTGCTACAAGTGATTGGTGGGGACCCGCAGGCACGCCCACGCAGCGTGCGGCGGCAGCGAGAGCGCGCCGCTGCAGGCTGTGAGTGCGTGCGGGGAGCGCGCACGAGGCAGGACGTCCATGGACGTCCTCCCGGATTTTCAGAGCCGCGCTGTAGCCGTCTTTCGGCTATAGCGCGGTTCTGTACTGGTTAAAAAGAAAAAAAGACACGTTTTGCAGTGCTTTTAAGCGCTGCCCATTCATTTCAATGAGCAGGGGCGTTTTTGAAGCGGTTTTTAAAGAGCTCCAAACATGCCCCAAAGATACTGCTTGCATGGCTTTTTCACGGCTCCCACAAGTGCACTGCACCAGTGTGAAAACACACAATGAAATGAATGAGAGGCAGTTTTCAAGAGCTTTTCGGGTGCTATTTTTAGCCTCAGTGTAAAAGGGGTCTAAAGGTAGAAGGTTTTTTACTTTAATACATTTTTCTTGTCCATTCCTGCTGATGCGCCAAACATTTTTACACTGAACTTTCCTCCTCTTCCCTGTGTTCTATAATCTGACAGGGCAAAATGGAGAAACCTGTCTTTCTCCTGGTTTGGGAGGTGTAATGTGCCCAAAATGATCTATTGTGGATCCTTCCGATTTAGGTCACCCAACATTAGTTCCATTTCATTTGTTCAGATGTTCATCAAGTTCATCTGGCAGAAGAAGCCCGTAGGAATGAGCAGATACAGTATACCTTGCTGCTACCTAACTCAAAGGAGCAATAGCATTTCCAGACCCTGTTCTATATTACACAGCGGTTCATATGGCCAGAACCATCAACTGATGCAGACATATGTTCTTAAGGTATCCCTAAAACAGCACTACTCTTTAATCCTATCATCAGGGGCTCAATGGGCAGGGGTGAGCATGCTTCGGGTATTGCATAAACATTCAATTATTGGCTCCATAGAGAGTGTAGAATATCACGCGAATGTGAAAAAGTAAGCAGCTAGCACCACAAAGAACAAATTTGTGTATGAAAACTTTCAAAGATGTGCAGTGCTAATATATTGAAAACAGGATGTATGAGAACCCTATCAAAAAGGCCCTCCCATAAATCCTATTGAAAGTATCACAAACAAAGGTGAAATAAATAATACAAATCTATAGGATCTAAAAAGACCTCCAATATCTGGTGTTTATGGCAATCCTAATAATAGTTATGAAAGTAACGAAAACACACATGAACTGTGATGTGATCAGCTATACCCAGTGTATACCAATTAGCTTGTCATTAATACGTTTGAGAAGAGCTGTAAAGGAAGTCCATGTGGTAGAGGAAATAACAAAGATAATAGTCTGATAGGAATATGTGTATGTTCCAGCAATCACAGAGAGGAATCACCACCGTGAGATGTATCTGTCACCAAAAAATATAAGGGAGGTTTATCAGAACATGTGGAACCAATCAGCATATGCCTAATGGGTCAAACAGGCAGAGATAAACATACAGCAGTCAAAGGATGTTTTTCTCAGTGGGAAATTCCTGGTAGTGACTCTAAGGGACCCTCAAATCCACAACCAACTCAACAGCTTTCTGAGGGAGACTGTACAGGCTACCAGCTCCCAAACAATGCTCAAAACTTTCTTCTGAATAATTCTCAAATGACCCCAGATGATGTCTAAGTAGACGAAACACGTCAGATGGCATCCTATCCTAGCCATTGCATCCTCCATGTGCTCTATTAAGATATTCTGAAAAGTGCATTTTTTATCTGCCAAATTGTGTTCTGACTTTATTAAATTATCTTAACCATACGGTTTTACACTATGTGGAGGTGTTCTGTTTCTCTTTCCGGACGAAATATAATTTGAGAATTATTGAGAAGAAACTTTTGAGCTTTGTTTGTGGAGCTGGTGGCCTGTACAGTCACCCCTACAAAGCGGTTGAGTTGGTAGTGGATCCAAGGGTCCCCTAGAGTCGCGACCAGGAATTTCTCACAGAGAATACAATTCACAAGCCAACCAGGAAATTAAAGTATCCTAAAAATACCTCATTGCAAAAGGCCAAGTCCACTTAAATCAGCATACAAGTAAAAAAAAAATCAACAAAAAGATAACAATATAAATGATAAATTAAACAAAAAAATTCAAAGTATTTCTAATTTCATTTCCTGGTTAGCTTATTTACTTCCGACAGATGGAACGCATCTGTGAATATAGATTGTGTCCAGTTGTTGATTTCCAGCTCTAGTGATTTCCTGCCTCTGCATATACAGTATCTCTGAAGAAATGACACTTTTCTACAATGTAAAGTAGTGAGTATACAGCTCGTATAACAGTGTAAATTTGCTATCTCCTCAAAATAACTCAGCACACAGCCATTAATGTCTAAACCCCTAAGTGAAAATGTCCAAATTGGGCCCAAAGTGTCAATATTTTGTCAGGACACCATGATTTTCCAGCACTGCCTTAACCATCTTGGGCATGGCATTCACCAGAGCTGCACAGGTTGCCACTGGAGTCTTCTTCCACTGCTCCATGACGACATCACAGGTTTGGTGGATGTTAGAGACCTTGCACTCTTCCACCTTCCATTTGAGGATGCCCCACAGATGATCAATAGGGTTTAGGTCTGGATGCATGCTTGGCCAGTCCATCACCTTTACCCTCAGCTTCTATAGTAAGGCAGTGTTTGTCTTGGAGGTGTGTTTGGGGTCGTTATGTTGGAATAATGCTCTGCGGCTCAGTCTCCGAAGGGAGGGGAGCATGCTCTGCTTCAGTATGTCACAGTACACGTTGGCATTTATGGTTCCCTCAATGAACTGTAGCAATGGAACTGACACTCCCACTACCATGCTTGATTGTAGGCAAGACACACTTGTCTTTGTACTCCTCACCTGGTTGCCGCCACACACGCTTGACACCATCTGAACCAAATAAGTATCAGACCACAGGACATGGTTCCAGTAATCCATGTCCTTAGTCTGCTTGTCTTCAGCAAACTGTTTGCGGGCCTTTTTGTGCATAATTTTAGAAGAGGTTTCCTTCTGGGACGACAGCCATGCAGACCAATTTGATGCAGTGTGAGGCGTATGTTTTGAGCACTGACAGGCTGACCCCCACCCCTTCAACCTCTGCAGCAATGCTAGCAGCACACATACGTCTATTTCCCAAAGACTACCTCTGGATACAACGATGAGCACGTGCACTCAACTTCTTTGGCTGACCATGCTGAGGCCTGTGCTGAGTGGAACCTGTCCTGTTAAACCACTGTATGGTTTTCGCCACCGTGCTGCAGCTCAGTTTCAGGTCTTGGCAATCTTCTTATAGCCTAGGCTATATTTATCAAGAGCAACAACTTTTTTTCAGATCCTCAGAGAGTTCTTTGCCATGAGGTGTCATGTTGAACTTCCAGTGACCAGTATGAAAGAGAGCAATAACACCAAATTTAACACACCTGCTCCCTATTCACACCCGAGATCTTGTAACACTAAGGAATAACAAGACACCGGAGGGGTGGCTAAATGGGCCCAATTTAGACATTTACACTTAGGAATGTACTCACTTTTGTGGCCAGCGATTTAGTTATTTTGAGGGGACAGCAAATTTACACTGTTATATAAGCTGTGCACTCACTACTTTACATTGTAGCAAAGTGTAATTTTTTCAGTGTTGCCACATGAAAAGCTATAATAAAATATCTACAAAAATGTGAGGGGCGTACTCACTTTTGTGAGAAACTGTATATGTATATGGGAGTGCTTGCGCCAGTAGGCCACGTCCAATTGACGATGAAATGTGTTATGCGGGACCTAACGGAGGACACAACACGCTATGAGCGAAGGCTACTTTTTGATTGGTTTTACATATATGCTCATTTTTAATGGAAGTACAATCTGAATAAAACGTTTGCCATTTTAGAACGTACTTCACTACGCCCCTCTCTATGTTTATTACATTGGTAGATGCCTTGCGATCGGGGAGCCGAACTGAGTGAGCACATGATCGTACCAGTTGAATATTCTTGGAGTTCCCAGCACAGCCTGAAAGATCTTGATGAGAGTCCATTCTCCTGCAGTTTGATACTGTGGAGGTAGAGCGTTTCTGTGTTACATGCTTCATTGACCTCTCTATAATTTGAGGGTCCAACTCCTCTGGTTAAGAGATTGGTTGAATACATTGTGCTGTGGTGTGTTTCTATCTTCACACTGAAGCTGGTGCGGGGCTCTCATCTGTTCTCCTCCATCATTTCATTTATTGACTGTCTCCAATTTTATTGGATTAGCGCTGCATTTTCATATTTTTAACTGTTTTATCTGTAATCAACAAATTTATGCCAGCTGCTGTTTATTCACTTTGTATCATAAGAGCACGGATATTCTGTATATTTTTTAATAGAAAAAAACATTGCCAGAAGTTTCAACATTTCTCCACTGGGCTTAATGTGCTTGTTTTTATTGTCTCGTGTGCAAAACAGTTTCCTAAGGCATATGCACTTGACCCTACTCACTAATAGTAGTAGGCTCGGGACAGTAATAAGGGAATGATAGGAGCAAAATGTTGAATGTGACCAGTAATCCCAACTGACTGTCACTGCCACATTTAACAAAGCTTGCTTGCCTAAGAGGCTGTAGTGTGACAGTGACAAAATGTTCTATATTCCTATCATCTCCAATTGTAGTCCAGTACTAATAAAAATAAAAAAAAAAACTGGTGAAACTACACAATAATTCTAATTGCGGTTTGGGATCACATGATCAGGCATACATCTTGACTTGGATATACATTACATTTTAACTAAACCTACTTACTAAATGACCTTAAATATGAACTTCATGCCCATAACACTATTTTTTCAACCCCCTCCTACCTTGTCCGCTGGGCTGTTCCCAAAAACATACTCAAAAATCCAGCATTATCCTGCAGTGATCTGCCAAGCCTCTTCTGCAGGCAAGGTCTGACACTTTATGATATCATTGGAAGATGGTTGTCTCTTCCTGGTTCAGGCAGCTGGCCACCTGATGACGCAGGCCACAGGTCTACCCCCAATGATGCAGGCCGCAGGTCTGCCCTGCTCTGTCTGCAGGTCTCTATGTTAAAGCTAATTCTCTTGTGGATATGTCATGTTTATATCCCATGCCAAAAGGGGTAAAGGAGATGTCATTCTTGCCTACATGAAAATGGCTGTCAGAGGGCGAACCATAGAAAAACTGTAAAAAGAAAGATGAAAAACAAAAATCTTGAATTTGAAGTTTGCAGAGGGGGTGATGATGGGAGGGCTGCAATTGCCCACACTTCAGTTTTTGTGTGAAGGTCTGCTTTTAAATGATAACAACCAGACATTCTTAATATCATAGCAGTGAAATTACTGGTAATTCTGTATTCCCAGGCCAAAAATGGCGTGTGTAATATATATATATATATATATATATATATATATATATACACACACACACACACACACACACACACATATACATGTTAAATATGTTTAGAAATCAATTCAAATAAATATGTATAGTTCTAAAACACTGTTTAATTGGCACTCCTGATGTTCTGGCAATTTGAAAAAGCGGACTAACAAAAAAAAAAAAAAACACATTTGGTATATATAGAAATATATTCTGTTGCGTATTACTAAAAAACGGCTTCATACAAGTTTTGCCCTATCAGCAGAATAGTGAGAAATGAATTGCTTTCCACATAAATAAGACATTCAGAAGCATTTTGAGGAAAATGAAGAGAGACGCTAAGCAGCAGACTCATATCTCTGCAGCAAGATGGTCTTTCTGAACTCATTCAAATGAAACTGTCCCTCTCCCCAAGCTTCAGTACACATGCATGATGCAGAAATTAACATTAGGGCTATGCAACAGATGTATCCCATGCAGGCAGTCGCCCTTTTGCCATTTGCTGCTCTGGTTTTTGGGCTGAGTGAGCAGGATGGATTAAGTACAGTACTATAAAAGTTACAGACGGACAGGCTCTAATGGTGCCAAATTTGCATAAGAAAAGAAAGCGCCTTAGTCTTTGAGCAGTGGGCAATGCATCTCATTAAAGGCAACTGAATAACCATTATTTGGTCCCCTTCTGAATACTTCTGGCAGCAATACAAGAGAGTGTGTGTGCGTGTTTGCTTTCTTGGCCCAGGCTTTCCAGCTTCAGGGTAAATAGCTCCCTTCTATGGCTGTGCACCTGCAACTGACTGCTTCATTTTGATTTGGTCTCCCGCTGTGAAAATGTAGCTTCTTCAAGCATATACAAGCCTTTCCACGCAGTTCATAAGTAAATTATATTCAAGGATGTCAGTTGTGACCTAAAAATGACAAGTGCTTTTCAAACTATATGCATGCTGTTAACCACTGGTCCTCCTAACGATAAAACCAATACCTGAAAGACCTATTAAACAGGGAAATAAAATAGTGTGGCGTTTACTGAATGATTTGAGAACATATGTGACATTTACCATGAAACGACGACAGGTAGCTGTGTGCCGTGCATATGTACTTCTTTTCAAAATGGAAATATATAGGTGCAAGCATTGTGCAGGACAAGGTGCAGACAATTTGCAAACGGACAAGCTTTTTTTATATCTTATAAACAATACTTACCTGTCTGTTCACAATCGTTTTGATGATGTACACTGAACTAGGCATGTGCAGCTCAGTGTACAATCATGGCATCAGAATAAATGAACTCCGTGCAAGGGTGTGTGTGGATGCCACGTCACAAGTATACTACTGCTTTAAAGTAAACTACTCCATTCCTCTTGCTATCCCTTCCTCTCTCATGTCACAGCTCTCTAGCGGGCACAGCAGCAGTGAAAATGTAGACCGAAAATCAGGCTATTGAAGGTAATGTTGGTGTTAACACAGTCTTTTTGGATACAAAGACCCCATCACTCCTTTGCCTATTGTCTGAAAGTGTATATATATATATTTTTACTAGTGGTTAAGGACAGAAAAAAATACTTCCAGCCAAAGGGAAAAGGAGAAATGAAGGAAGCCACTGTCACATTTTGAATGACAATTGCGCGGTCGTGCAATGTTGTACCCAAACTAAGTTTTTATCATTCCATCCCACAAGTAGAGCTTTCTTTTGGTGTTATTTGATCACCTCTGCGGTTTGTATTTTTTGCGCTACAAATAAAAAAAAGACCAAAAATTTTGAAAAAAGTTTTTCTCCGTTGGTCACAAAACTTTGTAAATAAGTACATTTTCTCCATCACGGATGGGCACTGATAGGCTACACTGACAGGCACTGATGAGACAGTACTGACTGGCACTGATGAGGTGGCACTGATGATCTCTGGTGGTCTAGGGTGGCATCTGTAATTGGCACTGAGTGCCAGCCATGTTGGGCATTATGCCCCTTACCTGGTGGTCTAGTGTGGGGTCCCTGATCATCTCCCAGGTGGTCTAGGGTCGAGCCCCTGGTGGTCCATGGGTGGGCTCTCCCTGGTGGCCCTTGGGTGGGCTCCCTGTGGTCCAGTGTGGCGATCCGAGGGGGGCTGATAAACAATCAGCACAGACCCCCCCCCCCCACAGTCAGGAGAGCCGCCAATCGGTTCTTCACTACTCGCGTCTGCAGAAGCGACTAGAGGAAAAGAAGATAAACGGCTCTTCCTGTTTACATCATGATCAGCTGTGATTGGTCATGGCTGATCACATGCTAAAGCGCTTCCGATGGAAGATTTTTACCAAGATCGGCAATGTGGTGCGTCAGATTGACCCACCGCACCACGGATCGCTGCGATGCGTGTGATCGCGGGTTATCCTGAAGACATCATATGATGCCCAGTCAGGATAACGAGGTTGTCATTTGTCTATAGGCTGGGCGGGAAGTGGTTAAAGTAGGTAAAGTTCACAGCTGCTATCTTGGAATTGCTAGAGACATGAGAGGGTGCTAAAACAACAGTCTCTATACGCAGGTAACATTTTATAGGAAAGGAATGGAATGATATGGGTCACATTAAGGAGACTGTAGCTGCCTCCGCACATTTGTAACAAAGCTGAATTCTGTACATTACACTAAAAGTTATTTTTTTTCATTGGGACAGGCTTCTAAGAAAGCCACTTCCCTTATCATGAAGGTGTTACTAAACCCAGGACCCTGCATTCACTATATCTGGTTTCCCACAGTACACAGAACATGGAAATGCAATTATTTTAGTAAATATAAACTGCTAAATACCTTTTCTCATCAGCAGTTAGAGCAGTCTTGTGACTTCTATCAGTATCCAGCAGAGCACTGGTTAAAGCTTGTAGGAGGCATTTCATTATCCCCTGACTGTCCAATGAGGCTGCAGCACCCCTGACCCTCTGTCTGAACAGTGCTGATTGGCCCTGGGCTGATAACATGCACTCTCCCAAGGAAAAAAAAACTCTCTAGTATTACACACCAAACTGAGCATGTGAAGCTTACCCCCAAGGCTCTGTTTTATCAGCAGATGGATTGGGGACAGTGGAAGGGGGTGAGGAACAGGGGAGACAGGATCAAACAGACTTTTTACACAGTGCAGAAAATTAAGCCCTTAGGTTCCACAGTGAGTATAACAAGCATGCTTTACTGCATTTACAGACTGCTTTTACTGTTCTGGGTTTAGTAACACTTTAAGAGCAAGCCACATGACTATTGCTTTGACTGGATGAGAATGGCTATCTTAAACATTCACCCCTGAACTAAAATGAACTGTTGTGAAAATAATATAAAGTATCTCATGCAATATGTCAACTGTAGTGTTCAGATTAATGTTTAAGCTATACTAAATGTATTACTTGTATATGCATTCTGAATTATCTGCAGCTTTAAGACTAGCCATACATGCTAGATTTTCTGTCCAATTTTCTTTAGATTTACCACTAATCATATTTCAAAACTAAACACTTTCAATTTTATCCAATTAGGCAAGCCCTTGTACTACATAGTTAAAGGTAAATCTAAAGAAAATTGGACAAAAAATTGGACAAAAAATCTAACATGTATGGGCCAGCCTAAGGCACAATCTCAAAAGCTCTTACTCAACAAAACCTCTATGCAGCTTTCTACTACAATACCAGAAATGTAAGAGGAAGGCACAACACAGCTGAATTTTCACTGCTGAATACTCGTCAAAGGCAGCATAGAATAAGAAAAAAAAAATCAAAGCAATTTTTATATCACTACAGATTGATCTGTAACGTTGGTCTTGCTTCATATGTCACAAAAAGCCTTTAAAGACAGAAATGTTTATTTGTTTTACAAGCAAAAATAGTGACTATAAAATAAAAAGGCCAATATTGTGTTAAAGTGTAAAAAAATGTAATTCCCTGGAGTAACCGTTTCACACAAAGTAATCAATATCACAGTCAAAAATCATCGAACAATAATTAACCTTTGGAATGTCAGTGAACCCTTTCAAAATGGCTCAGCACTACACTACTTGTGGTCACTCTCCAAATATTGTTGCACTTGCTAAAAAAACAACAATTATAACAACAACCTCTGTACACTATAAATGTAAAATTAAATATAAAAAATGTGATGTGTGCGTGTATATATATATGAATGAAATATTATGTATCATAGTTGTATTTTAAAATAGACTACATACTAAATAACTACCATGGTAAAATATATATGCCACTAATGAGAACGTGCTAAAGTGCTAACTGATTTTTCTGCACGCCAGTCCAAAATAAAAGAAAGGTATGGAGCAAATACAGCCCACTCCATCAAGGAGCAATGCATATTTTTCTTATGATATACTTTTCTTACAGAATCAATTTTATCTTTGTGGAACGTCATAATGACATGCATCCATTATATGATATGTACAGAAAGAACCCATATCAGGCTCACAAAAATAAGATTTTTTTTTACTAGTTATGTTGTTTCATTCACTACTAAGTTAGCGCTATAATATTTTACCTGTGAGATGCAAAAACCCTTATAAACGTATTAATTCAGAAGCGACCTGAAAACCATGATAAATTCCCATTACTGGTAATACTGCTACTAAAAATTCAAATGATATTTATGATGTTCTGCACCAAAATCGTTCCAGGAAAATATTCAAACAAAATAAGTGAATGACAAATGCAAAATGAATGGATTAGTATTGCACCCCCACTTCTTTGTGGTTTCAAACACTTATACCTAAAAGGCAAACAAGCCAGTTATTTAAAATGAGGCAAAACAAACTTATTCAATATAAAGCAAATTTAAACCTTTCTTGATGCGCCACGTCAAAATAATAAATAGCATATATTTTACTTGCGCTGCCAACTACATCAGTTTCATGTAAGAAAAAGAAATTAAAATATTTGTTACATAATAAAGTCAAAGAGTCTTTATACAAAGCGATTGTATATGTTGTATAATACACATTCACACAAAACAATATTTATTTTGTCCTTTCACAGACTAAATAATGAAAGGTGTAATTTGAAAGGACTTTAGAAACAAGTCTCTTTAGACCAAGCAGGAGGAATGTTACCCTTCTGAACAAGTAGTTTGCACGACGGGCAAACATTTAGCTTCTCAGAATGTACAAATGTCGAATTAGGCTTTTCTAGGATGGGCAGCTATTGCTATCAACACAGAAAATGAAAGCTTAGAACAAAAAAAAAAAAAAAAGATATACAGCAGTCTTGGAGAGGGCTTGCTGGATGGAATACAAAAAGGCCCCTTTTATTCTTGGTGAAAAGGCTGATCACCATGGACAGCAGATGGAGTTTACGTGACTCAGTAATGCATTAGCTGCCACACGTTCATCTGCATGTCCCTGAGCAACACATACAAAATGGTTGCACAGATGAGATCTGCCACATCACTCACACACACTCTCACACAGCAAATGAGAAGCCTGTGGTTCCTTTTAGAAAACTCACTGGCAGAAATTGTTAATTTGTCACTGACGTTCTAAGGGGACATTCAATGCCTTAAGTTACCCATTTAGTTAGAATTTAAGTAAGCTGTACTGCAAAGGAAGCTTTATTAAAACAAAATTACACTTACAAACCTATTCTAAATAGGAACTCATTTATATGATCTTCCAAGTTCCATATAAGGAGGGAAACCTGTCCGTATAAGAGAGAGAGACACACACACACACAGTATAATATATATATACATACATACATACATACATACATACATACATACGTGTGTGTGGGGGTTTTTTTTTTTTGCAAAATGTAGCCAACTATAGACCGTAAAGCTGTAGGTACAGGTCTGTTATGGTATAATATTGTGTCTCAGCTGTTTCTGGTAGATTGAAATAAATCTGCAATAGCACAAGGCCCATTCACTTGGTGTAAAAGGATTGGAAAGTATGTCTGCAATATGAATTTGAATCTCAACATTGGTAAAATATACAGGAAAAAAACAGAGAAAAATAGCAGTATATTCCTCCTTGTATAGTCATTTTAGAAATTCTGTTAAAAAAAAACAAAACCAAAAAAAAAAACTTTTTACACACATTGCAGATATTCCCAGTTGTAAAACACCTACATGTAACACAAACACCAACCTTTGAAAGCAAAAAATATAAAAAAAGGAAAAGAAAAAGTCAATTCCAAAATCTCACAGGGCCGCACTATGATTTTATAAAATGAAAACAATAAATAAAGAAGTGAAATCTCTCCATGCTCCATAAATTGATGTTATCGGGCTGAACAGACACTCATTTACATAAGTAGTGAGCGATTTCCACATGATTTGCATTAAAACAGATCTCCGTTGCTCAGATAACAGGACGCAACATGCAAATCTTTGAATTTTGATTGGAAGGTCGAACTCATTTGCTACATAATCTGACATTCCTCAGAGGGTATCACTAGCCCAAGCCGAGCATTTGTTTCTGAGGTAACGACTTACATTGTTAAAATGTTATTTAATTCCAGCACCCTGTGCCGATATAAAGCTTGCTGACCTCAATGCAAACTGGAGTTAAGCTTATGTGTTTAACTGCTTGAATCCTATCTAGCGCAGATAAAGCTACTGACTGGATAACTCCTGACACTTCAATGGAATCCTATTAAGACCCTTTTCTTGCCACATATCACGTTTACTAAACAGTGCTGCCAGTAGAACTCAAAGTTCTGGAATAATAGGAGCAGTATTATTCAGGGTGTCATACACAACAAATATTGATATGTAAGTATGTACAATGTTTTTGGAGCCAAACTGGATTTTCTTAAAGAGAACAATGTATAACCAGCTCATAACACTGATAAACTGCATTGAGATATTAAGTGGGGTGTAAACTACAAGTAATTTGATGAGAAAACATATTTACAATATAAGCATGTGATGAAGTATGGAGTTATCACAAAAGGCTAGTTATAGATTGTGGTGGTTGCAACTTATCTGTACAGCTTGTTGTTGGAATTGTGAGTGGGGACGCATTGGGTGCTTTAAACTGCCATTGTGCTATTGCTAGGCGTCCAATGTGTGCCTGTACCTTTAAGGAGTAGTGGGCCCAGGCATACCTGCCCTTAATGTATCCCCTGCTATATGTTCTCCAACTTGGGAGACTCTGAAAACTATAGAGTTAGGACTGCAGTTTACAGAGGAACCTTGATGAGGCACTGTAGTTTTCACATATATTTGCAACTAAACCCTCTATCTTTGACATACACTGTTAATACAGGACTAATTTGGTTTTTGGCAGGCTAGCTGGTAAGTGAGCTGGGGAATTTTTTGTTGCTTGTAATTACAAAAGAGGCCTGAACCTGTTTTTGGTGTGGATGCTTAGTAAGCATGTTGCCCCTATAAAGTAAGTTGATTTTAAATACTTAACCTAAAGTATGTCATTTTTTCATCCCATAGTTCTAAACTGTCATTTTTAATGCAAATTGTCATTTTATATATATTTACCACTTACTAATTGATAAATGCAGGTGGGATGCTCAATTTCTCATGCAAGTTGTTTGACATTGCTGGAGGGGATGGGAAGGACTGAGTAGGACTTACATAATTTTCTTAAGCTCCTACAGATAAAACCATGGTCTGTCAAACTAACATTCTTTAGGTTTGGCTAGTCACTGATGGGGCTATCAGTGATGCTGCTATCTAAGCAGCTACAGCAACAAAGATGACAAAACTGCAGCAAGAAGAGCAATGTCACCCTGTCAGAGAAGGTGCTTATTCAATTATTCTACTGGCAAGATCTACAGGTATTTGCATAATGTTACAAGAGTTGCTGAGAAAAATATTGCAGGCAAAAAAAAATGTGCATTTAAGATTTTTTTTTGTAGGAGCCTGGAAAGCATTGCACCCATGATCAGCAGATTGCGGATACCATGCAGGACTCCTACAGACTGTCAGTGTAAGCGGTCTGCTCGAACCTCGTACGAGCAGGCAGTTGCACAACAGGAAGAATTAATAAACCACTAGAGCAGTCCACAGCACCATGGTAGTTCATTGAAAACTACAAATGGACAACAGCAAAGGCTGTCGGTACTTATATTTTTTCCATTCACAGAACACTGTGAATGATTGACGCAGTCGGCCAGGCGGAGCCCCACATGGACCCGTTTTCTTTTAAGATTGTGACAGCAAGCGGTCACATCAGGGGATTGGGGGCTGGTGCATTTGTAACATGTTACACCCTCAATATGGGTGTAACATGTACAAAATGTAAACTTATCCTTTAATGGCCTAGATTTCCTACATCACGTGTGATTTTTGGGTTTACAACTCTTAAGGTTTTTCTTCCTGTCTTGGTTTCCCCTAGTGAGATTCAATATTTTATTTTATCTAAGCTAACAATGTCAACATCTTACAGTTGTCAAATGGAACAGAGGTGATAGCTAACCTTCCAAAAGGAATATCTGTTCCAGTGATAGAAGGGATTTTCTGTCACTTTGGAGATATCCTCTCATTTCCTGTTTTGTGTCTTTGGAACAGAAAGTGAAAGGAAATGTTACGAACAGGACGTGAAAAAAAGACAAATCAGTCTTGGGAGTACGAAGGGTTGAAACCAGTGTCAGGATTGGTCAGTGGTCAGTGTCAGCTTGGTTCCCATTAGAATCCTGTTTGCAACCACACAGGAAGTGAGGGAAATCGAATCAACAGGGACAATGATTAAAAATAAATATTTATATATTTTATCTGCCTGGAGTTCAGCCTCAACATAATAAGCAAGAGGTACATTACTTTCCTTGCAACGCTTTCTTACAAAATCTATCGGGGGTCTTGACTCAAGGAATACTAAGCATGAAGACACTATGGCAGAGTTTTGAGTTGACCAACTTGCCATACAGAACAACACACTTCTGCATGCAAAAAGTGGCATGCCAGAGTACAGGACAAGTGCACTTTAAGGAGGATTTATCTCAGAAAGAATTCCTTGCGTCTCAGTAACCAGATTCTAGTTCCTTCATAACAAATTGGTAATCTGCTTACTGTAGGGCAAACATACTGAGACAATCTTCCCTCAGACACTGTTATAATGAGTCCCAGTGTCATAAATGGACAATACAACATTCACACAAGTCTGCTCAAACCTTGAAATACATTCTCAAGATTTTTTTGCTGTTTTGATTATTTTAATTCAGTGCGGCTACAACTGGGGATCTATATTGCTTCTGTTGTTTTCCTTCCATGATTCCTTAGTGCACCCCTTTTTGTTTTCTGCACTGTGAGAGAATATGACTTAAGGGTTTAAACAAGAAAATACAGCAAAAGTCTAAAGTATTTTAAAATCCTTACCAGACAGGAATTCAATTTTAAAAAGAACACCAGGTTATTTGTTGGCAAAGGATACACAACTGTCACACCAGAGAGAGGTTTACATATACAGCAAACAGACATGGGGCAAGGTGCGCGTAGCTTTAAATGTCGACCCCATGCTGGCTACAACACATCAATACTTTAGGGCCAATAGGGAAATTTAGCATTTGTGCCAATCAAATTGGTAACCTTTGTAAAACAAGCAACAACTGAGCTGACAATTGTGAGGTTTCTTTTCTTTAATGATGAGGACACCTGTCTTACCAGCACCAGCAAATCATTTCTGAAGTCAACAATGAATAGCTGTGGCTGTAAACATCAACCGGGATTGATGGAATCCAATTCTATAGTTTCTCCATCACCCCTATTATTCTCATTAGAGTACAGCATTGATAGGTCCCTAGTGGGATACGCTTTGTAGAGCAGCACTGTTATGCCACCTTTAGGCTTCCGAACACAGCAAATGAACTTTCCTCATAACAATTATTCTTCTAATTAAAATTACATCCATTCTAGGCCAGCTCTTTTCTACAGAGACTGTATCACTGTCCAAGGCAGCAGCACAGAAAACCTAAATCCAACAATAATGGGCCAGGTCATAAAAGCATTTTATTTCATAGAGCATGTTTTCCAACCCCAAATGCTTGCTAACTATAATTTAACATTGTTAAAGTGGAAAGTGCAGTTCAAAAACATACAGTATCTCACAAAAGTGAGTACACCCTTCACATTTTTCTAAACATTTTATTATATTTTTTCATGTGACAACACTGAAGAAATGACATGTTGCTACAATATAAAGTAGAGAGTGTACAGCTTGTTTAGCAGTGTAAATTTGCTGTCCCCTCAAAATAACTCAACACACAGCCATTAATCTCTAAATTGCTGGCAACAAAAGTGAGTATACCCCAAGTGAAAATGTCCAAATTGGGCCCAGAGTGTCAATATTTTGTGTGGCTACCATTATTTTCCAGCACTGTCTTAACCCTCTTGGGCATGGAGTTCCCCAGAGCTTCACAGGTTGCCACTGGAGTCCTCTTCCACTCCTCCATGGTGACAACACAGAACTGGTGGATGTTTGAGACCTTGCACTCCTCCACCTTCTATTTGAGGATTCCCCACAGATGCTCAATAGGGTTTAGGTCTGGAGACCTGCTTGGCCAGTCCATCACCTTTACCCTCAGCTTCTTTAGCAAGGCAGTGGTCATCTTGGAGGTGTGTTTGGGGTCTTTATGTTGGAATATTGCCCTGCGGCCCAGTCTCGGAAGGGAGGGGATCATGCTCTCCTTCAGTATGTCACAGTGCATGTTGGCATTCATGGTTCCCTCAATGAACTGTAGCTCCCCGGTGCCAGCAGCATTCATGCAGCCCCAGACTATGACACTCCCACCACCATGCTTGACTGTATGCAAGACACACTCGTCTTTGTATTCCTCACCTGGTTGTTGCCACACACGCTTGACGTCATCTGAACCAAATAAGTTTATCTTGGTCTCATCAGACCACAGGACATGGTTCCAGTAATCCATGTCCTTAGTCAGCTTGTCTTCAGCAAACTGTTTGCGGGTTTTCTTGTGCATCATATTTAGAAGAGGCTTCCTTCTAGGATGACAGCCATGCAGACCAATTTGCAGTGTGCGGCGTATGGTCTGAGCACTGACAGGCTGACCCCCCCTCCCCCACCCCTTCAACTTCTGCAGCAATGCTGGCAGAACCACATACGTCTATTTCCCAAAGACAACCTCTGGATTTGACGCTGAGCACGTGCACTCAACTTCTTTTGTCGACCATGGCAAGGCCTGTTCTGAGTGGAACCTGTCCTGTTAAACCGCTGTACGGTCTGGCCACCATGCTGCAGCTCAGTTTCAGGGTCTTGGTAATGTTCTTATAGCCTAGGCCATATTTATGTACAGGAACAATTGTTTTTTTTTCAGATCCTCAGAGAATTCTTTGCCATGAGGTGCCATGTGAACTTCCAGTGACCAGTATGAGAGTGAGAACACCAAATTTAACACACCTGCTCCCCATTCACACTTGAGACTTTGTAACACTAACAAGACACATGACACCCATGGAGGGAAAATAGCCAATTAAGCCCGATTTGGACATTTTTACTTAGGGGTGTACTCACTTTTGTTTCTAGCGGTTTAGACATTAATGGCCGTGTGTTGAGTTATTTTGAGGGGACAGCAAACTTACACTGTTATACCAGCTGTACACTCATTACTTTACATTGTAGCAAAGTGTCATTTCTTTAGTGTTTAGTGTGATATAATAAAATATTTACACAAATGTGAGAGGTGTACTCACTTTTGTGAGATACTGTATTAACGGTTTTACCGACCAAAGGGTTTGAAATTTTGTCCAGCTATTGTGATGCAATGTATTGTACTCCATTCAGCAAACACCCACATTGCAAAGTGACAAGAATAATCTCCAGCCTGCAGAGAACCTAACATGTAAGCAGGGTCACTTATCTATGCATGAGCCTCCACTACTTAGCAATGGAGAAGCAGCAAGTAGCACAATCTACTTATTCTGGTCAGTGGACAGGTTTATGATTATTGATTATGACAATATCTACAGCACACTTATTTTTTACATTTGTGGCTTATGCACATTTTATTTAAGTACTTAATGTTTAGGAAAAAATTAGCACTACAGTGGAACCTCGGATTGCGAGTAACGTGGTTAACGAGTGTTTCGCAATTCGAGTAGTTTTTTTTTTTTTTAATTCTGACTAATGTCTCGCATAACGAGCAGAATTTAGCTTTTTTGCATGCAATACCACATGTGGCCAGAGAAGTGGTGGTGCTGGAGCCTCGGAGGCAGCCAGAAACACTCCGCATTCCTTGGAAATACTTAAAGTGTAAACACTTTCCGAGCATTTTCGAGTGATTCCGAGGTCTTAGGAGTTCACAAGTGCCACCTCTTTAATGGCCGCATGCGGTATTGCATACATCAGGTGCCCCCAGACATGTGGCCACATACAGTACTGCATAGAAAAGCAGTGACTGTGGAACAAATTAACGGAGTTTACATTCTTTCCTATGGGGAAACATGCTTTGATATACGAGTGCTTTGGATTACAAGCATTCTCCTGGAACGGATCATGCTCATAATCCAAGGTGCCACTGAGTTAGTTATTGCAGTGTTTCTCTACCTTTTTTCAGTCAAGTAACCATTTAAAATTCCGCACAATCTTGAGGCACCCCATTCTAAAATGCACAAAACCAAACAAAGGCTTCATGCACACTGGACGTTATAATAATATTATAAAAATGCCACTAGCTTTGCAGTGAGTTTTTCAACGTCTTTCAGCGCTTTTTTTTTTTTAAATCAATGGCATCAAAAACCTTAAAAAACACTGGTGAGTCGCGTTGAATGTTTATCGGCATTTTAGATGTTAGAGCATTTTTACAGCTGAAAAACTCCTCAGAACTCACTAGTTTTGTTTTTCTTTTTTTACAGCCAAAAACAGTTGATAACAGCCTATGTGTACATGGACACACAGGAAAACATGCTGAAGAGTTTATTGACTGTAGAAAAAAACGTCTGAAGTCAAAAACAGCAGCTGTAAAAGCGTACAAAAACGTCCAGTGTGCATGCCTAATAGTTTTACACAATGCAGCAGCATCCACGTACGTCGGACACACAATGTAAGAGGTGATTCATTTTTACAAAGCAAACAGAGCCTTTGCACACTGGTACTGACTAGTATTTCAATGTTTCTCCTCTGCCTCAGTTTCTCTCCCTCACTCAGCTAATCTGACAACAGCGCTGATGTAAATGTACAGTGAAGGGGCAAACATGGATGCTGTGCAGATGCCCAACGTTGTTCTTATCAACCGATGATGTCATTGGTTGTTAGTATGCCAGTGACTAGAAGGTTGTAATGGTGTAACTAAAAGGCAGGCTTGATCCATCTGCTTTCTTGTGTACAATTTTTGGGCGTTTTTTAGGCAGTTTGACAAGGAGCCCCTGAAGAAACCTGAAAGGCACCCTGGTTGAAAAGGGGCGTGGTTATTGCATGATATATACAGTCTGCGTTGGTATTACTTTGTTTTTTGTCGCTATGTTGGCTTGAAGAAGGAACCCCTGTGAGGCCCCAAAATGATAGCATTCACTCTGTGACATGACACTTCCACAATAAAAGGTTAAAAGAACACATTGGCATGCTGCAGGCTCTCTCTGTTCTTGAGATACACACACATCAGTTAGACAGGAAGATCCCTGTACTACTTCCGGGTACATGGGCCAGCTTAACTCACCATAAACTTGCTTTTTCTGAGCTCTTTGAAGGGCATAGCTATATCTGGGAACCAAGTGGTCTATAGTCCCACCTGCAGAAGAAATCTGAGTCCAAATAAAAAAAGGAGTAATGGGTGGCTCCACATGGCAAATCACAACTGCCAGAGCGACTCAGTAGCGAAGTATAAAAAATATCAACATTAAAAAAAAGACCCAAAAGAACTATAGGGGAGGAAGCGGTGTCTATCAAAGTGGATGTAAATCCTCACATATACCTGGTGAACAGCCTCAGATGATACACAGGGATGAAACAAATCCTCCTACATAAGTTTTTCATGTACAGTATCTCACAAAAGTGAGTAAACCCTTAACATTTTGTAAATATTTTATTATATCTTTTCATGTGACAACACTGAAGAAATGACAGTTTGCTACAATGTAAAGTAGTGAGTTTACAGCTTAACAGTCTAAATTTGCTGTCCCCTCAAAATAACTCAACACACAGCCATTAATGTCTAAACAGCTGCCAACAAAAGTGAGAACACCCTTAAGTGAAAATGTCAAAATCGGGCCCAATTAGCCATTTTCCCTCCCCGGTGTCATGTGACTCGTTAGTGTTATAAGGTCTCAGGTGTGAATGGGGAGCAGGTATGTTAAATTTGATGTTATCGCTCTCACTCTCTCATACTGGTCACTGGAAGTTCAGCATGGCACCTCATGGCAAAGATCTGAAAAAAAGAATTGTTGCTCTACATAAAGAAGGCCTGGGCTATAAGAAGATTGCCAAGACCCTAAAACTGAGCTGCAGCACCGTGGCCAAGACCATACAGTGGTTTAACAGGACAGGTTCCACTCAGAACAGGCCTTGCCATGGTCGACAAAATTAGTTGAGTGCACATGCTCAGTGTCATATCCAGAGGTTGTCTTTGGGAAATAGACATATGAGTGCTGCCAGAATTGCTGCAGAGGCTGAGGGGGTCAGCCTGTCAGTGCTCAGACCATACGCTGTACACTGCATCAAATTGGTCTGCATGGCTGTTGTCCCAGAAGGAAGCCTCTTCTAAAGATGATGCACAAGAAAGCCCGCAAACAGTTTGCTGAAGACAAGCAGACTAAGGACTTGGATTACCGGAACCATGTCCTGTGGTCTGATGAGACCAAGATAAACTCATTTGATTCAGATGGTGTCAAGCGTGTGTGGCAGCAACCAGGTGAGGACAAGAAAGACAAGTGCGTCTTGCCTACAGTCAAGCATGGTGGTGGGAGTGTCATGTCTGAGGCTGCATGAGTGCTGAGTGATTAAGACCCCAAACACACCTCCAAAAAGACCACTGCCTTGCTAAAAAGCTGAGGGTAAAGGCAATGGACTGGCCAAGCATGTTTCCAGACCTAAACCCTATTGAGCAGCTGTGGGGCATCAAACAGAAGGTGGAGGAGTGCAAGGTCTCTTAACATCCACCAGCTCTGTGATGTCATCATGGAGGAGTGCAAGAGGACTTCAGCGGCAACCTGTGAAGCTCTGGTGAACTCCATGCCCAAGAAGGTTAAGGCAGTGCTGGAAAATAATAGTGGCCACACAAAATATTTAAAATTTGGCTCCAATTTGGACATTTTCACTTAGGGGTGTACTCACTTTTGTTGCCAGTGGTTTAGACATGAATGGCCGTGTGTAGAGTTATTTTGAGGTGACAGCAAATTTACACTGTTATACAAGCTGTACACTCACTACTTTACATTGTAGCAAAGTGTAATTTCTTCAGTGTTGTCACATGAAAAGATATAATAAAATATTTACAAAAATGTGAGGGGTGTACTCACTTTTGTAAGATACTGTATATCTGCTGTCTTCAGTTTTATATATTGTGTAGAAAGTTCAGATTGTGTTAGGAGTGCAATGATATCATGTGCTGGACACACAAAATGCTGGCAACCATTTTGTTCAAACGTCAGCCATGACAGTTTTAGCCTAAATAGACACACACTGTCAGTATCTCACTCCTTTCCCCCCCCATCCCTTCAGGACTGGAATTCCTGAGCTCATTTTCAAAAGTCATGAAGGTGTCTGGTTTTGTTTCCTAGGCCTTATCGTAAAACAATAAATCAGATCCATTAAGAAGATAGAGAAGGATGCTCTGAATGAGTGTCTTAAAAAGAGGCATTCGGGCAGAAAAGACCTTTCAGCGACCCCTATACCTCATGCAAACTAAGAAATATACACAGGATTCATAATTCCAGACAGGAAAGTGACATCTTAATAAAAAGTACATGTTGGCAACCTGTCATGTTTGGACTTATTTTAATGCAACTTTAGTGGGTGAGAATTCCTTAGTTTTGGGACTGCACCTTGGTCATAATTCTGAGATATGATATTGATACAGAAAATTGTATATCGGGGAGGGTTGTTATTCCTTGGTCCACCCCGGACAGCCCATGGGCCCTCCATACCCATGTGAGTGGTCAGGGGCATGTGGCCCGACCCCTTTCCTTCCAGAGAAAAAGGGGATAGGCAGGACAGTCCTCAGTTCTCATTTTACCATCAAAGAACAAACATCTGAGAACCTGTTGGACTCCTAGACAAACCTCTGTTTAATCATGGACATTAACTGCAAGTATCTTTCTCCCCCTTCAATTCTGCATTATCTCTTTGCTGCTGTATATTATGTCTTTAATTGCTTTGTAACACCATTTTTCTCTAAATATGTTATCTGCACCAATTTTGACCTTTTCATTATGAAACCTTATTCTGAAAAGTGTTAATCTTGTCCCTAAAGCTCTTAATGCAAGCTATAACAAACCTGTTAATTTGAAGAGTGCTACTGTTTAGGATAAATCATCTGAATATTCCTGTCTGTGGTGACAGCGTGTGTTACAGGCGATTATTCTAAAATCATATTGGTACTGTTAAAATCTAGAGTTCCTCTTGTTCGGTCCAAAAGAGGTGGTGGCAGTGAAAGGGTTAATTGTTTAAATTAGCCTGTTGACTATTGCTCTCAGACTGCAGGCACTTAGATGGTGGTCCTGCAAGCTGGAAAATATTTGTGCTGGATGCAGCTGAGTGTGGCATTGTTACGTTAGTGACAAGCGTGGTGTGAGGAGGAGGGCAAGGATCTGATACCCGCATTCGTCACAAGGCGATTTTCTCTTCCTGTTCGATACTGCAGTGAAGCCTGGACATACAGCCAAGATAGCTGATTGGAGGAAAAGCACCCACCTTCTTCTCACAGGTAGACACTTTCAGATCTGTTTGTTGAATAGTTCAGCACTCTGCTAATCTATTTATAGCATCCTCCCCAACGCAAAATTCAGGCTGCTTTGATCACATGTGACTGAGAACTTGTCAGAAGTTATCAGGCTAATAACAGAAGAACAGAGCAGGAGACAGCTACGGGACTTAGTGCTTTGAAGAGAGATAAGAAAACACCACAGATATAAGTGCCCAGCTCAAATTTCATGAATCGAGTTTACATCCACTTTAACCACTTCCCTACCACTGTATGCAGAATGACAGCCGGAAAGTGGTTCAGTTATCCTGACTGGGCATCATATGACGTCCTGCAGGATAACAACCCGGCGTGCACCTGCGGGAGTGTGCAGCGATCGGTGGTCTGGTGTGTCAGTCTGACACACCGCATCTCTGATCATGGTAAATAGCTTCTGTCCGAAGCTCTTTACCACATGATCAGCTGTGACAAATCACATCTGATCACAGTGTAAATCGAAAGAGCCATATATTGGCTTTTCCTCTACTCGCATCTGCAGACGCAAGTAGATGAGAGCCGATGGGTGGCTCTCCTGATGGGGAGGGGGGGGTCTGCATTGTTTTTCAGTACAGCCACCCAGAGGATCGCCACCCAGGACCTCCAGGGAGCCCCCCAAGGGACCACCAGTGAGCCCACCCAGGACCACAAAGGGAGCCCACCCAGGACCAACAGGTATGGCAAACAACTGGCAATAGGGATGGAACTCAGTGCCCATCTGTGATGCCTCCTTAGCAGTGCTGCCTAACAGTGCCCACCAGTGTCACTTATCAGTGCCCCCCATGAGTGCCCATCATTAGTATCCATCAGCGCATATCAGTGCCACCTATCAGTGCCGCATATAAGTGCCTCATCATCAGTGTCCACCAGAGCCATCTCATCAATGCCAATCAGTACTGCCTCATCAGTGCCTGTCAGTGTAGCCTCATCAGTGGCCATCATTGATGGAGAAAAAATACTTATTTACTAAGTTTTGTAACAGAAACAAAGAAAAACTTTTTTTTTCCAAATTTTCAGTCATTTTATTTGTAACACAAAAAATAAAAACCCCAGAGGTATCAAATACCACCAAAAGAAAGCTCTATTTGTGGGGAAAACATGATAATTTTGTTTGGGTACAACGTCACATGAACGTGCAATTGTCATTCAAAATGTGACAGCACTGAAAGCTGGTATTCTAGTGGTTAAACGCAGAGAAATAATTTTAACCGCTTGCCGACTGCTGATCGGAAATTGACGGCGACAGAGTGGCTCCTCTGCGCAAAACGCCGTCATCTGACGGCGGCTGCGAGATCGCGCACAGTGAGGGCGCGCCTGCACGCTCACTGTGTTCGGGGAGGGCCAGGGAGCGGGTGCGGCGGATTCGATCTCCGCCGGCCACCCGCGATGCCCCCCCTGGAGTGAAAGAACGGAGGTCCGTGTAAGTAAACACGGACCTCCGTTCTGTG